>JAFHLA010000125.1:0-58373 GCA_021432705.1 Caranx ignobilis
ATACAGTCTAACCGCGAGCCAGCGGCTGTGGCCAGCGTAGCTATCCCCCGCCCCTCTGCTTCCTGCTCGGTGGTAGCGTGTGTGTGTATGTATGGCTGTGTGGCCCTGCTGAGGCCGGCGTGGTCAGATCTGCCCCGTATACAGTCTAACCGCGAGCCAGCGGCTGTGGCCAGCGTAGCTATCCCCGCCGCCCCTCTGCTTCCTGCTCGGTGGTAGCGTGTGTGTGTATGTATGGCTGTGTGGCCCTGCTGAGGCCGGCGTGGTCAGATCTCCCCGTATACAGTCTAAACCGCGAGCCAGCGGCTGTGGCCAGCGTACTATCCCCCCAGCCCCCTCTGCTTCCTGCTCGGGTAGCGTGTGTGTGTATGTATGGCTGTGTGGCCCTGCTGAGGCCGCGTGGTCAGATCTGCCCCGTATACAGTCTAAACCGCGAGCCATCGGCTGTGGCCAGCGTAGCTATCCCCCCGCCCCTCTGCTTCCTGCTCGGTGGTAGCGTGTGTGTTTATGTATGGCTGTGTGGCCCTGCTGAGGCGGCGTGGTCAGATCTGCCCCGTATACAGTCTAACCGCGAGCCAGCGGCTGTGGCCAGCGTAGCTATCCCCCCGCCCCTCTGCTTCCTGCTCGGTGGTAGCGTGTGTTGTATGTATGCTGTGTGGCCCTGCTGAGGCCGCGTGGTCAGATCTGCCCCGTATACAGTCTAACCGCGAGCCAGCGGCTGTGGCCAGCGTAGCTATCCCCCCGCCCCTCTGCTTCCTGCGCGGTGGTAGCGTGTGTGTGTATGTATGGCTGTGTGGCCTGCCTGAGGCCGGCGTGGTCAGATCTGCCCCGTATACAGTCTAACCGCGAGCCAGCGGCTGTGGCCACGTAGCTATCCCCCCGCCCCTCTGCTTCCTGCTCGGTGGTAGCGTGTGTGTGTATGTATGGCTGTGTGGCCCTGCTGAGGCGGCGTGGTCAGAATCTGCCCCGTATACAGTCTAACCGCGAGCCAGCGGCGTGGCCAGCGTAGCTATCCCCCCCCCCTCTGCTTCCTGCTCGTGGTAGCGTGTGTGTGTATGTATGGCTGTGTGCCCTCTGAGGCCGGCGTGGTCAGATCTGCCCCGTATCAGTCTAACCGCGAGCCAGCGGCTGTGGCCAGCGTAGCTATCCCCCCGCCCCTCTGCTTCCTGCTCGGTGGTAGCGTGTGTGTGTATGTATGGCTGGTGTGGCCTGCTGAGGCCGGCGTGGTCAGATCTGCCCCGTATACAGTCTAACCGCGAGCCAGCGGCTGTGGCCAGCGTAGCTATCCCCCGCCCCTCTGCTTCCTGCTCGGTGGTAGCGTGTGTGTGTATGTATGGCTGTGTGGCCCTGCTGAGGCCGGCGTGGTCAGATCTGCCCGTATACAGTCTAACCGCGAGCCAGCGGCTGTGGCCAGCGTAGCTATCCCCCCGCCCCTCTGCTTCCTGCTCGGTGGTAGCGTGTGTGTGTATGTATGGCTGTGTGGCCCTGCTGAGGCCGGCGTGGTCAGATCTGCCCCGTATACAGTCTAACCGCGAGCCAGCGGCTGTTGCCAGCGTAGCTATCCCCCCGCCCCTCTGCTTCCTGCTCGGTGGTAGCGTGTGTGTATGTATGCTGTGTGGCCCTGCTGAGGCCGGCGTGGTCAGATCTGCCCCGTATACAGTCTAACCGCGAGCCAGCGGCTGTGGCCAGCGTAGCTATCCCCCCGCCCCTCTGCTTCCTGCTCGGTGGTAGCGTGTGTGTGTATGTATGGCTGTGTGGCCCTGCTGAGGCCGCGTGGTCAGATCTGCCCCGTATACAGTCTAACCGCGAGCCAGCGGCTGTGGCCAGCGTAGCTATCCCCCCGCCCCTCTGCTTTCCTGCTCGGTGGTAGCGTGGTGTGTGTATGTATGGCTGTGTGGCCCTCTGAGGGCCGGCGTGGTCAGATCTGCCCCGTATACAGTCTAACCGCGAGCCAGCGGCTGTGGCCAGCTAGCTATCCCCCCGCCCCTCTGCTTCCTGCTCGGTGGTAGCGTGTGTGTGTATGTATGGCTGGTGGCCCTGCTGAGGCCGGCGTGGTCGATCTGCCCCGTATACAGTCTAACCGCGAGCCAGCGGCTGTGGCCAGCGTAGCTATCCCCCCGCCCTCTGCTTCCTGCTCGGTGGTACGTGTGTGTGTATGTATGGCTGTGTGGCCCTGCTGAGGCCGGCGTGGTCAGATCTGCCCCGTATACAGTCTAACCGCGAGCCAGCGGCTGTGGCCAGCGTAGCTATCCCCCGCCCCTCTGCTTCCTGCTCGGTGGTAGCGTGTGTGTGTATGTATGGCTGTGTGGCCCTGCTGAGGCCGGCGTGGTCAGATCTGCCCCGTATACAGTCTAACCGCGAGCCAGCGCTGTGGCCAGCGTAGCTATCCCCCCGCCCCTCTGCTTCCTGCTCGGTGGTAGCGGTGTGTGTATGTATGGCTGTGTGGCCCTGCTGAGGCCGGCGTGGTCAGATCTGCCCCGTATACAGTCTAACCGCGAGCCAGCGGCTGTGGCCAGCGTAGCTATCCCCCCGCCCCTCTGCTTCCTGCTCGGTGGTAGCGTGTGTGTGTATGTATGCTGTGTGGCCCTGCTGAGGCCGGCGTGGTCAGATCTGCCCCGTATACAGTCTAACCGCGAGCCAGCGGCTGTGGCCAGCGTAGCTATCCCCCCCCCCTCTGCTTCCTGCTCGGTGGTAGCGTGTGTGTGTATGTATGGCTGTGTGGCCCTGCTGAGGCCGGCGTGGTCAGATCTGCCCCGTATACAGTCTAACCGCGAGCCAGCGGCTGTGGCCAGCGTAGCTATCCCCCGCCCCTCTGCTTCCTGCTCGGTGGTAGCGTGTGTGTGTATGTATGGCTGTGTGGCCCTGCTGAGGCCGGCGTGGTCCGATCTGCCCGTATACAGTCTAACCGCGAGCCAGCGGCTGTGGCCAGCGTAGCTATCCCCCCGCCCCTCTGCTCCTGCTCGGTGGTAGCGTGTGTGTGTATGTATGGCTGTGTGGCCCTGCTGAGGCCGGCGTGGTCAGATCTGCCCCGTATACAGTCTAACCGCGAGCCAGCGGCTGTGGCCAGCGTAGCTATCCCCCGCCCCTCTGCTTCCTGCTCGGTGGTAGCGTGTGTGTGTATGTATGGCTGTGTGGCCCTGCTGAGGCCGGCGTGGTCAGATCTGCCCCGTATACAGTCTAACCGCGAGCCAGCGGCTGTGGCCAGCGTAGCTATCCCCCCCGCCCCTCTGCTTCCTGCTCGGTGGTAGCGTGTGTGTGTATGTATGGCTGTGTGGCCCTGCTGAGGCCGGCGTGTCCAGATCTGCCCCGTATACAGTCTAACCGCGAGCCAGCGGCTGTGGCCAGCGTAGCTATCCCCCCGCCCCTCTGCTTCCTGCTCGGTGGTAGCGTGTGTGTGTATGTATGGCTGTGTGGCCTGCTGAGGCCGGCGTGTCAGATCTGCCCCGTATACAGTCTAACCGCGAGCCAGCGGCTGTGGCCAGCGTAGCTATCCCCCCGCCCCTCTGCTTCCTGCTCGGTGGTAGCGTGTGTGTGTATGTATGGCTGTGTGGCCCTGCTGAGGCCGGCGTGGTCAGATCTGCCCCGTATACAGTCTAACCGCGAGCCAGCGGCTGTGGCCAGCGTAGCTATCCCCCCCCCCTCTGCTTCCTGCTCGGTGGTAGCGGTGTGTGTATGTATGCTGTGTGGCCCTGCTGAGGCCGGCGTGGTCCAGATCTGCCCCGTATACAGTCTAACCGCGAGCCAGCGGCTGTGGCCAGCGTAGCTATCCCCCCGCCCCTCTGCTTCCTGCTCGGTGGTAGCGTGTGTGTGTATGTATGGCTGTGTGGCCCTGCTGAGGCCGGCGTGGTCAGATCTGCCCCGTATACAGTCTAACCGCGCGCCAGCGGCTGTGGCCAGCGGCTATCCCCCCGCCCCTCTGCTTCCTGCTCGGTGGTAGCGTGTGTGTGTATGTATGGCTGTGTGGCCCTGCTGAGGCCGGCGTGGTCAGATCTGCCCGTATACAGTCTAACCGCGAGCCAGCGGCTGTGGCCAGCGTAGCTATCCCCCCGCCCCTCTGCTTCCTGCTCGGTGGTAGCGTGTGTGGTGTATGTATGGCTGTTGGCCTGCTGAGGCCGGCGTGGTCAGATCTGCCCCGTATACAGTCTAACCGCGAGCCAGCGGCTGTGGCCAGCGTAGCTATCCCCCCGCCCCTCTGCTTCCTGCTCGGTGGTAGCGTGTGTGTGTATGTATGGCTGTGTGGCCCTGCTGAGGCCGGCGTGGTCAGATCTGCCCCGTATACAGTCTAACCGCGAGCCAGCGCTGTGGCCAGCGTAGCTATCCCCCCGCCCCTCTGCTTCCTGCTCGGTGGTAGCGTGTGTGTGTATGTATGGCTGTGTGGCCTGCTGAGGCCGGCGTGGTCAGATCTGCCCCGTATACAGTCTAACCGCGAGCCAGCGGCTGTGGCCAGCGTAGCTATCCCCCCGCCCCTCTGCTTCCTGCTCGGTGGTAGCGTGTGTGTGTATGTATGGCTGTGTGGCCCTGCTGAGGCCGGCGTGGTCAGATCTGCCCCGTATACAGTCTAACCGCGAGCCAGCGGCTGTGGCCAGCGTAGCTATCCCCCCCCCTCTGCTTCCTGCTCGGTGGTAGCGTGTGTGTGTATGTATGGCTGTGTGGCCCTGCTGAGGCCGGCGTGGTCAGATCTGCCCCGTATACAGTCTAACCGCGAGCCAGCGGCTGTGGCCAGCGTAGCTATCCCCCCGCCCCTCTGCTTCCTGCTCGGTGGTAGCGTGTGTGTGTATGTATGGCTGTGTGGCCCTGCTGAGGCCGGCGTGGTCAGATCTGCCCCGTATACAGTCTAACCGCGAGCCAGCGGCTGTGGCCAGCGTAGCTATCCCCCGCCCCTCTGCTTCCTGCTCGGTGGTAGCGTGTGTGTGTATGTATGGCTGTGTGGCCCTGCTGAGGCCGGCGTGGTCAGATCTGCCCCGTATACAGTCTAACCGCGAGCCAGCGGCTGTGGCCAGCGTAGCTATCCCCCCGCCCCTCTGCTTCCTGCTCGGTGGTAGCGTGTGTGTGTATGTATGGCTGTGTGGCCCTGCTGAGGCCGGCGTGGTCAGATCTGCCCCGTATACAGTCTAACCGCGAGCCAGCGGCTGTGGCCAGCGTAGCTATCCCCCCGCCCCTCTGCTTCCTGCTCGGTGGTAGCGTGTGTGTGTATGTATGGCTGTGTGGCCCTGCTGAGGCCGGCGTGGTCAGATCTGCCCCGTATACAGTCTAACCGCGAGCCAGCGGCTGTGGCCAGCGTAGCTATCCCCCCGCCCCTCTGCTTCCTGCTCGGTGGTAGCGTGTGTGTGTATGTATGGCTGTGTGGCCCTGCTGAGGCCGGCGTGGTCAGATCTGCCCCGTATACAGTCTAACCGCGAGCCAGCGGCTGTGGCCAGCGTAGCTATCCCCCCGCCCCTCTGCTTCCTGCTCGGTGGTAGCGTGTGTGTGTATGTATGGCTGTGTGGCCCTGCTGAGGCCGGCGTGGTCAGATCTGCCCCGTATACAGTCTAACCGCGAGCCAGCGGCTGTGGCCAGCGTAGCTATCCCCCCGCCCCTCTGCTTCCTGCTCGGTGGTAGCGTGTGTGTGTATGTATGGCTGTGTGGCCCTGCTGAGGCCGGCGTGGTCAGATCTGCCCCGTATACAGTCTAACCGCGAGCCAGCGGCTGTGGCCAGCGTAGCTATCCCCCCGCCCCTCTGCTTCCTGCTCGGTGGTAGCGTGTGTGTGTATGTATGGCTGTGTGGGCCCTGCTGAGGCCGGCGTGGTCAGATCTGCCCCGTATACAGTCTAACCGCGAGCCAGCGGCTGTGGCCAGCGTAGCTATCCCCCCCCCCTCTGCTTCCTGCTCGGTGGTAGCGTGTGTGTGTATGTATGGCTGTGTGGCCCTGCTGAGGCCGGCGTGGTCAGATCTGCCCCGTATACAGTCTAACCGCGAGCCAGCGGCTGTGGCCAGCGTAGCTATCCCCCCGCCCCTCTGCTTCCTGCTCGGTGGTAGCGTGTGTGTGTATGTATGGCTGTGTGGCCCTGCTGAGGCCGGCGTGGTCAGATCTGCCCCGTATACAGTCTAACCGCGAGCCAGCGGCTGTGGCCAGCGTAGCTATCCCCCCGCCCCTCTGCTTCCTGCTCGGTGGTAGCGTGTGTGTGTATGTATGGCTGTGTGGCCCTGCTGAGGCCGGCGTGGTCAGATCTGCCCCGTATACAGTCTAACCGCGAGCCAGCGGCTGTGGCCAGCGTAGCTATCCCCCCGCCCCTCTGCTTCCTGCTCGTGGTAGCGTGTGTGTGTATGTATGGCTGTGTGGCCCTGCTGAGGCCGGCGTGGTCAGATCTGCCCCGTATACAGTCTAACCGCGAGCCAGCGGCTGTGGCCAGCGTAGCTATCCCCCCGCCCTCTGCTTCCTGCTCGGTGGTAGCGTGTGTGTGTATGTATGGCTGTGTGGCCCTGCTGAGGCCGGCGTGGTCAGATCTGCCCCGTATACAGTCTAACCGCGAGCCAGCGGCTGTGGCCAGCGTAGCTATCCCCCCGCCCCTCTGCTTCCTGCTCGGTGGTAGCGTGTGTGTGTATGTATGGCTGTGTGGCCCTGCTGAGGCCGGCGTGGTCAGATCTGCCCCGTATACAGTCTAACCGCGAGCCAGCGGCTGTGGCCAGCGTAGCTATCCCCCGCCCCTCTGCTTCCTGCTCGGTGGTAGCGTGTGTGTGTATGTATGGCTGTGTGGCCCTGCTGAGGCCGGCGTGGTCAGATCTGCCCCGTATACAGTCTAACCGCGAGCCAGCGGCTGTGGCCAGCGTAGCTATCCCCCGCCCCTCTGCTTCCTGCTCGGTGGTAGCGTGTGTGTGTATGTATGGCTGTGTGGCCCTGCTGAGGCCGGCGTGGTCAGATCTGCCCCGTATACAGTCTAACCGCGAGCCAGCGGCTGTGGCCAGCGTAGCTATCCCCCCGCCCCTCTGCTTCCTGCTCGGTGGTAGCGTGTGTGTGTATGTATGGCTGTGTGGCCCTGCTGAGGCCGGCGTGGTCAGATCTGCCCCGTATACAGTCTAACCGCGAGCCAGCGGCTGTGGCCAGCGTAGCTATCCCCCGCCCCTCTGCTTCCTGCTCGGTGGTAGCGTGTGTGTGTATGTATGGCTGTGTGGCCCTGCTGAGGCCGGCGTGGTCAGATCTGCCCCGTATACAGTCTAACCGCGAGCCAGCGGCTGTGGCCAGCGTAGCTATCCCCCCGCCCCTCTGCTTCCTGCTCGGTGGTAGCGTGTGTGTGTATGTATGGCTGTGTGGCCCTGCTGAGGCCGGCGTGGTCAGATCTGCCCCGTATACAGTCTAACCGCGAGCCAGCGGCTGTGGCCAGCGTAGCTATCCCCCCGCCCCTCTGCTTCCTGCTCGGTGGTAGCGTGTGTGTGTATGTATGGCTGTGTGGCCCTGCTGAGGCCGGCGTGGTCAGATCTGCCCCGTATACAGTCTAACCGCGAGCCAGCGGCTGTGGCCAGCGTAGCTATCCCCCCGCCCCTCTGCTTCCTGCTCGGTGGTAGCGTGTGTGTGTATGTATGGCTGTGTGCCCTGCTGAGGCCGGCGTGGTCAGATCTGCCCCGTATACAGTCTAACCGCGAGCCAGCGGCTGTGGCCAGCGTAGCTATCCCCCCGCCCCTCTGCTTCCTGCTCGGTGGTAGCGTGTGTGTGTATGTATGGCTGTGTGGCCCTGCTGAGGCCGGCGTGGTCAGATCTGCCCCGTATACAGTCTAACCGCGAGCCAGCGGCTGTGGCCAGCGTAGCTATCCCCCCGCCCCTCTGCTTCCTGCTCGGTGGTAGCGTGTGTGTGTATGTATGGCTGTGTGGCCCTGCTGAGGCCGGCGTGGTCAGATCTGCCCCGTATACAGTCTAACCGCGAGCCAGCGGCTGTGGCCAGCGTAGCTATCCCCCCGCCCCTCTGCTTCCTGCTCGGTGGTAGCGTGTGTGTGTATGTATGGCTGTGTGGCCCTGCTGAGGCCGGCGTGGTCAGATCTGCCCCGTATACAGTCTAACCGCGAGCCAGCGGCTGTGGCCAGCGTAGCTATCCCCCCGCCCCTCTGCTTCCTGCTCGGTGGTAGCGTGTGTGTGTATGTATGGCTGTGTGGCCCTGCTGAGGCCGGCGTGGTCAGATCTGCCCCGTATACAGTCTAACCGCGAGCCAGCGGCTGTGGCCAGCGTAGCTATCCCCCCGCCCCTCTGCTTCCTGCTCGGTGGTAGCGTGTGTGTGTATGTATGGCTGTGTGGCCCTGCTGAGGCCGGCGTGGTCAGATCTGCCCCGTATACAGTCTAACCGCGAGCCAGCGGCTGTGGCCAGCGTAGCTATCCCCCCGCCCCTCTGCTTCCTGCTCGGTGGTAGCGTGTGTGTGTATGTATGGCTGTGTGGCCCTGCTGAGGCCGGCGTGGTCAGATCTGCCCCGTATACAGTCTAACCGCGAGCCAGCGGCTGTGGCCAGCGTAGCTATCCCCCGCCCCTCTGCTTCCTGCTCGGTGGTAGCGTGTGTGTGTATGTATGGCTGTGTGGCCCTGCTGAGGCCGGCGTGGTCAGATCTGCCCCGTATACAGTCTAACCGCGAGCCAGCGGCTGTGGCCAGCGTAGCTATCCCCCCGCCCCTCTGCTTCCTGCTCGGTGGTAGCGTGTGTGTGTATGTATGGCTGTGTGGCCCTGCTGAGGCCGGCGTGGTCAGATCTGCCCCGTATACAGTCTAACCGCGAGCCAGCGGCTGTGGCCAGCGTAGCTATCCCCCCGCCCCTCTGCTTCCTGCTCGGTGGTAGCGTGTGTGTGTATGTATGGCTGTGTGGCCCTGCTGAGGCCGGCGTGGTCAGATCTGCCCGTATACAGTCTAACCGCGAGCCAGCGGCTGTGGCCAGCGTAGCTATCCCCCCGCCCCTCTGCTTCCTGCTCGGTGGTAGCGTGTGTGTGTATGTATGGCTGTGTGGCCCTGCTGAGGCCGGCGTGGTCAGATCTGCCCCGTATACAGTCTAACCGCGAGCCAGCGGCTGTGGCCAGCGTAGCTATCCCCCGCCCCTCTGCTTCCTGCTCGGTGGTAGCGTGTGTGTGTATGTATGGCTGTGTGGCCCTGCTGAGGCCGGCGTGGTCAGATCTGCCCCGTATACAGTCTAACCGCGAGCCAGCGGCTGTGGCCAGCGTAGCTATCCCCCCGCCCCTCTGCTTCCTGCTCGGTGGTAGCGTGTGTGTGTATGTATGGCTGTGTGGCCCTGCTGAGGCCGGCGTGGTCAGATCTGCCCCGTATACAGTCTAACCGCGAGCCAGCGGCTGTGGCCAGCGTAGCTATCCCCCCGCCCCTCTGCTTCCTGCTCGGTGGTAGCGTGTGTGTGTATGTATGGCTGTGTGGCCCTGCTGAGGCCGGCGTGGTCAGATCTGCCCCGTATACAGTCTAACCGCGAGCCAGCGGCTGTGGCCAGCGTAGCTATCCCCCCGCCCCTCTGCTTCCTGCTCGGTGGTAGCGTGTGTGTGTATGTATGGCTGTGTGGCCCTGCTGAGGCCGGCGTGGTCAGATCTGCCCCGTATACAGTCTAACCGCGAGCCAGCGGCTGTGGCCAGCGTAGCTATCCCCCCGCCCCTCTGCTTCCTGCTCGTGGTAGCGTGTGTGTGTATGTATGGCTGTGTGGCCCTGCTGAGGCCGGCGTGGTCAGATCTGCCCCGTATACAGTCTAACCGCGAGCCAGCGGCTGTGGCCAGCGTAGCTATCCCCCCGCCCCTCTGCTTCCTGCTCGGTGGTAGCGTGTGTGTGTATGTATGGCTGTGTGGCCCTGCTGAGGCCGGCGTGGTCAGATCTGCCCCGTATACAGTCTAACCGCGAGCCAGCGGCTGTGGCCAGCGTAGCTATCCCCCCGCCCCTCTGCTTCCTGCTCGGTGGTAGCGTGTGTGTGTATGTATGGCTGTGTGGCCCTGCTGAGGCCGGCGTGGTCAGATCTGCCCCGTATACAGTCTAACCGCGAGCCAGCGGCTGTGGCCAGCGTAGCTATCCCCCCGCCCCTCTGCTTCCTGCTCGGTGGTAGCGTGTGTGTGTATGTATGGCTGTGTGGCCCTGCTGAGGCCGGCGTGGTCAGATCTGCCCCGTATACAGTCTAACCGCGAGCCAGCGGCTGTGGCCAGCGTAGCTATCCCCCCGCCCCTCTGCTTCCTGCTCGGTGGTAGCGTGTGTGTGTATGTATGGCTGTGTGGCCCTGCTGAGGCCGGCGTGGTCAGATCTGCCCCGTATACAGTCTAACCGCGAGCCAGCGGCTGTGGCCAGCGTAGCTATCCCCCCGCCCCTCTGCTTCCTGCTCGGTGGTAGCGTGTGTGTGTATGTATGGCTGTGTGGCCCTGCTGAGGCCGGCGTGGTCAGATCTGCCCCGTATACAGTCTAACCGCGAGCCAGCGGCTGTGGCCAGCGTAGCTATCCCCCGCCCCTCTGCTTCCTGCTCGGTGGTAGCGTGTGTGTGTATGTATGGCTGTGTGGCCCTGCTGAGGCCGGCGTGGTCAGATCTGCCCCGTATACAGTCTAACCGCGAGCCAGCGGCTGTGGCCAGCGTAGCTATCCCCCCGCCCCTCTGCTTCCTGCTCGGTGGTAGCGTGTGTGTGTATGTATGGCTGTGTGGCCCTGCTGAGGCCGGCGTGGTCAGATCTGCCCCGTATACAGTCTAACCGCGAGCCAGCGGCTGTGGCCAGCGTAGCTATCCCCCCGCCCCTCTGCTTCCTGCTCGGTGGTAGCGTGTGTGTGTATGTATGGCTGTGTGGCCCTGCTGAGGCCGGCGTGGTCAGATCTGCCCCGTATACAGTCTAACCGCGAGCCAGCGGCTGTGGCCAGCGTAGCTATCCCCCGCCCCTCTGCTTCCTGCTCGGTGGTAGCGTGTGTGTGTATGTATGGCTGTGTGGCCCTGCTGAGGCCGGCGTGGTCAGATCTGCCCCGTATACAGTCTAACCGCGAGCCAGCGGCTGTGGCCAGCGTAGCTATCCCCCCGCCCCTCTGCTTCCTGCTCGGTGGTAGCGTGTGTGTGTATGTATGGCTGTGTGGCCCTGCTGAGGCCGGCGTGGTCAGATCTGCCCCGTATACAGTCTAACCGCGAGCCAGCGGCTGTGGCCAGCGTAGCTATCCCCCCGCCCCTCTGCTTCCTGCTCGGTGGTAGCGTGTGTGTGTATGTATGGCTGTGTGGCCCTGCTGAGGCCGGCGTGGTCAGATCTGCCCCGTATACAGTCTAACCGCGAGCCAGCGGCTGTGGCCAGCGTAGCTATCCCCCCGCCCCTCTGCTTCCTGCTCGGTGGTAGCGTGTGTGTGTATGTATGGCTGTGTGGCCCTGCTGAGGCCGGCGTGGTCAGATCTGCCCCGTATACAGTCTAACCGCGAGCCAGCGGCTGTGGCCAGCGTAGCTATCCCCCCGCCCCTCTGCTTCCTGCTCGGTGGTAGCGTGTGTGTGTATGTATGGCTGTGTGGCCCTGCTGAGGCCGGCGTGGTCAGATCTGCCCCGTATACAGTCTAACCGCGAGCCAGCGGCTGTGGCCAGCGTAGCTATCCCCCCGCCCCTCTGCTTCCTGCTCGGTGGTAGCGTGTGTGTGTATGTATGGCTGTGTGGCCCTGCTGAGGCCGGCGTGGTCAGATCTGCCCCGTATACAGTCTAACCGCGAGCCAGCGGCTGTGGCCAGCGTAGCTATCCCCCCGCCCCTCTGCTTCCTGCTCGGTGGTAGCGTGTGTGTGTATGTATGGCTGTGTGGCCCTGCTGAGGCCGGCGTGGTCAGATCTGCCCCGTATACAGTCTAACCGCGAGCCAGCGGCTGTGGCCAGCGTAGCTATCCCCCCGCCCCTCTGCTTCCTGCTCGGTGGTAGCGTGTGTGTGTATGTATGGCTGTGTGGCCCTGCTGAGGCCGGCGTGGTCAGATCTGCCCCGTATACAGTCTAACCGCGAGCCAGCGGCTGTGGCCAGCGTAGCTATCCCCCCGCCCCTCTGCTTCCTGCTCGGTGGTAGCGTGTGTGTGTATGTATGGCTGTGTGGCCCTGCTGAGGCCGGCGTGGTCAGATCTGCCCCGTATACAGTCTAACCGCGAGCCAGCGGCTGTGGCCAGCGTAGCTATCCCCCCGCCCCTCTGCTTCCTGCTCGGTGGTAGCGTGTGTGTGTATGTATGGCTGTGTGGCCCTGCTGAGGCCGGCGTGGTCAGATCTGCCCCGTATACAGTCTAACCGCGAGCCAGCGGCTGTGGCCAGCGTAGCTATCCCCCCGCCCCTCTGCTTCCTGCTCGGTGGTAGCGTGTGTGTGTATGTATGGCTGTGTGGCCCTGCTGAGGCCGGCGTGGTCAGATCTGCCCCGTATACAGTCTAACCGCGAGCCAGCGGCTGTGGCCAGCGTAGCTATCCCCCCGCCCCTCTGCTTCCTGCTCGGTGGTAGCGTGTGTGTGTATGTATGGCTGTGTGGCCCTGCTGAGGCCGGCGTGGTCAGATCTGCCCCGTATACAGTCTAACCGCGAGCCAGCGGCTGTGGCCAGCGTAGCTATCCCCCCGCCCCTCTGCTTCCTGCTCGGTGGTAGCGTGTGTGTGTATGTATGGCTGTGTGGCCCTGCTGAGGCCGGCGTGGTCAGATCTGCCCCGTATACAGTCTAACCGCGAGCCAGCGGCTGTGGCCAGCGTAGCTATCCCCCCGCCCCTCTGCTTCCTGCTCGGTGGTAGCGTGTGTGTGTATGTATGGCTGTGTGGCCCTGCTGAGGCCGGCGTGGTCAGATCTGCCCCGTATACAGTCTAACCGCGAGCCAGCGGCTGTGGCCAGCGTAGCTATCCCCCCGCCCCTCTGCTTCCTGCTCGGTGGTAGCGTGTGTGTGTATGTATGGCTGTGTGGCCCTGCTGAGGCCGGCGTGGTCAGATCTGCCCCGTATACAGTCTAACCGCGAGCCAGCGGCTGTGGCCAGCGTAGCTATCCCCCCGCCCTCTGCTTCCTGCTCGGTGGTAGCGTGTGTGTGTATGTATGGCTGTGTGGCCCTGCTGAGGCCGGCGTGGTCAGATCTGCCCCGTATACAGTCTAACCGCGAGCCAGCGGCTGTGGCCAGCGTAGCTATCCCCCCGCCCCTCTGCTTCCTGCTCGGTGGTAGCGTGTGTGTGTATGTATGGCTGTGTGGCCCTGCTGAGGCCGGCGTGGTCAGATCTGCCCCGTATACAGTCTAACCGCGAGCCAGCGGCTGTGGCCAGCGTAGCTATCCCCCCGCCCCTCTGCTTCCTGCTCGGTGGTAGCGTGTGTGTGTATGTATGGCTGTGTGGCCCTGCTGAGGCCGGCGTGGTCAGATCTGCCCCGTATACAGTCTAACCGCGAGCCAGCGGCTGTGGCCAGCGTAGCTATCCCCCCGCCCCTCTGCTTCCTGCTCGGTGGTAGCGTGTGTGTGTATGTATGGCTGTGTGGCCCTGCTGAGGCCGGCGTGGTCAGATCTGCCCCGTATACAGTCTAACCGCGAGCCAGCGGCTGTGGCCAGCGTAGCTATCCCCCGCCCCTCTGCTTCCTGCTCGGTGGTAGCGTGTGTGTGTATGTATGGCTGTGTGGCCCTGCTGAGGCCGGCGTGGTCAGATCTGCCCCGTATACAGTCTAACCGCGAGCCAGCGGCTGTGGCCAGCGTAGCTATCCCCCCGCCCCTCTGCTTCCTGCTCGGTGGTAGCGTGTGTGTGTATGTATGGCTGTGTGGCCCTGCTGAGGCCGGCGTGGTCAGATCTGCCCCGTATACAGTCTAACCGCGAGCCAGCGGCTGTGGCCAGCGTATCCCCCCGCCCCTCTGCTTCCTGCTCGGTGTAGCGTGTGTGTGTATGTATGGGCTGTGTGGCCCTGCTGAGGCCGGCGTGGTCAGATCTGCCCCGTATACAGTCTAACCGCGAGCCAGCGGCTGTGGCCAGCGTAGCTATCCCCCCGCCCCTCTGCTTCCTGCTCGGTGTAGCGTGTGTGTGTATGTATGGCTGTGTGGCCCTGCTGAGGCCGGCGTGGTCAGATCTGCCCCGTATACAGTCTAACCGCGAGCCAGCGGCTGTGGCCAGCGTAGCTATCCCCCCGCCCCTCTGCTTCCTGCTCGGTGTAGCGTGTGTGTGTATGTATGGCTGTGTGGCCCTGCTGAGGCCGGCGTGGTCAGATCTGCCCCAGTCTACAGTCTAACCGCGAGCCAGCGGCTGTGGCCAGCGTAGCTATCCCCCCGCCCCTCTGCTTCCTGCTCGGTGGTAGCGTGTGTGTGTATGTATGGCTGTGTGGCCCTGCTGAGGCCGGCGTGGTCAGATCTGCCCCGTATACAGTCTAACCGCGAGCCAGCGGCTGTGGCCAGCGTAGCTATCCCCCCGCCCCTCTGCTTCCTGCTCGGTGGTAGCGTGTGTGTGTATGTATGGCTGTGTGGCCCTGCTGAGGCCGGCGTGGTCAGATCTGCCCCGTATACAGTCTAACCGCGAGCCAGCGGCTGTGGCCAGCGTAGCTATCCCCCCGCCCCTCTGCTTCCTGCTCGGTGTAGCGTGTGTGTGTATGTATGGCTGTGTGGCCCTGCTGAGGCCGGCGTGGTCAGATCTGCCCCGTATACAGTCTAACCGCGAGCCAGCGGCTGTGGCCAGCGTAGCTATCCCCCCGCCCCTCTGCTTCCTGCTCGGTGGTAGCGTGTGTGTGTATGTATGGCTGTGTGGCCCTGCTGAGGCCGGCGTGGTCAGATCTGCCCCGTATACAGTCTAACCGCGAGCCAGCGGCTGTGGCCAGCGTAGCTATCCCCCCGCCCCTCTGCTTCCTGCTCGGTGGTAGCGTGTGTGTGTATGTATGGCTGTGTGGCCCTGCTGAGGCCGGCGTGGTCAGATCTGCCCCGTATACAGTCTAACCGCGAGCCAGCGGCTGTGGCCAGCGTAGCTATCCCCCCGCCCCTCTGCTTCCTGCTCGGTGGTAGCGTGTGTGTGTATGTATGGCTGTGTGGCCCTGCTGAGGCCGGCGTGGTCAGATCTGCCCCGTATACAGTCTAACCGCGAGCCAGCGGCTGTGGCCAGCGTAGCTATCCCCCCGCCCCTCTGCTTCCTGCTCGGTGGTAGCGTGTGTGTGTATGTATGGCTGTGTGGCCCTGCTGAGGCCGGCGTGGTCAGATCTGCCCCGTATACAGTCTAACCGCGAGCCAGCGGCTGTGGCCAGCGTAGCTATCCCCCCGCCCCTCTGCTTCCTGCTCGGTGGTAGCGTGTGTGTGTATGTATGGCTGTGTGGCCCTGCTGAGGCCGGCGTGGTCAGATCTGCCCCGTATACAGTCTAACCGCGAGCCAGCGGCTGTGGCCAGCGTAGCTATCCCCCCGCCCCTCTGCTTCCTGCTCGGTGGTAGCGTGTGTGTGTATGTATGGCTGTGTGGCCCTGCTGAGGCCGGCGTGGTCAGATCTGCCCCGTATACAGTCTAACCGCGAGCCAGCGGCTGTGGCCAGCGTAGCTATCCCCCCGCCCCTCTGCTTCCTGCTCGGTGGTAGCGTGTGTGTGTATGTATGGCTGTGTGGCCCTGCTGAGGCCGGCGTGGTCAGATCTGCCCCGTATACAGTCTAACCGCGAGCCAGCGGCTGTGGCCAGCGTAGCTATCCCCCCCCCCTCTGCTTCCTGCTCGGTGGTAGCGTGTGTGTGTATGTATGGCTGTGTGGCCCTGCTGAGGCCGGCGTGGTCAGATCTGCCCCGTATACAGTCTAACCGCGAGCCAGCGGCTGTGGCCAGCGTAGCTATCCCCCCGCCCCTCTGCTTCCTGCTCGGTGGTAGCGTGTGTGTGTATGTATGGCTGTGTGGCCCTGCTGAGGCCGGCGTGGTCAGATCTGCCCCGTATACAGTCTAACCGCGAGCCAGCGGCTGTGGCCAGCGTAGCTATCCCCCCGCCCCTCTGCTTCCTGCTCGGTGGTAGCGTGTGTGTGTATGTATGGCTGTGTGGCCCTGCTGAGGCCGGCGTGGTCAGATCTGCCCCGTATACAGTCTAACCGCGAGCCAGCGGCTGTGGCCAGCGTAGCTATCCCCCCGCCCCTCTGCTTCCTGCTCGGTGGTAGCGTGTGTGTGTATGTATGGCTGTGTGGCCCTGCTGAGGCCGGCGTGGTCAGATCTGCCCCGTATACAGTCTAACCGCGAGCCAGCGGCTGTGGCCAGCGTAGCTATCCCCCCGCCCCTCTGCTTCCTGCTCGGGTGGTAGCGTGTGTGTGTATGTATGGCTGTGTGGCCCTGCTGAGGCCGGCGTGGTCAGATCTGCCCCGTATACAGTCTAACCGCGAGCCAGCGGCTGTGGCCAGCGTAGCTATCCCCCCGCCCCTCTGCTTCCTGCTCGGTGGTAGCGTGTGTGTGTATGTATGGCTGTGTGGCCCTGCTGAGGCCGGCGTGGTCAGATCTGCCCCGTATACAGTCTAACCGCGAGCCAGCGGCTGTGGCCAGCGTAGCTATCCCCCCGCCCCTCTGCTTCCTGCTCGGTGGTAGCGTGTGTGTGTATGTATGGCTGTGTGGCCCTGCTGAGGCCGGCGTGGTCAGATCTGCCCCGTATACAGTCTAACCGCGAGCCAGCGGCTGTGGCCAGCGTAGCTATCCCCCCGCCCCTCTGCTTCCTGCTCGGTGGTAGCGTGTGTGTGTATGTATGGCTGTGTGGCCCTGCTGAGGCCGGCGTGGTCAGATCTGCCCCGTATACAGTCTAACCGCGAGCCAGCGGCTGTGGCCAGCGTAGCTATCCCCCCGCCCCTCTGCTTCCTGCTCGGTGGTAGCGTGTGTGTGTATGTATGGCTGTGTGGCCCTGCTGAGGCCGGCGTGGTCAGATCTGCCCCGTATACAGTCTAACCGCGAGCCAGCGGCTGTGGCCAGCGTAGCTATCCCCCCGCCCCTCTGCTTCCTGCTCGGTGGTAGCGTGTGTGTGTATGTATGGCTGTGTGGCCCTGCTGAGGCCGGCGTGGTCAGATCTGCCCCGTATACAGTCTAACCGCGAGCCAGCGGCTGTGGCCAGCGTAGCTATCCCCCCGCCCCTCTGCTTCCTGCTCGGTGGTAGCGTGTGTGTGTATGTATGGCTGTGTGGCCCTGCTGAGGCCGGCGTGGTCAGATCTGCCCCGTATACAGTCTAACCGCGAGCCAGCGGCTGTGGCCAGCGTAGCTATCCCCCCGCCCCTCTGCTTCCTGCTCGGTGGTAGCGTGTGTGTGTATGTATGGCTGTGTGGCCCTGCTGAGGCCGGCGTGGTCAGATCTGCCCCGTATACAGTCTAACCGCGAGCCAGCGGCTGTGGCCAGCGTAGCTATCCCCCCGCCCCTCTGCTTCCTGCTCGGTGGTAGCGTGTGTGTGTATGTATGGCTGTGTGGCCCTGCTGAGGCCGGCGTGGTCAGATCTGCCCCGTATACAGTCTAACCGCGAGCCAGCGGCTGTGGCCAGCGTAGCTATCCCCCGCCCCTCTGCTTCCTGCTCGGTGGTAGCGTGTGTGTGTATGTATGGCTGTGTGGCCCTGCTGAGGCCGGCGTGGTCAGATCTGCCCCGTATACAGTCTAACCGCGAGCCAGCGGCTGTGGCCAGCGTAGCTATCCCCCCGCCCCTCTGCTTCCTGCTCGGTGGTAGCGTGTGTGTGTATGTATGGCTGTGTGGCCCTGCTGAGGCCGGCGTGGTCAGATCTGCCCCGTATACAGTCTAACCGCGAGCCAGCGGCTGTGGCCAGCGTAGCTATCCCCCCGCCCCTCTGCTTCCTGCTCGGTGGTAGCGTGTGTGTGTATGTATGGCTGTGTGGCCCTGCTGAGGCCGGCGTGGTCAGATCTGCCCCGTATACAGTCTAACCGCGAGCCAGCGGCTGTGGCCAGCGTAGCTATCCCCCGCCCCTCTGCTTCCTGCTCGGTGGTAGCGTGTGTGTGTATGTATGGCTGTGTGGCCCTGCTGAGGCCGGCGTGGTCAGATCTGCCCCGTATACAGTCTAACCGCGAGCCAGCGGCTGTGGCCAGCGTAGCTATCCCCCCGCCCCTCTGCTTCCTGCTCGGTGGTAGCGTGTGTGTGTATGTATGGCTGTGTGGCCCTGCTGAGGCCGGCGTGGTCAGATCTGCCCCGTATACAGTCTAACCGCGAGCCAGCGGCTGTGGCCAGCGTAGCTATCCCCCCGCCCCTCTGCTTCCTGCTCGGTGGTAGCGTGTGTGTGTATGTATGGCTGTGTGGCCCTGCTGAGGCCGGCGTGGTCAGATCTGCCCCGTATACAGTCTAACCGCGAGCCAGCGGCTGTGGCCAGCGTAGCTATCCCCCCGCCCCTCTGCTTCCTGCTCGGTGGTAGCGTGTGTGTGTATGTATGGCTGTGTGGCCCTGCTGAGGCCGGCGTGGTCAGATCTGCCCCGTATACAGTCTAACCGCGAGCCAGCGGCTGTGGCCAGCGTAGCTATCCCCCCGCCCCTCTGCTTCCTGCTCGGTGGTAGCGTGTGTGTGTATGTATGGCTGTGTGGCCCTGCTGAGGCCGGCGTGGTCAGATCTGCCCCGTATACAGTCTAACCGCGAGCCAGCGGCTGTGGCCAGCGTAGCTATCCCCCCGCCCCTCTGCTTCCTGCTCGGTGGTAGCGTGTGTGTGTATGTATGGCTGTGTGGCCCTGCTGAGGCCGGCGTGGTCAGATCTGCCCCGTATACAGTCTAACCGCGAGCCAGCGGCTGTGGCCAGCGTAGCTATCCCCCCGCCCCTCTGCTTCCTGCTCGGTGGTAGCGTGTGTGTGTATGTATGGCTGTGTGGCCCTGCTGAGGCCGGCGTGGTCAGATCTGCCCCGTATACAGTCTAACCGCGAGCCAGCGGCTGTGGCCAGCGTAGCTATCCCCCCGCCCTCTGCTTCCTGCTCGGTGGTAGCGTGTGTGTGTATGTATGGCTGTGTGGCCCTGCTGAGGCCGGCGTGGTCAGATCTGCCCCGTATACAGTCTAACCGCGAGCCAGCGGCTGTGGCCAGCGTAGCTATCCCCCCGCCCCTCTGCTTCCTGCTCGGTGGTAGCGTGTGTGTGTATGTATGGCTGTGTGGCCCTGCTGAGGCCGGCGTGGTCAGATCTGCCCCGTATACAGTCTAACCGCGAGCCAGCGGCTGTGGCCAGCGTAGCTATCCCCCCGCCCCTCTGCTTCCTGCTCGGTGGTAGCGTGTGTGTGTATGTATGGCTGTGTGGCCCTGCTGAGGCCGGCGTGGTCAGATCTGCCCCGTATACAGTCTAACCGCGAGCCAGCGGCTGTGGCCAGCGTAGCTATCCCCCCGCCCCTCTGCTTCCTGCTCGGTGGTAGCGTGTGTGTGTATGTATGGCTGTGTGGCCCTGCTGAGGCCGGCGTGGTCAGATCTGCCCCGTATACAGTCTAACCGCGAGCCAGCGGCTGTGGCCAGCGTAGCTATCCCCCCGCCCCTCTGCTTCCTGCTCGGTGGTAGCGTGTGTGTGTATGTATGGCTGTGTGGCCCTGCTGAGGCCGGCGTGGTCAGATCTGCCCCGTATACAGTCTAACCGCGAGCCAGCGGCTGTGGCCAGCGTAGCTATCCCCCCGCCCCTCTGCTTCCTGCTCGGTGGTAGCGTGTGTGTGTATGTATGGCTGTGTGGCCCTGCTGAGGCCGGCGTGGTCAGATCTGCCCCGTATACAGTCTAACCGCGAGCCAGCGGCTGTGGCCAGCGTAGCTATCCCCCCGCCCCTCTGCTTCCTGCTCGGTGGTAGCGTGTGTGTGTATGTATGGCTGTGTGGCCCTGCTGAGGCCGGCGTGGTCAGATCTGCCCCGTATACAGTCTAACCGCGAGCCAGCGGCTGTGGCCAGCGTAGCTATCCCCCCGCCCCTCTGCTTCCTGCTCGGTGGTAGCGTGTGTGTGTATGTATGGCTGTGTGGCCCTGCTGAGGCCGGCGTGGTCAGATCTGCCCCGTATACAGTCTAACCGCGAGCCAGCGGCTGTGGCCAGCGTAGCTATCCCCCCGCCCCTCTGCTTCCTGCTCGGTGGTAGCGTGTGTGTGTATGTATGGCTGTGTGGCCCTGCTGAGGCCGGCGTGGTCAGATCTGCCCCGTATACAGTCTAACCGCGAGCCAGCGGCTGTGGCCAGCGTAGCTATCCCCCCGCCCCTCTGCTTCCTGCTCGGTGGTAGCGTGTGTGTGTATGTATGGCTGTGTGGCCCTGCTGAGGCCGGCGTGGTCAGATCTGCCCCGTATACAGTCTAACCGCGAGCCAGCGGCTGTGGCCAGCGTAGCTATCCCCCCGCCCCTCTGCTTCCTGCTCGGTGGTAGCGTGTGTGTGTATGTATGGCTGTGTGGCCCTGCTGAGGCCGGCGTGGTCAGATCTGCCCCGTATACAGTCTAACCGCGAGCCAGCGGCTGTGGCCAGCGTAGCTATCCCCCCGCCCCTCTGCTTCCTGCTCGGTGGTAGCGTGTGTGTGTATGTATGGCTGTGTGGCCCTGCTGAGGCCGGCGTGGTCAGATCTGCCCCGTATACAGTCTAACCGCGAGCCAGCGGCTGTGGCCAGCGTAGCTATCCCCCCGCCCCTCTGCTTCCTGCTCGGTGGTAGCGTGTGTGTGTATGTATGGCTGTGTGGCCCTGCTGAGGCCGGCGTGGTCAGATCTGCCCCGTATACAGTCTAACCGCGAGCCAGCGGCTGTGGCCAGCGTAGCTATCCCCCCGCCCCTCTGCTTCCTGCTCGGTGGTAGCGTGTGTGTGTATGTATGGCTGTGTGGCCCTGCTGAGGCCGGCGTGGTCAGATCTGCCCCGTATACAGTCTAACCGCGAGCCAGCGGCTGTGGCCAGCGTAGCTATCCCCCCGCCCCTCTGCTTCCTGCTCGGTGGTAGCGTGTGTGTGTATGTATGGCTGTGTGGCCCTGCTGAGGCCGGCGTGGTCAGATCTGCCCCGTATACAGTCTAACCGCGAGCCAGCGGCTGTGGCCAGCGTAGCTATCCCCCCGCCCCTCTGCTTCCTGCTCGGTGGTAGCGTGTGTGTGTATGTATGGCTGTGTGGCCCTGCTGAGGCCGGCGTGGTCAGATCTGCCCCGTATACAGTCTAACCGCGAGCCAGCGGCTGTGGCCAGCGTAGCTATCCCCCCGCCCCTCTGCTTCCTGCTCGGTGGTAGCGTGTGTGTGTATGTATGGCTGTGTGGCCCTGCTGAGGCCGGCGTGGTCAGATCTGCCCCGTATACAGTCTAACCGCGAGCCAGCGGCTGTGGCCAGCGTAGCTATCCCCCCGCCCCTCTGCTTCCTGCTCGGTGGTAGCGTGTGTGTGTATGTATGGCTGTGTGGCCCTGCTGAGGCCGGCGTGGTCAGATCTGCCCCGTATACAGTCTAACCGCGAGCCAGCGGCTGTGGCCAGCGTAGCTATCCCCCCGCCCCTCTGCTTCCTGCTCGGTGGTAGCGTGTGTGTGTATGTATGGCTGTGTGGCCCTGCTGAGGCCGGCGTGGTCAGATCTGCCCCGTATACAGTCTAACCGCGAGCCAGCGGCTGTGGCCAGCGTAGCTATCCCCCCGCCCCTCTGCTTCCTGCTCGGTGGTAGCGTGTGTGTGTATGTATGGCTGTGTGGCCCTGCTGAGGCCGGCGTGGTCAGATCTGCCCCGTATACAGTCTAACCGCGAGCCAGCGGCTGTGGCCAGCGTAGCTATCCCCCCGCCCCTCTGCTTCCTGCTCGGTGGTAGCGTGTGTGTGTATGTATGGCTGTGTGGCCCTGCTGAGGCCGGCGTGGTCAGATCTGCCCCGTATACAGTCTAACCGCGAGCCAGCGGCTGTGGCCAGCGTAGCTATCCCCCCGCCCCTCTGCTTCCTGCTCGGTGGTAGCGTGTGTGTGTATGTATGGCTGTGTGGCCCTGCTGAGGCCGGCGTGGTCAGATCTGCCCCGTATACAGTCTAACCGCGAGCCAGCGGCTGTGGCCAGCGTAGCTATCCCCCCGCCCCTCTGCTTCCTGCTCGGTGGTAGCGTGTGTGTGTATGTATGGCTGTGTGGCCCTGCTGAGGCCGGCGTGGTCAGATCTGCCCCGTATACAGTCTAACCGCGAGCCAGCGGCTGTGGCCAGCGTAGCTATCCCCCCGCCCCTCTGCTTCCTGCTCGGTGGTAGCGTGTGTGTGTATGTATGGCTGTGTGGCCCTGCTGAGGCCGGCGTGGTCAGATCTGCCCCGTATACAGTCTAACCGCGAGCCAGCGGCTGTGGCCAGCGTAGCTATCCCCCCGCCCCTCTGCTTCCTGCTCGGTGGTAGCGTGTGTGTGTATGTATGGCTGTGTGGCCCTGCTGAGGCCGGCGTGGTCAGATCTGCCCCGTATACAGTCTAACCGCGAGCCAGCGGCTGTGGCCAGCGTAGCTATCCCCCCGCCCCTCTGCTTCCTGCTCGGTGGTAGCGTGTGTGTGTATGTATGGCTGTGTGGCCCTGCTGAGGCCGGCGTGGTCAGATCTGCCCCGTATACAGTCTAACCGCGAGCCAGCGGCTGTGGCCAGCGTAGCTATCCCCCCGCCCCTCTGCTTCCTGCTCGGTGGTAGCGTGTGTGTGTATGTATGGCTGTGTGGCCCTGCTGAGGCCGGCGTGGTCAGATCTGCCCCGTATACAGTCTAACCGCGAGCCAGCGGCTGTGGCCAGCGTAGCTATCCCCCCGCCCCTCTGCTTCCTGCTCGGTGGTAGCGTGTGTGTGTATGTATGGCTGTGTGGCCCTGCTGAGGCCGGCGTGGTCAGATCTGCCCCGTATACAGTCTAACCGCGAGCCAGCGGCTGTGGCCAGCGTAGCTATCCCCCCGCCCCTCTGCTTCCTGCTCGGTGGTAGCGTGTGTGTGTATGTATGGCTGTGTGGCCCTGCTGAGGCCGGCGTGGTCAGATCTGCCCCGTATACAGTCTAACCGCGAGCCAGCGGCTGTGGCCAGCGTAGCTATCCCCCCGCCCCTCTGCTTCCTGCTCGGTGGTAGCGTGTGTGTGTATGTATGGCTGTGTGGCCCTGCTGAGGCCGGCGTGGTCAGATCTGCCCCGTATACAGTCTAACCGCGAGCCAGCGGCTGTGGCCAGCGTAGCTATCCCCCCGCCCCTCTGCTTCCTGCTCGGTGGTAGCGTGTGTGTGTATGTATGGCTGTGTGGCCCTGCTGAGGCCGGCGTGGTCAGATCTGCCCCGTATACAGTCTAACCGCGAGCCAGCGGCTGTGGCCAGCGTAGCTATCCCCCCGCCCCTCTGCTTCCTGCTCGGTGGTAGCGTGTGTGTGTATGTATGGCTGTGTGGCCCTGCTGAGGCCGGCGTGGTCAGATCTGCCCCGTATACAGTCTAACCGCGAGCCAGCGGCTGTGGCCAGCGTAGCTATCCCCCCGCCCCTCTGCTTCCTGCTCGGTGGTAGCGTGTGTGTGTATGTATGGCTGTGTGGCCCTGCTGAGGCCGGCGTGGTCAGATCTGCCCCGTATACAGTCTAACCGCGAGCCAGCGGCTGTGGCCAGCGTAGCTATCCCCCCGCCCCTCTGCTTCCTGCTCGGTGGTAGCGTGTGTGTGTATGTATGGCTGTGTGGCCCTGCTGAGGCCGGCGTGGTCAGATCTGCCCCGTATACAGTCTAACCGCGAGCCAGCGGCTGTGGCCAGCGTAGCTATCCCCCCGCCCCTCTGCTTCCTGCTCGGTGGTAGCGTGTGTGTGTATGTATGGCTGTGTGGCCCTGCTGAGGCCGGCGTGGTCAGATCTGCCCCGTATACAGTCTAACCGCGAGCCAGCGGCTGTGGCCAGCGTAGCTATCCCCCCGCCCCTCTGCTTCCTGCTCGGTGGTAGCGTGTGTGTGTATGTATGGCTGTGTGGCCCTGCTGAGGCCGGCGTGGTCAGATCTGCCCCGTATACAGTCTAACCGCGAGCCAGCGGCTGTGGCCAGCGTAGCTATCCCCCCGCCCCTCTGCTTCCTGCTCGGTGGTAGCGTGTGTGTGTATGTATGGCTGTGTGGCCCTGCTGAGGCCGGCGTGGTCAGATCTGCCCCGTATACAGTCTAACCGCGAGCCAGCGGCTGTGGCCAGCGTAGCTATCCCCCCGCCCCTCTGCTTCCTGCTCGGTGGTAGCGTGTGTGTGTATGTATGGCTGTGTGGCCCTGCTGAGGCCGGCGTGGTCAGATCTGCCCCGTATACAGTCTAACCGCGAGCCAGCGGCTGTGGCCAGCGTAGCTATCCCCCCGCCCCTCTGCTTCCTGCTCGGTGGTAGCGTGTGTGTGTATGTATGGCTGTGTGGCCCTGCTGAGGCCGGCGTGGTCAGATCTGCCCCGTATACAGTCTAACCGCGAGCCAGCGGCTGTGGCCAGCGTAGCTATCCCCCCGCCCCTCTGCTTCCTGCTCGGTGGTAGCGTGTGTGTGTATGTATGGCTGTGTGGCCCTGCTGAGGCCGGCGTGGTCAGATCTGCCCCGTATACAGTCTAACCGCGAGCCAGCGGCTGTGGCCAGCGTAGCTATCCCCCCGCCCCTCTGCTTCCTGCTCGGTGGTAGCGTGTGTGTGTATGTATGGCTGTGTGGCCCTGCTGAGGCCGGCGTGGTCAGATCTGCCCCGTATACAGTCTAACCGCGAGCCAGCGGCTGTGGCCAGCGTAGCTATCCCCCCGCCCCTCTGCTTCCTGCTCGGTGGTAGCGTGTGTGTGTATGTATGGCTGTGTGGCCCTGCTGAGGCCGGCGTGGTCAGATCTGCCCCGTATACAGTCTAACCGCGAGCCAGCGGCTGTGGCCAGCGTAGCTATCCCCCCGCCCCTCTGCTTCCTGCTCGGTGGTAGCGTGTGTGTGTATGTATGGCTGTGTGGCCCTGCTGAGGCCGGCGTGGTCAGATCTGCCCCGTATACAGTCTAACCGCGAGCCAGCGGCTGTGGCCAGCGTAGCTATCCCCCCGCCCCTCTGCTTCCTGCTCGGTGGTAGCGTGTGTGTGTATGTATGGCTGTGTGGCCCTGCTGAGGCCGGCGTGGTCAGATCTGCCCCGTATACAGTCTAACCGCGAGCCAGCGGCTGTGGCCAGCGTAGCTATCCCCCCGCCCCTCTGCTTCCTGCTCGGTGGTAGCGTGTGTGTGTATGTATGGCTGTGTGGCCCTGCTGAGGCCGGCGTGGTCAGATCTGCCCCGTATACAGTCTAACCGCGAGCCAGCGGCTGTGGCCAGCGTAGCTATCCCCCCGCCCCTCTGCTTCCTGCTCGGTGGTAGCGTGTGTGTGTATGTATGGCTGTGTGGCCCTGCTGAGGCCGGCGTGGTCAGATCTGCCCCGTATACAGTCTAACCGCGAGCCAGCGGCTGTGGCCAGCGTAGCTATCCCCCCGCCCCTCTGCTTCCTGCTCGGTGGTAGCGTGTGTGTGTATGTATGGCTGTGTGGCCCTGCTGAGGCCGGCGTGGTCAGATCTGCCCCGTATACAGTCTAACCGCGAGCCAGCGGCTGTGGCCAGCGTAGCTATCCCCCCGCCCCTCTGCTTCCTGCTCGGTGGTAGCGTGTGTGTGTATGTATGGCTGTGTGGCCCTGCTGAGGCCGGCGTGGTCAGATCTGCCCCGTATACAGTCTAACCGCGAGCCAGCGGCTGTGGCCAGCGTAGCTATCCCCCCGCCCCTCTGCTTCCTGCTCGGTGGTAGCGTGTGTGTGTATGTATGGCTGTGTGGCCCTGCTGAGGCCGGCGTGGTCAGATCTGCCCCGTATACAGTCTAACCGCGAGCCAGCGGCTGTGGCCAGCGTAGCTATCCCCCCGCCCCTCTGCTTCCTGCTCGGTGGTAGCGTGTGTGTGTATGTATGGCTGTGTGGCCCTGCTGAGGCCGGCGTGGTCAGATCTGCCCCGTATACAGTCTAACCGCGAGCCAGCGGCTGTGGCCAGCGTAGCTATCCCCCCGCCCCTCTGCTTCCTGCTCGGTGGTAGCGTGTGTGTGTATGTATGGCTGTGTGGCCCTGCTGAGGCCGGCGTGGTCAGATCTGCCCCGTATACAGTCTAACCGCGAGCCAGCGGCTGTGGCCAGCGTAGCTATCCCCCCGCCCCTCTGCTTCCTGCTCGGTGGTAGCGTGTGTGTGTATGTATGGCTGTGTGGCCCTGCTGAGGCCGGCGTGGTCAGATCTGCCCCGTATACAGTCTAACCGCGAGCCAGCGGCTGTGGCCAGCGTAGCTATCCCCCCGCCCCTCTGCTTCCTGCTCGGTGGTAGCGTGTGTGTGTATGTATGGCTGTGTGGCCCTGCTGAGGCCGGCGTGGTCAGATCTGCCCCGTATACAGTCTAACCGCGAGCCAGCGGCTGTGGCCAGCGTAGCTATCCCCCCGCCCCTCTGCTTCCTGCTCGGTGGTAGCGTGTGTGTGTATGTATGGCTGTGTGGCCCTGCTGAGGCCGGCGTGGTCAGATCTGCCCCGTATACAGTCTAACCGCGAGCCAGCGGCTCTGGCCAGCGTAGCTATCCCCCCGCCCCTCTGCTTCCTGCTCGGTGGTAGCGTGTGTGTGTATGTATGGCTGTGTGGCCCTGCTGAGGCCGGCGTGGTCAGATCTGCCCCGTATACAGTCTAACCGCGAGCCAGCGGCTGTGGCCAGCGTAGCTATCCCCCCGCCCCTCTGCTTCCTGCTCGGTGGTAGCGTGTGTGTGTATGTATGGCTGTGTGGCCCTGCTGAGGCCGGCGTGGTCAGATCTGCCCCGTATACAGTCTAACCGCGAGCCAGCGGCTCTGGCCAGCGTAGCTATCCCCCCGCCCCTCTGCTTCCTGCTCGGTGGTAGCGTGTGTGTGTATGTATGGCTGTGTGGCCCTGCTGAGGCCGGCGTGGTCAGATCTGCCCCGTATACAGTCTAACCGCGAGCCAGCGGCTCTGGCCAGCGTAGCTATCCCCCCGCCCCTCTGCTTCCTGCTCGGTGGTAGCGTGTGTGTGTATGTATGGCTGTGTGGCCCTGCTGAGGCCGGCGTGGTCAGATCTGCCCCGTATACAGTCTAACCGCGAGCCAGCGGCTGTGGCCAGCGTAGCTATCCCCCCGCCCCTCTGCTTCCTGCTCGGTGGTAGCGTGTGTGTGTATGTATGGCTGTGTGGCCCTGCTGAGGCCGGCGTGGTCAGATCTGCCCCGTATACAGTCTAACCGCGAGCCAGCGGCTCTGGCCAGCGTAGCTATCCCCCCGCCCCTCTGCTTCCTGCTCGGTGGTAGCGTGTGTGTGTATGTATGGCTGTGTGGCCCTGCTGAGGCCGGCGTGGTCAGATCTGCCCCGTATACAGTCTAACCGCGAGCCAGCGGCTGTGGCCAGCGTAGCTATCCCCCCGCCCCTCTGCTTCCTGCTCGGTGGTAGCGTGTGTGTGTATGTATGGCTGTGTGGCCCTGCTGAGGCCGGCGTGGTCAGATCTGCCCCGTATACAGTCTAACCGCGAGCCAGCGGCTCTGGCCAGCGTAGCTATCCCCCCGCCCCTCTGCTTCCTGCTCGGTGGTAGCGTGTGTGTGTATGTATGGCTGTGTGGCCCTGCTGAGGCCGGCGTGGTCAGATCTGCCCCGTATACAGTCTAACCGCGAGCCAGCGGCTGTGGCCAGCGTAGCTATCCCCCCGCCCCTCTGCTTCCTGCTCGGTGGTAGCGTGTGTGTGTATGTATGGCTGTGTGGCCCTGCTGAGGCCGGCGTGGTCAGATCTGCCCCGTATACAGTCTAACCGCGAGCCAGCGGCTGTGGCCAGCGTAGCTATCCCCCCGCCCCTCTGCTTCCTGCTCGGTGGTAGCGTGTGTGTGTATGTATGGCTGTGTGGCCCTGCTGAGGCCGGCGTGGTCAGATCTGCCCCGTATACAGTCTAACCGCGAGCCAGCGGCTCTGGCCAGCGTAGCTATCCCCCCGCCCCTCTGCTTCCTGCTCGGTGGTAGCGTGTGTGTGTATGTATGGCTGTGTGGCCCTGCTGAGGCCGGCGTGGTCAGATCTGCCCCGTATACAGTCTAACCGCGAGCCAGCGGCTCTGGCCAGCGTAGCTATCCCCCCGCCCCTCTGCTTCCTGCTCGGTGGTAGCGTGTGTGTGTATGTATGGCTGTGTGGCCCTGCTGAGGCCGGCGTGGTCAGATCTGCCCCGTATACAGTCTAACCGCGAGCCAGCGGCTGTGGCCAGCGTAGCTATCCCCCCGCCCCTCTGCTTCCTGCTCGGTGGTAGCGTGTGTGTGTATGTATGGCTGTGTGGCCCTGCTGAGGCCGGCGTGGTCAGATCTGCCCCGTATACAGTCTAACCGCGAGCCAGCGGCTCTGGCCAGCGTAGCTATCCCCCCGCCCCTCTGCTTCCTGCTCGGTGGTAGCGTGTGTGTGTATGTATGGCTGTGTGGCCCTGCTGAGGCCGGCGTGGTCAGATCTGCCCCGTATACAGTCTAACCGCGAGCCAGCGGCTGGCCAGCGTAGCTATCCCCCCGCCCCTCTGCTTCCTGCTCGGTGGTAGCGTGTGTGTGTATGTATGGCTGTGTGGCCCTGCTGAGGCCGGCGTGGTCAGATCTGCCCCGTATACAGTCTAACCGCGAGCCAGCGGCTCTGGCCAGCGTAGCTATCCCCCCGCCCCTCTGCTTCCTGCTCGGTGGTAGCGTGTGTGTGTATGTATGGCTGTGTGGCCCTGCTGAGGCCGGCGTGGTCAGATCTGCCCCGTATACAGTCCCGCGAGCCAGCGGCTCTGGCCAGCGTAGCTATCCCCCCGCCCCTCTGCCGCTCCCGCTCGTGTGTGTGTGTGTGTGTGTATGTATGGCCCTGGCCCCTGTGAGGCGCCCCCGTATATAATACAGTCTAACCGCGAGCCAGCGGCTCTGGCCAGCGTAGCTATCCCCCCGCCCCTCTGCTTCCTGCTCGGTGGTAGCGTGTGTGTGTATGTATGGCTGTGTGGCCCTGCTGAGGCCGGCGTGGTCAGATCTGCCCCGTATACAGTCTAACCGCGAGCCAGCGGCTCTGGCCAGCGTAGCTATCCCCCCGCCCCTCTGCTTCCTGCTCGGTGGTAGCGTGTGTGTGTATGTATGGCTGTGTGGCCCTGCTGAGGCCGGCGTGGTCAGATCTGCCCCGTATACAGTCTAACCGCGAGCCAGCGGCTTGGCCAGCGTAGCTATCCCCCCGCCCCTCTGCTTCCTGCTCGGTGGTAGCGTGTGTGTGTATGTATGGCTGTGTGGCCCTGCTGAGGCCGGCGTGGTCAGATCTGCCCCGTATACAGTCTAACCGCGAGCCAGCGGCTCTGGCCAGCGTAGCTATCCCCCCGCCCCTCTGCTTCCTGCTCGGTGGTAGCGTGTGTGTGTATGTATGGCTGTGTGGCCCTGCTGAGGCCGGCGTGGTCAGATCTGCCCCGTATACAGTCTAACCGCGAGCCAGCGGCTGGCCAGCGTAGCTATCCCCCCGCCCCTCTGCTTCCTGCTCGGTGGTAGCGTGTGTGTGTATGTATGGCTGTGTGGCCCTGCTGAGGCCGGCGTGGTCAGATCTGCCCCGTATACAGTCTAACCGCGAGCCAGCGGCTCTGGCCAGCGTAGCTATCCCCCCGCCCCTCTGCTTCCTGCTCGGTGGTAGCGTGTGTGTGTATGTATGGCTGTGTGGCCCTGCTGAGGCCGGCGTGGTCAGATCTGCCCCGTATACAGTCTAACCGCGAGCCAGCGGCTCTGGCCAGCGTAGCTATCCCCCCGCCCCTCTGCTTCCTGCTCGGTGGTAGCGTGTGTGTGTATGTATGGCTGTGTGGCCCTGCTGAGGCCGGCGTGGTCAGATCTGCCCCGTATACAGTCTAACCGCGAGCCAGCGGCTCTGGCCAGCGTAGCTATCCCCCCGCCCCTCTGCTTCCTGCTCGGTGGTAGCGTGTGTGTGTATGTATGGCTGTGTGGCCCTGCTGAGGCCGGCGTGGTCAGATCTGCCCCGTATACAGTCTAACCGCGAGCCAGCGGCTCTGGCCAGCGTAGCTATCCCCCCGCCCCTCTGCTTCCTGCTCGGTGGTAGCGTGTGTGTGTATGTATGGCTGTGTGGCCCTGCTGAGGCCGGCGTGGTCAGATCTGCCCCGTATACAGTCTAACCGCGAGCCAGCGGCTTGGCCAGCGTAGCTATCCCCCCGCCCCTCTGCTTCCTGCTCGGTGGTAGCGTGTGTGTGTATGTATGGCTGTGTGGCCCTGCTGAGGCCGGCGTGGTCAGATCTGCCCCGTATACAGTCTAACCGCGAGCCAGCGGCTCTGGCCAGCGTAGCTATCCCCCCGCCCCTCTGCTTCCTGCTCGGTGGTAGCGTGTGTGTGTATGTATGGCTGTGTGGCCCTGCTGAGGCCGGCGTGGTCAGATCTGCCCCGTATACAGTCTAACCGCGAGCCAGCGGCTCTGGCCAGCGTAGCTATCCCCCCGCCCCTCTGCTTCCTGCTCGGTGGTAGCGTGTGTGTGTATGTATGGCTGTGTGGCCCTGCTGAGGCCGGCGTGGTCAGATCTGCCCCGTATACAGTCTAACCGCGAGCCAGCGGCTCTGGCCAGCGTAGCTATCCCCCCGCCCCTCTGCTTCCTGCTCGGTGGTAGCGTGTGTGTGTATGTATGGCTGTGTGGCCCTGCTGAGGCCGGCGTGGTCAGATCTGCCCCGTATACAGTCTAACCGCGAGCCAGCGGCTCTGGCCAGCGTAGCTATCCCCCCGCCCCTCTGCTTCCTGCTCGGTGGTAGCGTGTGTGTGTATGTATGGCTGTGTGGCCCTGCTGAGGCCGGCGTGGTCAGATCTGCCCCGTATACAGTCTAACCGCGAGCCAGCGGCTCTGGCCAGCGTAGCTATCCCCCGCCCCTCTGCTTCCTGCTCGGTGGTAGCGTGTGTGTGTATGTATGGCTGTGTGGCCCTGCTGAGGCCGGCGTGGTCAGATCTGCCCCGTATACAGTCTAACCGCGAGCCAGCGGCTCTGGCCAGCGTAGCTATCCCCCCGCCCCTCTGCTTCCTGCTCGGTGGTAGCGTGTGTGTGTATGTATGGCTGTGTGGCCCTGCTGAGGCCGGCGTGGTCAGATCTGCCCCGTATACAGTCTAACCGCGAGCCAGCGGCTCTGGCCAGCGTAGCTATCCCCCCGCCCCTCTGCTTCCTGCTCGGTGGTAGCGTGTGTGTGTATGTATGGCTGTGTGGCCCTGCTGAGGCCGGCGTGGTCAGATCTGCCCCGTATACAGTCTAACCGCGAGCCAGCGGCTCTGGCCAGCGTAGCTATCCCCCGCCCCTCTGCTTCCTGCTCGGTAGCGTGTGTGTGTATGTATGGCTGTGTGGCCCTGCTGAGGCCGGCGTGGTCAGATCTGCCCCGTATACAGTCTAACCGCGAGCCAGCGGCTGGCCAGCGTAGCTATCCCCCCGCCCCTCTGCTTCCTGCTCGGTGGTAGCGTGTGTGTGTATGTATGGCTGTGTGGCCCTGCTGAGGCCGGCGTGGTCAGATCTGCCCCGTATACAGTCTAACCGCGAGCCAGCGGCTCTGGCCAGCGTAGCTATCCCCCCCCCCCTCTGCTTCCTGCTCGGTGGTAGCGTGTGTGTGTATGTATGGCTGTGTGGCCCTGCTGAGGCCGGCGTGGTCAGATCTGCCCCGTATACAGTCTAACCGCGAGCCAGCGGCTCTGGCCAGCGTAGCTATCCCCCCGCCCCTCTGCTTCCTGCTCGGTGGTAGCGTGTGTGTGTATGTATGGCTGTGTGGCCCTGCTGAGGCCGGCGTGGTCAGATCTGCCCCGTATACAGTCTAACCGCGAGCCAGCGGCTCTGGCCAGCGTAGCTATCCCCCCGCCCCTCTGCTTCCTGCTCGGTGGTAGCGTGTGTGTGTATGTATGGCTGTGTGGCCCTGCTGAGGCCGGCGTGGTCAGATCTGCCCCGTATACAGTCTAACCGCGAGCCAGCGGCTGTGGCCAGCGTAGCTATCCCCCCGCCCCTCTGCTTCCTGCTCGGTGGTAGCGTGTGTGTGTATGTATGGCTGTGTGGCCCTGCTGAGGCCGGCGTGGTCAGATCTGCCCCGTATACAGTCTAACCGCGAGCCAGCGGCTCTGGCCAGCGTAGCTATCCCCCCGCCCCTCTGCTTCCTGCTCGGTGGTAGCGTGTGTGTGTATGTATGGCTGTGTGGCCCTGCTGAGGCCGGCGTGGTCAGATCTGCCCCGTATACAGTCTAACCGCGAGCCAGCGGCTCTGGCCAGCGTAGCTATCCCCCCGCCCCTCTGCTTCCTGCTCGGTGGTAGCGTGTGTGTGTATGTATGGCTGTGTGGCCCTGCTGAGGCCGGCGTGGTCAGATCTGCCCCGTATACAGTCTAACCGCGAGCCAGCGGCTCTGGCCAGCGTAGCTATCCCCCCGCCCCTCTGCTTCCTGCTCGGTGGTAGCGTGTGTGTGTATGTATGGCTGTGTGGCCCTGCTGAGGCCGGCGTGGTCAGATCTGCCCCGTATACAGTCTAACCGCGAGCCAGCGGCTCTGGCCAGCGTAGCTATCCCCCCGCCCCTCTGCTTCCTGCTCGGTGGTAGCGTGTGTGTGTATGTATGGCTGTGTGGCCCTGCTGAGGCCGGCGTGGTCAGATCTGCCCCGTATACAGTCTAACCGCGAGCCAGCGGCTCTGGCCAGCGTAGCTATCCCCCCGCCCCTCTGCTTCCTGCTCGGTGGTAGCGTGTGTGTGTATGTATGGCTGTGTGGCCCTGCTGAGGCCGGCGTGGTCAGATCTGCCCCGTATACAGTCTAACCGCGAGCCAGCGGCTGTGGCCAGCGTAGCTATCCCCCCGCCCCTCTGCTTCCTGCTCGGTGGTAGCGTGTGTGTGTATGTATGGCTGTGTGGCCCTGCTGAGGCCGGCGTGGTCAGATCTGCCCCGTATACAGTCTAACCGCGAGCCAGCGGCTCTGGCCAGCGTAGCTATCCCCCCGCCCCTCTGCTTCCTGCTCGGTGGTAGCGTGTGTGTGTATGTATGGCTGTGTGGCCCTGCTGAGGCCGGCGTGGTCAGATCTGCCCCGTATACAGTCTAACCGCGAGCCAGCGGCTCTGGCCAGCGTAGCTATCCCCCCGCCCCTCTGCTTCCTGCTCGGTGGTAGCGTGTGTGTGTATGTATGGCTGTGTGGCCCTGCTGAGGCCGGCGTGGTCAGATCTGCCCCGTATACAGTCTAACCGCGAGCCAGCGGCTCTGGCCAGCGTAGCTATCCCCCCGCCCCTCTGCTGCTTCCTGCTCGGTGGTAGCGTGTGTGTGTATGTATGGCTGTGTGGCCCTGCTGAGGCCGGCGTGGTCAGATCTGCCCCGTATACAGTCTAACCGCGAGCCAGCGGCTCTGGCCAGCGTAGCTATCCCCCCGCCCCTCTGCTTCCTGCTCGGTGGTAGCGTGTGTGTGTATGTATGGCTGTGTGGCCCTGCTGAGGCCGGCGTGGTCAGATCTGCCCCGTATACAGTCTAACCGCGAGCCAGCGGCTTGGCCAGCGTAGCTATCCCCCCGCCCCTCTGCTTCCTGCTCGGTGGTAGCGTGTGTGTGTATGTATGGCTGTGTGGCCCTGCTGAGGCCGGCGTGGTCAGATCTGCCCCGTATACAGTCTAACCGCGAGCCAGCGGCTCTGGCCAGCGTAGCTATCCCCCGCCCCTCTGCTTCCTGCTCGGTGGTAGCGTGTGTGTGTATGTATGGCTGTGTGGCCCTGCTGAGGCCGGCGTGGTCAGATCTGCCCCGTATACAGTCTAACCGCGAGCCAGCGGCTCTGGCCAGCGTAGCTATCCCCCCGCCCCTCTGCTTCCTGCTCGGTGGTAGCGTGTGTGTGTATGTATGGCTGTGTGGCCCTGCTGAGGCCGGCGTGGTCAGATCTGCCCCGTATACAGTCTAACCGCGAGCCAGCGGCTCTGGCCAGCGTAGCTATCCCCCCGCCCCTCTGCTTCCTGCTCGGTGGTAGCGTGTGTGTGTATGTATGGCTGTGTGGCCCTGCTGAGGCCGGCGTGGTCAGATCTGCCCCGTATACAGTCTAACCGCGAGCCAGCGGCTCTGGCCAGCGTAGCTATCCCCCCGCCCCTCTGCTTCCTGCTCGGTGGTAGCGTGTGTGTGTATGTATGGCTGTGTGGCCCTGCTGAGGCCGGCGTGGTCAGATCTGCCCCGTATACAGTCTAACCGCGAGCCAGCGGCTCTGGCCAGCGTAGCTATCCCCCCGCCCCTCTGCTTCCTGCTCGGTGGTAGCGTGTGTGTGTATGTATGGCTGTGTGGCCCTGCTGAGGCCGGCGTGGTCAGATCTGCCCCGTATACAGTCTAACCGCGAGCCAGCGGCTCTGGCCAGCGTAGCTATCCCCCCGCCCCTCTGCTTCCTGCTCGGTGGTAGCGTGTGTGTGTATGTATGGCTGTGTGGCCCTGCTGAGGCCGGCGTGGTCAGATCTGCCCCGTATACAGTCTAACCGCGAGCCAGCGGCTCTGGCCAGCGTAGCTATCCCCCCGCCCCTCTGCTTCCTGCTCGGTGGTAGCGTGTGTGTGTATGTATGGCTGTGTGGCCCTGCTGAGGCCGGCGTGGTCAGATCTGCCCCGTATACAGTCTAACCGCGAGCCAGCGGCTCTGGCCAGCGTAGCTATCCCCCCGCCCCTCTGCTTCCTGCTCGGTGGTAGCGTGTGTGTGTATGTATGGCTGTGTGGCCCTGCTGAGGCCGGCGTGGTCAGATCTGCCCCGTATACAGTCTAACCGCGAGCCAGCGGCTTGGCCAGCGTAGCTATCCCCCCGCCCCTCTGCTTCCTGCTCGGTGGTAGCGTGTGTGTGTATGTATGGCTGTGTGGCCCTGCTGAGGCCGGCGTGGTCAGATCTGCCCCGTATACAGTCTAACCGCGAGCCAGCGGCTCTGGCCAGCGTAGCTATCCCCCCGCCCCTCTGCTTCCTGCTCGGTGGTAGCGTGTGTGTGTATGTATGGCTGTGTGGCCCTGCTGAGGCCGGCGTGGTCAGATCTGCCCCGTATACAGTCTAACCGCGAGCCAGCGGCTCTGGCCAGCGTAGCTATCCCCCCGCCCCTCTGCTTCCTGCTCGGTGGTAGCGTGTGTGTGTATGTATGGCTGTGTGGCCCTGCTGAGGCCGGCGTGGTCAGATCTGCCCCGTATACAGTCTAACCGCGAGCCAGCGGCTGTGGCCAGCGTAGCTATCCCCCCGCCCCTCTGCTTCCTGCTCGGTGGTAGCGTGTGTGTGTATGTATGGCTGTGTGGCCCTGCTGAGGCCGGCGTGGTCAGATCTGCCCCGTATACAGTCTAACCGCGAGCCAGCGGCTCTGGCCAGCGTAGCTATCCCCCCGCCCCTCTGCTTCCTGCTCGGTGGTAGCGTGTGTGTGTATGTATGGCTGTGTGGCCCTGCTGAGGCCGGCGTGGTCAGATCTGCCCCGTATACAGTCTAACCGCGAGCCAGCGGCTCTGGCCAGCGTAGCTATCCCCCCGCCCCTCTGCTTCCTGCTCGGTGGTAGCGTGTGTGTGTATGTATGGCTGTGTGGCCCTGCTGAGGCCGGCGTGGTCAGATCTGCCCCGTATACAGTCTAACCGCGAGCCAGCGGCTCTGGCCAGCGTAGCTATCCCCCCGCCCCTCTGCTTCCTGCTCGGTGGTAGCGTGTGTGTGTATGTATGGCTGTGTGGCCCTGCTGAGGCCGGCGTGGTCAGATCTGCCCCGTATACAGTCTAACCGCGAGCCAGCGGCTCTGGCCAGCGTAGCTATCCCCCCGCCCCTCTGCTTCCTGCTCGGTGGTAGCGTGTGTGTGTATGTATGGCTGTGTGGCCCTGCTGAGGCCGGCGTGGTCAGATCTGCCCCGTATACAGTCTAACCGCGAGCCAGCGGCTCTGGCCAGCGTAGCTATCCCCCCGCCCCTCTGCTTCCTGCTCGGTGGTAGCGTGTGTGTGTATGTATGGCTGTGTGGCCCTGCTGAGGCCGGCGTGGTCAGATCTGCCCCGTATACAGTCTAACCGCGAGCCAGCGGCTCTGGCCAGCGTAGCTATCCCCCGCCCCTCTGCTTCCTGCTCGCTGGTGGTAGCGTGTGTGTGTATGTATGGCTGTGTGGCCCTGCTGAGCCGGCGTGGTCAGATCTGCCCCGTATACAGTCTAACCGCGAGCCAGCGGCTCTGGCCAGCGTAGCTATCCCCCCGCCCCTCTGCTTCCTGCTCGGTGGTAGCGTGTGTGTGTATGTATGGCTGTGTGGCCTGCTGAGGCCGGCGTGGTCAGATCTGCCCCGTATACAGTCTAACCGCGAGCCAGCGGCTCTGGCCAGCGTAGCTATCCCCCCGCCCCTCTGCTTCCTGCTCGGTGTAGCGTGTGTGTGTATGTATGGCTGTGTGGCCCTGCTGAGGCGGCGTGGGTCAGATCTGCCCCGTATACAGTCTAACCGCGAGCCAGCGGCTGTGGCCAGCGTAGCTATCCCCCCGCCCCTCTGCTTCCTGCTCGGTGGTAGCGTGTGTGTGTATGTATGGCTGTGTGGCCCTGCTGAGGCCGGCGTGGTCAGATCTGCCCCGTATACAGTCTAACCGCGAGCCAGCGGCTCTGGCCAGCGTAGCTATCCCCCCGCCCCTCTGCTTCCTGCTCGGTGGTAGCGTGTGTGTGTATGTATGGCTGTGTGGCCCTGCTGAGGCCGGCGTGGTCAGATCTGCCCCGTATACAGTCTAACCGCGAGCCAGCGGCTCTGGCCAGCGTAGCTATCCCCCCGCCCCTCTGCTTCCTGCTCGGTGGTAGCGTGTGTGTGTATGTATGGCTGTGTGGCCCTGCTGAGGCCGGCGTGGTCAGATCTGCCCCGTATACAGTCTACCGCGAGCCAGCGGCTCTGGCCAGCGTAGCTATCCCCCCGCCCCTCTGCTTCCTGCTCGGTGGTAGCGTGTGTGTGTATGTATGGCTGTGTGGCCCTGCTGAGGCCGGCGTGGTCAGATCTGCCCGTATACAGTCTAACCGCGAGCCAGCGGCTCTGGCCAGCGTAGCTATCCCCCCGCCCCTCTGCTTCCTGCTCGGTGGTAGCGTGTGTGTGTATGTATGGCTGTGTGCCCTGCTGAGGCCGGCGTGGTCAGATCTGCCCCGTATACAGTCTAACCGCGAGCCAGCGGCTCTGGCCAGCGTAGCTATCCCCCCGCCCCTCTGCTTCCTGCTCGGTGGTAGCGTGTGTGTGTATGTATGGCTGTGTGGCCCTGCTGAGGCCGGCGTGGTCAGATCTGCCCCGTATACAGTCTAACCGCGAGCCAGCGGCTCTGGCCAGCGTAGCTATCCCCCCCGCCCCTCTGCTTCCTGCTCGGTGGTAGCGTGTGTGTGTATGTATGGCTGTGTGGCCCTGCTGAGGCCGGCGTGGTCAGATCTGCCCCGTATACAGTCTAACCGCGAGCCAGCGGCTCTGGCCAGCGTAGCTATCCCCCCGCCCCTCTGCTTCCTGCTCGGTGTAGCGTGTGTGTGTATGTATGGCTGTGTGGCCCTGCTGAGGCCGGCGTGGTCAGATCTGCCCCGTATACAGTCTAACCGCGAGCCAGCGGCTCTGGCCAGCGTAGCTATCCCCCCGCCCCTCTGCTTCCTGCTCGGTGGTAGCGTGTGTGTGTATGTATGGCTGTGTGGCCCTGCTGAGGCCGCGTGGTCAGATCTGCCCCGTATACAGTCTAACCGCGAGCCAGCGGCTCTGGCCAGCGTAGCTATCCCCCCGCCCCTCTGCTTCCTGCTCGGTGGTAGCGTGTGTGTGTATGTATGGCTGTGTGGCCCTGCTGAGGCCGGCGGGTCAGATCTGCCCCGTATACAGTCTACCGCGAGCCAGCGCTCTGGCCAGCGTAGCTATCCCCCCGCCCCTCTGCTTCCTGCTCGGTGGTAGCGTGTGTGTGTATGTATGGCTGTGTGGCCCTGCTGAGGCCGGCGTGGTCAGATCTGCCCCGTATACAGTCTAACCGCGAGCCAGCGGCTCTGGCCAGCGTAGCTATCCCCCCGCCCCTCTGCTTCCTGCTCGGTGGTAGCGTGTGTGTGTATGTATGGCTGTGTGGCCCTGCTGAGGCCGGCGTGGTCAGATCTGCCCCGTATACAGTCTAACCGCGAGCCAGCGGCTCTGGCCAGCGTAGCTATCCCCCCGCCCCTCTGCTTCCTGCTCGGTGGTAGCGTGTGTGTGTATGTATGGCTGTGTGGCCCTGCTGAGGCCGGCGTGGTCAGATCTGCCCCGTATACAGTCTAACCGCGAGCCAGCGGCTCTGGCCAGCGTAGCTATCCCCCCGCCCCTCTGCTTCCTGCTCGGTGGTAGCGTGTGTGTGTATGTATGGCTGTGTGGCCCTGCTGAGGCCGGCGTGGTCAGATCTGCCCCGTATACAGTCTAACCGCGAGCCAGCGGCTCTGGCCAGCGTAGCTATCCCCCCGCCCCTCTGCTTCCTGCTCGGTGGTAGCGTGTGTGTGTATGTATGGCTGTGTGGCCCTGCTGAGGCCGGCGTGGTCAGATCTGCCCCGTATACAGTCTAACCGCGAGCCAGCGGCTCTGGCCAGCGTAGCTATCCCCCCGCCCCTCTGCTTCCTGCTCGGTGGTAGCGTGTGTGTGTATGTATGGCTGTGTGGCCCTGCTGAGGCCGGCGTGGTCAGATCTGCCCCGTATACAGTCTAACCGCGAGCCAGCGGCTCTGGCCAGCGTAGCTATCCCCCCGCCCTCTGCTTCCTGCTCGTGGTAGCGTGTGTGTGTATGTATGGCTGTGTGCCCTGCTGAGGCCGGCGTGGTCAGATCTGCCCCGTATACAGTCTAACCGCGAGCCAGCGGCTCTGGCCAGCGTAGCTATCCCCCCGCCCCTCTGCTTCCTGCTCGTGGTAGCGTGTGTGTGTGTATGGCTGTGTGGCCCTGCTGAGGCCGGCGTGGTCAGATCTTGCCCCGTATACAGTCTAACCGCGAGCCAGCGGCTCTGGCCAGCGTAGCTATCCCCCCGCCCCTCTGCTTCCTGCTCGGTGGTAGCGTGTGTGTGTATGTATGGCTGTGTGGCCCTGCTGAGGCGGCGTGGTCAGATCTGCCCCGTATACAGTCTAACCGCGAGCCAGCGGCTCTGGCCAGCGTAGCTATCCCCCCGCCCCTCTGCTTCCTGCTCGGTGGTAGCGTGTGTGTGTATGGGGCTGTGTGCCCTGCTGAGGCCGGCGTGGTCAGATCTGCCCCATACAGTCTAACCGCGAGCCAGCGGCTCTGGCCAGCGTAGCTATCCCCCCGCCCCTCTGCTTCCTGCTCGGTGGTAGCGTGTGTGTGTATGTATGGCTGTGTGGCCCTGCTGAGGCGGCGTGGTCAGATCTGCCCCGTATACAGTCTAACCGCGAGCCAGCGGCTCTGGCCAGCGTAGCTATCCCCCCGCCCCTCTGCTTCCGCTCGGTGGTAGCGTGTGTGTATGTATGGCGTGTGGCCCTGCTGAGCCGGCGTGGTCAGATCTGCCCCGTATACAGTCTAACCGCGAGCCAGCGGCTCTGGCCAGCGTAGCTATCCCCCCGCCCCTCTGCTTCCTGCTCGGTGGTAGCGTGTGTGTGTATGTATGGCTGTGTGGCCCTGCTGAGGCCGGCGTGGTCGATCTGCCCCGTATACAGTCTAACCGCGAGCCAGCGGCTCTGGCCAGCGTAGCTATCCCCCCGCCCTCTGCTTCCTGCTCGTTGGTAGCGTGTGTGTGTATGTATGGCTGTGTGGCCCTGCTGAGGCGGCGTGGTCAGATCTGCCCCGTATACAGTCTAACCGCGAGCCAGCGGCTCTGGCCAGCGTAGCTATCCCCCCGCCCCTCTGCTTCCTGCTCGGTGGTAGCGTGTGTGTGTATGTATGGCTGTGTGCCCTGCTGAGGCCGGCGTGGTCAGATCTGCCCCGTATACAGTCTAACCGCGAGCCAGCGGCTCTGGCCAGCGTAGCTATCCCCCCGCCCCTCTGCTTCCTGCTCGGTGTAGCGTGTGTGTGTATGTATGGCTGTGTGGCCCTGCTGAGGCCGGCGTGGTCAGATCTGCCCCGTATACAGTCTAACCGCGAGCCAGCGGCTCTGGCCAGCGTAGCTATCCCCCCGCCCCTCTGCTTCCTGCTCGGTGGTAGCGTGTGTGTGTATGTATGGCTGTGTGGCCCTGCTGAGGCCGGCGTGGTCAGATCTGCCCCGTATACAGTCTAACCGCGAGCCAGCGGCTCTGGCCAGCGTAGCTATCCCCCCGCCCCTCTGCTTCCTGCTCGGTGGTAGCGTGTGTGTGTATGTATGGCTGTGTGGCCCTGCTGAGGCCGGCGTGGTCAGATCTGCCCCGTATACAGTCTAACCGCGAGCCAGCGGCTCTGGCCAGCGTAGCTATCCCCCCGCCCCTCTGCTTCCTGCTCGGTGGTAGCGTGTGTGTGTATGTATGGCTGTGTGGCCCTGCTGAGGCCGGCGTGGTCAGATCTGCCCCGTATACAGTCTAACCGCGAGCCAGCGGCTCTGGCCAGCGTAGCTATCCCCCCCCCCCCTCTGCTTCCTGCTCGGTGGGTAGCGTGTGTGTGTATGTATGGCTGTGTGGCCCTGCTGAGGCCGGCGTGGTCAGATCTGCCCCGTATACAGTCTAACCGCGAGCCAGCGGCTCTGGCCAGCGTAGCTATCCCCCCGCCCCTCTGCTTCCTGCTCGGTGGTAGCGTGTGTGTGTATGTATGGCTGTGTGGCCCTGCTGAGGCCGGGCGTGTCAGATCTGCCCCGTATACAGTCTAACCGCGAGCCAGCGGCTCTGGCCAGCGTAGCTATCCCCCGCCCCTCTGCTTCCTGCTCGGTGGTACGTGTGTGTATGTATGTAGCTGTGTGGCCCTGCTGAGGCCGGCGTGTCAGATCTGCCCCGTATACAGTCTAACCGCGAGCCAGCGGCTCTGGCCAGCGTAGCTATCCCCCCGCCCCTCTGCTTCCTGCTCGGTGGTAGCGTGTGTGTGTATGTATGGCTGTGTGGCCCTGCTGAGGCCGGCGTGGTCAGATCTGCCCCGTATACAGTCTAACCGCGAGCCAGCGGCTCTGGCCAGCGTAGCTATCCCCCCCGCCCCTCTGCTTCCTGCTCGGTGGTAGCGTGTGTGGTGTATGTATGGCTGTGTGGCCCTGCTGAGGCCGGCGTGGTCAGATCTGCCCCGTATACAGTCTAACCGCGAGCCAGCGGCTCTGGCCAGCGTAGCTATCCCCCCGCCCCTCTGCTTCCTGCTCGGTGGTAGCGTGTGTGTGTATGTATGGCTGTGTGGTGCCCTGCTGAGGCCGGCGTGGTCAGATCTGCCCGTATACAGTCTAACCGCGAGCCAGCGGCTCTGGCCAGCGTAGCTATCCCCCCGCCCCTCTGCTTCCTGCTCGGTGGTAGCGTGTGTGTGTATGTATGGCTGTGTGGCCCTGCTGAGGCCGGCGTGGTCAGATCTGCCCCGTATACAGTCTAACCGCGAGCCAGCGGCTCTGGCCAGCGTAGCTATCCCCCCGCCCCTCTGCTTCCTGCTCGGTGGTAGCGTGTGTGTGTATGTATGGCTGTGTGGCCCTGCTGAGGCCGGCGTGGTCAGATCTGCCCCGTATACAGTCTAACCGCGAGCCCAGCGATCTGGCCAGCGTAGCTATCCCCCCGCCCCTCTGCTTCCTGCTCGGTGGTAGCGTGTGTGTGTATGTATGGCTGTGTGGCCCTGCTGAGGCCGGCGTGGTCAGATCTGCCCCGTAATACAGTCTAACCGCGAGCCAGCGGCTCTGGCCAGCGTAGCTATCCCCCCCCCCCTCTGCTTCCTGCTCGGTGGTAGCGTGTGTGTGTATGTATGGCTGTGTGGCCCTGCTGAGGCCGGCGTGGTCAGATCTGCCCCGTATACAGTCTAACCGCGAGCCAGCGGCTCTGGCCAGCGTAGCTATCCCCCCGCCCTCTGCTTCCTGCTCGGTGGTAGCGTGTGTGTGTATGTATGGCTGTGTGGCCCTGCTGAGGCCGGCGTGGTCAGATCTGCCCCGTATACAGTCTAACCGCGAGCCAGCGGCTCTGGCCAGCGTAGCTATCCCCCCGCCCCTCTGCTTCCTGCTCGGTGGTAGCGTGTGTGTGTATGTATGGCTGTGTGGCCCTGCTGAGGGCCGTGGTCAGATCTGCCCCGTATACAGTCTAACCGCGAGCCAGCGGCTCTGGCCAGCGTAGCTATCCCCCCGCCCCTCTGCTTCCTGCTCGGTGGTAGCGTGTGTGTGTATGTATGGCTGTGTGGCCCTGCTGAGGCCCGGCGTGGTCAGATCTGCCCCGTATACAGTCTAACCGCGAGCCAGCGGCTCTGGCCAGCGTAGCTATCCCCCCGCCCCTCTGCTTCCTGCTCGGTGGTAGCGTGTGTGTGTATGTATGGCTGTGTGGCCCTGCTGAGGCCGGCGTGGTCAGATCTGCCCGTATACAGTCTAACCGCGAGCCAGCGGCTCTGGCCAGCGTAGCTATCCCCCGCCCCTCTGCTTCCTGCTCGGGTAGCGTGTGTGTGTGTATGTAATGGCTGTGTGGCCCTGCTGAGGCCGGCGTGGTCAGATCTGCCCCGTATACAGTCTAACCGCGAGCCAGCGGCTCTGGCCAGCGTAGCTATCCCCCCGCCCCTCTGCTTCCTGCTCGGTGGTAGCGTGTGTGTGTATGTATGGCTGTGTGGCCCTGCTGAGGCCGGCGTGGTCAGATCTGCCCCGTATACAGTCTAACCGCGAGCCAGCGGCTCTGGCCAGCGTAGCTATCCCCCCCGCCCCTCTGCTTCCTGCTCGGTGGTAGCGTGTGTGTGTATGTATGGCTGTGTGCCCTGCTGAGGCCGGCGTGGTCATCTGCCCCGTATACAGTCTAACCGCGAGCCAGCGGCTCTGGCCAGCGTAGCTATCCCCCGCCCCTCTGCTTCCTGCTCGGTGGTAGCGTGTGTGTGTATGTATGGCTGTGTGGCCCTGCTGAGGCCGGCGTGGTCAGATCTGCCCCGTATACAGTCTAACCGCGAGCCAGCGGCTCTGGCCAGCGTAGCTATCCCCCCGCCCCTCTGCTTCCTGCTCGGTGGTAGCGTGTGTGTGTATGTATGGCTGTGTGGCCCTGCTGAGGCCGGCGTGGTCAGATCTGCCCCGTATACAGTCTAACCGCGAGCCAGCGGCTCTGGCCAGCGTAGCTATCCCCCCGCCCCTCTGCTTCCTGCTCGGTGTAGCGTGTGTTGTGTATGTATGGCTGTGTGGCCCTGCTGAGGCCGGCGTGGTCAGATCTGCCCCGTATACAGTCTAACCGCGAGCCAGCGGCTCTGGCCAGCGTAGCTATCCCCCCCGCCCCTCTGCTTCCTGCTCGGTGGTAGCGTGTGTGTGTATGTATGGCTGTGTGTGCCCTGCTGAGGCCGGCGTGGTCAGATCTGCCCCGTATACAGTCTAACCGCGAGCCAGCGGCTCTGGCCAGCGTAGCTATCCCCCCCGCCCTCTGCTTCCTGCTCGGTGGTAGCGTGTGTGGTTATGTATGGCTGTGTGGCCCTGCTGAGAGGCCGGCGTGGTCAGATCTGCCCCGTATACAGTCTAACCGCGAGCCAGCGGCTCTGGCCAGCGTAGCTATCCCCCCGCCCCTCTGCTTCCTGCTCGGTGGTAGCGTGTGTGTGTATGTATGGCTGTGTGGCCCTGCTGAGGCCGGCGTGTCAGATCTGCCCCGTATACAGTCTAACCGCGAGCCAGCGGCTCTGGCCAGCGTAGCTATCCCCCCGCCCCTCTGCTTCCTGCTCGTTGGTAGCGTGTGTGTGTATGTATGGCTGTGTGGCCCTGCTGAGGCCGGCGTGGTCAGATCTGCCCCGTATACAGTCTAACCGCGAGCCAGCGGCTCTGGCCAGCGTAGCTATCCCCCCGCCCCTCTGCTTCCTGCTCGGTGGTAGCGTGTGTGTGTATGTATGGCTGTGTGGCCCTGCTGAGGCCGGCGTGGTCAGATCTGCCCCGTATACAGTCTACCGCGAGCCAGCGGCTCTGGCCAGCGTAGCTATCCCCCCGCCCCTCTGCTTCCTGCTCGGTGGTAGCGTGTGTGTGGTATGTATGGCTGTGTGGCCCTGCTGAGGCCGGCGTGGTCAGATCTGCCCCGTATACAGTCTAACCGCGAGCCAGCGGCTCTGGCCAGCGTAGCTATCCCCCGCCCCTCTGCTTCCTGCTCGTGGTAGCGTGTGTGTGTATGTATGGCTGTGTGGCCCTGCTGAGGCCGGCGTGGTCAGATCTGCCCGTATACAGTCTAACCGCGAGCCAGCGGCTCTGGCCAGCGTAGCTATCCCCCCGCCCCTCTGCTTCCTGCTCGGTGGTAGCGGTGTGTGTATGTATGGCTGTGTGGCCCCTGCTGAGGCCGGCGTGGTCAGATCTGCCCGTATACAGTCTAACCGCGAGCCAGCGGCTCTGGCCAGCGTAGCTATCCCCCCGCCCCTCTGCTTCCTGCTCGGTGGTAGCGTGTGTGTGTATGTATGGCTGTGTGGCCCTGCTGAGGCCGGCGTGGTCAGATCTGCCCCGTATACAGTCTAACCGCGAGCCAGCGGCTCTGGCCAGCGTAGCTATCCCCCCGCCCCCTCTGCTTCCTGCTCGGTGGTAGCGTGTGTGTGTATGTATGGCTGTGTGGGCCTGCTGAGGCCGGCGTGGTCAGATCTGCCCCGTATACAGTCTAACCGCGAGCCAGCGCTCTGGCCAGCGTAGCTATCCCCCCGCCCCTCTGCTTCCTGCTCGGTGGTAGCGTGTGTGTGTATGTATGGCTGTGTGGCCCCTGCTGAGGCCGGCGTGGTCAGATCTGCCCCGTATACAGTCTAACCGCGAGCCAGCGCTCTGGCCAGCGTAGCTATCCCCCCGCCCCTCTGCTTCCTGCTCGGTGGTAGCGTGTTGTGTTGTATGTATGGCTGTGTGGCCCTGCTGAGGCCGGCGTGGTCAGATCTGCCCCCGTATACAGTCTAACCGCGAGCCAGCGGCTCTGGCCAGCGTAGCTATCCCCCCGCCCCTCTGCTTCCTGCTCGTGGTAGCGTGTGTGTGTATGTATGGCTGTGTGGCCCTGCTGAGGCCGCGTGGTCAGATCTGCCCCGTATACAGTCTAACCGCGAGCCAGCGGCTCTGGCCAGCGTAGCTATCCCCCCCCCCTCTGCTTCCTGCTCGGTGGTAGCGTGTGTGTGTATGTATGGCTGTGTGGCCCTGCTGAGGCCGGCGTGGTCAGATCTGCCCCGTATACAGTCTAACCGCGAGCCAGCGGCTCTGGCCAGCGTAGCTATCCCCCCGCCCCTCTGCTTCCTGCTCGGTGGTAGCGTGTGTGTGTATGTATGGCTGTGTGGCCCTGCTGAGGCCGGCGTGGTCAGATCTGCCCCGTATACAGTCTAACCGCGAGCCAGCGGCTCTGGCCAGCGTAGCTATCCCCCCGCCCCTCTGCTTCCTGCTCGGTGTAGCGTGTGTGTGTATGTATGGCTGTGTGGGCCCTGCTGAGGCCGGCGTGGTCAGATCTGCCCCCGTATACAGTCTAACCGCGAGCCAGCGCTCTGGCCAGCGTAGCTATCCCCCCGCCCCTCTGCTTCCTGCTCGGTGGTAGCGTGTGTGTGTATGTATGGCTGTGTGGCCCTGCTGAGGCCGGCGTGGTCAGATCTGCCCCGTATACAGTCTAACCGCGAGCCAGCGGCTCTTGGCCAGCGTAGCTATCCCCCCCGCCCTCTGCTTCCTGCTCGGTGGTAGCGTGTGTGTGTATGTATGGCTGTGTTGGCCCTGCTGAGCCGCGTGGTCAGATCTGCCCCGTATACAGTCTAACCGCGAGCCAGCGGCTCTGGCCAGCGTAGCTATCCCCCCGCCCCTCTGCTTCCTGCTCGGTGGTGCGTGTGTGTGTATGTATGGCTGTGTGGCCCTGCTGAGGCCGGCGTGGTCAGATCTGCCCCGTATACAGTCTAACTAACCGCGAGCCAGCGGCTCTGGCCAGCGTAGCTATCCCCCCGCCCCTCTGCTTCCTGCTCGGTGGTAGCGTGTGTGTGTATGTATGGCTGTGGCCCTGCTGAGGCCGGCGTGGTCAGATCTGCCCCGTATACAGTCTAACCGCGAGCCAGCGCTCTGGCCAGCGTAGCTATCCCCCCGCCCCTCTGCTTCCTGCTCGTTGGTAGCGTGTGTGTGTATGTATTGCTGTGTGGCCCTGCTGAGGCCGGCGTGGTCAGATCTGCCCCGTATACAGTCTAACCGCGAGCCAGCGGCTTCTGGCCAGCGTAAGCTATCCCCCCGCCCCCTCTGCTTCCTGCTCGGTGGTAGCGTGTGTGTGTATGTTATTCTGGTGTGGCCCTGCTGAGGCCGGCGTTGTCAGATCTGCCCCGTATACAGTCTAACCGCGAGCCAGCGGCTTCTGGCCAGCGTAGCTATCCCCCCGCCCCCTGCTTCCTGCTCGGTGGTAGCGTGTGTGTGTATGTATGGCTGTGTGGCCCTGCTGAGGCCGGCGTGGTCAGATCTGCCCCGTATACAGTCTAACCGCGAGCCAGCGGCTCTGGCCAGCGTAGCTATCCCCCCCGCCCCTCTGCTTCCTGCTCGGTGGTAGCGTGTGTGTGTATGTATGGCTGTGTGGCCCTGCTGAGGCCGGCGTGGTCAGATCTGCCCCGTATACAGTCTAACCGCGAGCCAGCGGCTCTGGCCAGCGTAGCTATCCCCCCGCCCCTCTGCTTCCGCTCGGTGGTAGCGTGTGTGTGTATGTATGGCTGTGTGGCCCTGCTGGCCGGCGTGGTCAGATCTGCCCCGTATACAGTCTAACCGCGAGCCAGCGGCTCTGGCCAGCGTAGCTATCCCCCCGCCCCTCTGCTTCCTGCTCGGTGGTAGCGTGTGTGTGTATGTATGGCTGTGTGGCCCTGCTGAGGCCGGCGTGGTCAGATCTGCCCCGTATACAGTCTAACCGCGAGCCAGCGGCTCTGGCCAGCGTAGCTATCCCCCCGCCCCTCTGCTTCCTGCTCGGTGGTAGCGTGTGTGTGTATGTATGGCTGTGTGGCCCTGCTGAGGCCGGCGTGGTCAGATCTGCCCCGTATACAGTCTAACCGCGAGCCAGCGGCTCTGGCCAGCGTAGCTATCCCCCCGCCCCTCTGCTTCCTGCTCGGTGGTAGCGTGTGTGTGTATGTATGGCTGTGTGGCCCTGCTGAGGCCGGCGTGGTCAGATCTGCCCCGTATACAGTCTAACCGCGAGCCAGCGGCTCTGGCCAGCGTAGCTATCCCCCCGCCCCTCTGCTTCCTGCTCGGTGGTAGCGTGTGTGTGTATGTATGGCTGTGTGGCCCTGCTGAGGCCGGCGTGGTCAGATCTGCCCCGTATACAGTCTAACCGCGAGCCAGCGGCTCTGGCCAGCGTAGCTATCCCCCCGCCCCTCTGCTTCCTGCTCGGTGGTAGCGTGTGTGTGTATGTATGGCTGTGTGGCCCTGCTGAGGCCGGCGTGGTCAGATCTGCCCCGTATACAGTCTAACCGCGAGCCAGCGGCTCTGGCCAGCGTAGCTATCCCCCCGCCCCTCTGCTTCCTGCTCGGTGGTAGCGTGTGTGTGTATGTATGGCTGTGTGGCCCTGCTGAGGCCGGCGTGGTCAGATCTGCCCCGTATACAGTCTAACCGCGAGCCAGCGGCTCTGGCCAGCGTAGCTATCCCCCCGCCCCTCTGCTTCGCTCGGTGGTAGCGTGTGTGTGTATGTATGGCTGTGTGGCCCTGCTGAGGCCGGCGTGGTCAGATCTGCCCCGTATACAGTCTAACGCGAGCCAGCGGCTCTGGCCAGCGTAGCTATCCCCCCGCCCCTCTGCTTCCTGCTCGGTGGTAGCGTGTGTGTGTATGTATGGCTGTGTGGCCCTGCTGAGGCCGGCGTGGTCAGATCTGCCCCGTATACAGTCTAACCGCGAGCCAGCGGCTCTGGCCAGCGTAGCTATCCCCCCGCCCCTCTGCTTCCTGCTCGGTGGTAGCGTGTGTGTGTATGTATGGCTGTGTGGCCCTGCTGAGGCCGGCGTGGTCAGATCTGCCCCGTATACAGTCTAACCGCGAGCCAGCGGCTCTGGCCAGCGTAGCTATCCCCCCGCCCCTCTGCTTCCTGCTCGGTGGTAGCGTGTGTGTGTATGTATGGCTGTGTGGCCCTGCTGAGGCCGGCGTGGTCAGATCTGCCCCGTATACAGTCTAACCGCGAGCCAGCGGCTCTGGCCAGCGTAGCTATCCCCCCGCCCCTCTGCTTCCTGCTCGGTGGTAGCGTGTGTGTGTATGTATGGCTGTGTGGCCCTGCTGAGGCCGGCGTGGTCAGATCTGCCCCGTATACAGTCTAACCGCGAGCCAGCGGCTCTGGCCAGCGTAGCTATCCCCCCGCCCCTCTGCTTCCTGCTCGGTGGTAGCGTGTGTGTGTATGTATGGCTGTGTGGCCCTGCTGAGGCCGGCGTGGTCAGATCTGCCCCGTATACAGTCTAACCGCGAGCCAGCGGCTCTGGCCAGCGTAGCTATCCCCCCGCCCCTCTGCTTCCTGCTCGGTGGTAGCGTGTGTGTGTATGTATGGCTGTGTGGCCCTGCTGAGGCCGGCGTGGTCAGATCTGCCCCGTATACAGTCTAACCGCGAGCCAGCGGCTCTGGCCAGCGTAGCTATCCCCCCGCCCCCTCTGCTTCCTGCTCCTCGGTGTAGCGTGTGTGTGTATGTATGGCTGTGTGCCCTGCTGAGGCCGGCGTGGTCAGATCTGCCCCGTATACAGTCTAACCGCGAGCCAGCGGCTCTGGCCAGCGTAGCTATCCCCCCGCCCCTCTGCTTCCCTGCTCGGTGGTAGCGTGTGTGTGTATGTATGGCTGTGTGGCCCTGCTGAGGCGGCGTGGTCAGATCTGCCCCGTATACAGTCTAACCGCGAGCCAGCGGCTCTGGCCAGCGTAGCTATCCCCCGCCCCTCTGCTTCCTGCTCGTTGGGTAGCGTGTGTGTGTATGTATGGCTGTGTGGCCCTGCTGAGGCCGGCGTGGTCAGATCTGCCCCGTATACAGTCTAACCGCGAGCCAGCGGCTCTGGCCAGCGTAGCTATCCCCCCGCCCCTCTGCTTCCTGCTCGGTGGTAGCGTGTGTGTGTATGTATGGCTGTGTGGCCCTGCTGAGGCCGGTGGTCAGATCTGCCCCGTATACAGTCTAACCGCGAGCCAGCGGCTCTGGGCCAGCGTAGCTATCCCCCGCCCCTCTGCTTCCTGCTCGGTGGTAGCGTGTGTGTGTATGTATGGCTGTGTGGCCCTGCTGAGGCCGGCGTGGTCAGATCTGCCCCGTATACAGTCTAACCGCGAGCCAGCGGCTCTGGCCAGCGTAGCTATCCCCCCGCCCCTCTGCTTCCTGCTCGGTGGTAGCGTGTGTGTGTATGTATGGCTGTGTGGCCCTGCTGAGGCCGGCGTGGGTCAGATCTGCCCCGTATACAGTCTAACCGCGAGCCAGCGGCTCTGGCCAGCGTAGCTATCCCCCCGCCCCTCTGCTTCCTGCTCGGTGGTAGCGTGTGTGTGTATGTATGGCTGTGTGGCCTGCTGAGGCCGGCGTGGTCAGATCTGCCCGTATACAGTCTAACCGCGAGCCAGCGGCTCTGGCCAGCGTAGCTATCCCCCGCCCCTCTGCTTCCTGCTCGGTGGTAGCGTGTGTGTGTATGTATGGCTGTGTGGCCCTGCTGAGGCCGGCGTGGTCAGATCTGCCCCGTATACAGTCTAACCGCGAGCCAGCGGCTCTGGCCAGCGTAGCTATCCCCCCGCCCTCTGCTTCTGCTCGGTGGTAGCGTGTGTGTGTATGTATGGCTGTGTGGCCCTGCTGAGGCCGGCGTGGTCAGATCTGCCCCGTATACAGTCTAACCGCGAGCCAGCGGCTCTGGCCAGCGTAGCTATCCCCCCCCCCTCTGCTTCCTGCTCGGTGGTAGCGTGTGTGTGTATGTATGGCTGTGTGGCCCTGCTGAGGCCGGCGTGGTCAGATCTGCCCCGTATCAGTCTAACCGCGAGCCAGCGCTCTGGCCAGCGTAGCTATCCCCCCGCCCTCTGCTTCCTGCTCGGTGGTAGCGTGTGTGTGGTATGTATGGCTGTGTGGCCCTGCTGAGGCGGCGTGGTCAGATCTGCCCCGTATACAGTCTAACCGCGAGCCAGCGGCTCTGGCCAGCGTAGCTATCCCCCCGCCCCTCTGCTTCCTGCTCGGTGGTAGCGTGTGTGTGTATGTATGGCGTGTGGCCCTGCTGAGGCCGGCGTGGTCGATCTGCCCCGTATACAGTCTAACCGCGAGCCAGCGGCTCTGGCCAGCGTAGCTATCCCCCCGCCCCTCTGCTTCCTGCTCGGTGGTAGCGTGTGTGTGTATGTATGGCTGTGTGGCCCTGCTGAGCCGGCGTGGTCAGATCTGCCCCGTATACAGTCTAACCGCGAGCCAGCGGCTCTGGCCAGCGTAGCTATCCCCCGCCCCTCTGCTTCCTGCTCGGTGTTAGCGTGTGTGTGTATGTATGGCTGTGTGGCCCTGCTGAGGCCGGCGTGGTCAGATCTGCCCCGTATACAGTCTAACCGCGAGCCAGCGGCTCTGGCCAGCGTAGCTATCCCCCCGCCCTTCTGCTTCCCGTTGGTGGTGTAGCGTTGGTGAATGGCGTGGTGGCGAGGGGGGGCGGCTGGTGGTCAGAAGCTGTGCCCCGTATACAGTCTCCGCTCGTGCAGCGGTGTGGTGTAAGGTAGCTTCCCCCCGCCCTCTGCTTCCGCGTGGTCAGATCGGTAGCGTATACAGTGTAACCTGAGGCGTGTCTGGCCATCTTAGCTATGCCCCGGCCCCACGATCCATCCAACCGGGAGCAAGCGGCTGGCCCCCGCCCCCGCCCCGCCCCTCTGCTTCCTGCTCGGTGGTAGCGTGTGTGTTATGTATGGCTGTGTGGCCCTGCTGAGGCGGCGTGTCAGATCTGCCCCGTATACAGTCTAACCGCGAGCCAGCGGCTCTGGCCAGCGTAGCTATCCCCCCGCCCTCTGCTTCCTGCTCGGGTGGTAGCGTGTGTGTGTATGTATGGCTGTGTGGCCTGCTGAGGCCGGCGTGGTCAGATCTGCCCCGTATACAGTCTAACCGCGAGCCAGCGGCTCTGGCCAGCGTAGCTATCCCCCCGCCCTCTGCTTCCTGCTCGGTGGTAGCGTGTGTGTGTATGTATGGCTGTGTGGCCTGCTGCTGAGGCCGGCGTGGTCAGATCTGCCCCGTATACAGTCTAACCGCGAGCCAGCGGCTCTGGCCAGCGTAGCTATCCCCCCGCCCCTCTGCTTCCTGCTCGTGGTAGCGTGTGTGTGTATGTCTGGCTGTGTGGCCCTGCTGAGGCCGGCGTGGTCAGATCTGCCCCGTATACAGTCTAACCGCGAGCCAGCGGCTCTGGCCGCGTAGCTATCCCCCCCCGCCCCTCTGCTTCCTGCTCGGTGGTAGCGTGTGTGTGTATGTATGGCTGTGTGGCCCTGCTGAGGCCGGCGTGGTCAGATCTGCCCCGTATACAGTCTAACCGCGAGCCAGCGGCTCTGGCCGCGTAGCTATCCCCCCGCCCCTCTGCTTCCTGCTCGGTGGTAGCGTGTGTGTGTATGTATGGCTGTGTGGCCCTGCTGAGGCCGGCGTGGTCAGATCTGCCCCGTATACAGTCTAACCGCGAGCCAGCGGCTCTGGCCAGCGTAGCTATCCCCCGCCCCTCTGCTTCCTGCTCGGTGGTAGCGTGTGTGTGTATGTATGGCTGTGTGGCCCTGCTGAGGCCGGCGTGGTCAGATCTGCCCCGTATACAGTCTAACCGCGAGCCAGCGGCTCTGGCCAGCGTAGCTATCCCCCCGCCCCTCTGCTTCCGGCTCGGTGGTAGCGTGTGTGTGTATGTATGGCTGTGTGGCCCTGCTGAGGCCGGCGTGGTCAGATCTGCCCCGTATACAGATCTAACCGCGAGCCAGCGTCTCTGGCCAGCGTAGCTATCCCCCCGCCCCTCTGCTTCCTGCTCGGTGGTAGCGTGTGTGTGTATGTATGGCTGTGTGGCCCTGCTGAGGCCGGCGTGGTCAGATCTGCCCCGTATACAGTCTAACCGCGAGCCAGCGGCTCTGGCCACAGCGTAGCTATCCCCCCGCCCCTCTGCTTCCTGCTCGGTGGTAGCGTGTGTGTGTATGTATGGCTGTGTGGCCCTGCTGAGGCCGGCGTGGTCAGATCTGCCCCGTATACAGTCTAACCGCGAGCCAGCGGCTCTGGCCAGCGTAGCTATCCCCCCGCCCCTCTGCTTCCTGCTCGTGGTAGCGTGTGTGTGTGTATGTATGGCTGTGTGGCCCTGCTGAGGCCGGCGTGGTCAGATCTGCCCCGTATACAGTCTAACCGCGAGCCAGCGGCTCTGGCCAGCGTAGCTATCCCCCCGCCCTCTGCTTCCTGCTCGGTGGTAGCGTGTGTGTGTATGTATGGCTGTGTGGCCCTGCTGAGGCCGGCGTGGTCAGATCTGCCCCCGTATACAGTCTAACCGCGAGCCAGCGGCTCTGGCCAGCGTAGCTATCCCCCCGCCCCTCTGCTTCCTGCTCGTGGTAGCGTGTGTGTGTATGTATGGCTGTGTGGCCCTGCTGAGGCCGGCGTGTCAGATCTGCCCCGTATACAGTCTAAACGCGAGCCAGCGGCTCTGGCCAGCGTAGCTATCCCCCCGCCCCTCTGCTTCCCTGCTCGGTGGTAGCGTGTGTGTGTATGTATGGCTGTGTGGCCCTGCTGAGGCCGCGTGGTCAGATCTGCCCCGTATACAGTCTAACCGCGAGCCAGCGGCTCTGGCCAGCGTAGCTATCCCCCCGCCCCTCTGCTTCCTGCTCGGTGGTAGCGTGTGTGTGTATGTATGGCTGTGTGGCCCTGCTGAGGCGGCGTGGTCAGATCTGCCCCGTATACAGTCTAACCGCGAGCCAGCGGCCTCTGGCCAGCGTAGCTATCCCCCCGCCCCTCTGCTTCCTGCTCGTGGTAGCGTGTGTGTGTATGTATGGCTGTGTGGCCCTGCTGAGGCCGGCGTGGTCAGATCTGCCCCGTATACAGTCTAACCGCGAGCCAGCGGCTCTGGCCAGCGTAGCTATCCCCCCGCCCCTCTGCTTCCTGCTCGGTGGTAGCGTGTGTGTGTATGTATGGCTGTGTGGCCCTGCTGAGGCCGGCGTGGTCAGATCTGCCCCGTATCAGTCTAACCGCGAGCCAGCGGCTCTGGCCAGCGTAGCTATCCCCCGCCCCGCTGCTTCCTGCTCGGTGGTAGCGTGTGTGTGTATGTATGGCTGTGTGGCCCTGCTGAGGCCGGCGTGGTCAGATCTGCCCGTATACAGTCTAACCGCGAGCCAGCGGCTCTGGCCAGCGTAGCTATCCCCCCGCCCCTCTGCTTCCGCTCGGTGGTAGCGTGTGTGTGTATTATGGCTGTGTGGCCCTGCTGAGGCCGGCGTGGTCGATCTGCCCCGTATACAGTCTAACCGCGAGCCAGCGGCTCTGGCCAGCGTAGCTATCCCCCCGCCCCTCTGCTTCCTGCTCGGTGGTAGCGTGTGTGTTGTATGTATGGCTGTGTGGCCCTGCTGAGGCCGGCGTGGTCAGATCTGCCCCGTATACTTCTAACCGCGAGCAGCGGCTCTGGGCCAGCGTAGCTATCCCCCCGCCCCTCTGCTTCTGCTCGGTGTGCGTGTGTGTGTATGTATGGCTGTGTGGCCCTGCTGAGGCCGCGTGGTCAGATCTGCCCCGTATACAGTCTAACCGCGAGCCAGCGGCTCTGGCCAGCGTAGCTATCCCCCCGCCCTCTGCTTCCTGCTCGGTGGTAGCGTGTGTGTGTATGTATGGCTGTGTGGCCCTGCTGAGGCCGGCGTGGTCAGATCTGCCCCGTATACAGTCTAACCGCGAGCCAGCGGCTCTGGCCAGCGTAGCTATCCCCCCGCCCCTCTGCTTCCTGCTCGGTGGTAGCGTGTGTGTGTATGTATGGCTGTGTGGCCCTGCTGAGGCCGGCGTGGTCAGATCTGCCCGTATACAGTCTAACCGCGAGCCAGCGGCTCTGGCCAGCGTAGCTATCCCCCCGCCCCTCTGCTTCCTGCTCGGTGGTAGCGTGTGTGTGTATGTATGGCTGTGTGGCCCTGCTGATGCGGCGTGGTCAGATCTGCCCCGTATACAGTCTAACCGCGAGCCAGCGGCTCTGGCCAGCGTAGCTATCCCCCCGCCCCTCTGCTTCCTGCTCGGTGGTAGCGTGTGTGTGGTATGTATGGCTGTGTGCCCTGCTGAGGCCGGCGTGGTCAGATCTGCCCGTATACAGTCTAACCGCGAGCCAGCGCTCTGGCCAGCGTAGCTACCCCCCGCCCCTCTGCTTCCTGCTCGGTGGTAGCGTGTGTGTGTATGTATGGCTGTGTGGCCCTGCTGAGGCCGGCGTGGTCAGATCTGCCCCGTATACAGTCTAACCGCGAGCCAGCGCTCTGGCCAGCGTAGCTATCCCCCCCCCCGCCCCCTGCTTCCTGCTCGGTGGTAGCGTGTGTGTGTATGTATGGCTTGTGTGGCCCTGCTGAGGCCGGCGTGGTCAGATCTGCCCCGTATACAGTCTAACCGCGAGCCAGCGGCTCTGGCCAGCGTAGCTATCCCCCCGCCCCTCTGCTTCCTGCTCGGTGGTAGCGTGTGTGTGTATGTATGGCTGTGTGGCCCTGCTGAGGCCGGCGTGGTCAGATCTGCCCCGTATACAGTCTAACCGCGAGCCAGCGGCTCTGGCCAGCGTAGCTATCCCCCCGCCCCTCTGCTTCCTGCTCGGTGGTAGCGTGTGTGTGTATGTATGGCTGTGTGGCCCTGCTGAGGCCGGCGTGTCAGATCTGCCCCGTATACAGTCTAACCGCGAGCCAGCGGCTCTGGCCAGCGTAGCTATCCCCCCGCCCCTCTGCTTCCTGCTCGTGGTAGCGTGTGTGTGTATGTATGGCTGTGTGGGCCCTGCTGAGGCCGGCGTGGTCAGATCTGCCCCGTATACAGTCTAACCGCGAGCCAGCGGCTCTGGCCAGCGTAGCTATCCCCCCGCCCCTCTGCTTCCTGCTCGGTGTAGCGTTGTGTGTATGTATGGCTGTGTGGCCCTGCTGAGGCCGGCGTGGTCAGATCTGCCCCGTATACATCTAACCGCGACCAGCGGCGGCTCTGGCCAGCGTAGCTATCCCCCCGCCCCTCTGCTTCCTGCTCGGTGGTAGCGTGTGTGTGTATGTATGGCTGTGTGGCCCTGCTGAGGCGGCGTGGTCAGATCTGCCCCGTATACAGTTCTAACCGCGAGCCAGCGGCTCTGGCCAGCGTAGCTATCCCCCCGCCCCTCTGCTTCCTGCTCGGTGTAGCGTGTGTGTGTATGTATGGCTGTGTGGCCTGCTGAGGCCGCGTGGTCAGATCTGCCCCGTATACAGTCTAACCGCGAGCCAGCGGCTCTGGCCAGCGTAGCTATCCCCCGCCCCTCTGCTTCCTGCTCGGTGGTAGCGTGTGTGTGTATGTATGGCTGTGTGGCCCTGCTGAGGCCGGCGTGGTCAGATCTGCCCCGTATACAGTCTAACCGCGAGCCAGCGGCTCTGGCCAGCGTAGCTATCCCCCCGCCCCTCTGCTTCCTGCTCGTTGGTAGCGTGTGTGTGTATGTATGGCTGTGTGGCCCCTGCTGAGGCGGCGTGGTCATCTGCCCCGTATACAGTCTAACCGCGAGCCAGCGGCTCTGGCCAGCGTAGCTATCCCCCCGCCCCTCTGCTTCCTGCTCGGTGGTAGCGTGTGTGTGTATGTATGGCTGTGTGCCCTGCTGAGGCCGGCGTGGTCAGATCTGCCCCTATACAGTCTAACCGCGAGCCAGCGGCTCTGGCCAGCGTAGCTATCCCCCCGCCCCTCTGCTTCCTGCTCGGTGGTAGCGTGTGTGTGTATGTATGGCTGTGTGGCCCTGCTGAGGCCGGCGTGGTCAGATCTGCCCCGTATACAGTCTAACCGCGAGCCAGCGGCTCTGGCCAAGCGTAGCTATCCCCCCGCCCCTCTGCTTCCTGCTCGGTGGTACGTGTGTGTGTATGTATGGCTGTGTGGCCCTGCTGAGGCCGGCGTGGTCAGATCTGCCCCGTATACAGTCTAACCGCGAGCCAGCGGCTCTGGCCAGCGTAGCTATATCCCCCCGCCTCTGCTTCCTGCTCGGTGGTAGCGTGTGTGTGTATGTATGGCTGTGTGGCCCTGCTGAGGCCGGCGTGGTCAGATCTGCCCCGTATACAGTCTAACCGCGAGCCAGCGGCTCTGGCCAGCGTAGCTATCCCCCCCCCTCTGCTTCCTGCTCGGTGGTAGCGTGTGTGTGTATGTATGCTGTGTGGCCCTGCTGAGGCCGGCGTGGTCAGATCTGCCCCGTATACAGTCTAACCGCGAGCCAGCGGCTCTGGCCAGCGTAGCTATCCCCCCGCCCCTCTGCTTCCTGCTCGGTGGTAGCGTGTGTGTGTATGTATGGCTGTGTGGCCCTGCTGAGGCCCGCGTGGTCAGATCTGCCCCGTATACAGTCTAACCGCGAGCCAGCGGCTCTGGCCAGCGTAGCGATCCCCCCGCCCCTCTGCTTCCTGCTTCCTGCTCGGTGGTAGCGTGTGTGTATGTATGGCTGTGTGGCCCTGCTGAGGCGGCGTGGTCAGATCTGCCCCGTATACAGTCTAACCGCGAGGCCAGCGGCTCTGGCCAGCGTAGCTATCCCCCCGCCCCTCTGCTTCCTGCTCGTGGTAGCGTGTGTGTGTATGTATGGCTGTGTGGCCCTGCTGAGGCCGGCGTGGTCAATCTGCCCCGTATACAGTCTAACCGCGAGCCAGCGGCTCTGGCCAGCGTAGCTATCCCCCCGCCCCTCTGCTTCCTGCTCGGTTGAGCTGGTAGCGTGTGTGTGTATGTATGGCTGTGTGCCCTGCTGAGGCCGGCGTGGTCAGATCTGCCCCGTATACAGTCTAACCGCGAGCCAGCGGCTCTGGCCAGCGTAGCTATCCCCCCCCCCCCCCTTCTGCTTCCCTCTCGTGGTAGCGTGTGTGGTGTATGTATGGCTGTGTGGCCCTGCTGAGGCCGCGTGGTCAGATCTGCCCCGTATACAGTCTAACCGCGAGCCAGCGGCTCTGCCAGCGTAGCTATCCCCCCGCCCCCTCTGCTTCCTGCTCGGTGGGTAGTGTGTGTGTATGTATGGCTGTGTGCCCTGCTGAGCCGGCGTGGTCAGATCTGCCCCGTATACAGTCTAACCGCGAGCCAGCGGCTCTGGCCAGCGTAGCTATCCCCCCGCCCCTCTGCTTCCTGCTCGGTGGTAGCGTGTGTGGTGTATGTATGGCTGTGCCCTGCTGAGGCGGCGGGTCAGATCTGCCCCGTATACAGTCTAACCGCGAGCCAGCGGCTCTGGCCAGCGTAGCTATCCCCCGCCCCTCTGCTTCCTGCTCGGTGGTAGCGTGTGTGTGTATGTAGGCTGTGTGGCCCTGCTGAGGCCGGCGTGGTCAGATCTGCCCTATACAGTCTAACCGCGAGCCAGCGGCTCTGGCCAGCGTAGCTATCCCCCCGCCCCTCTGCTTCCTGCTCGGTGGTAGCGTGTGTGTGTATGTATGGCTGTGTGGCCCTGCTGAGGCCGGCGTGGTCAGATCTGCCCCGTATACAGTCTAACCGCGAGCCAGCGGCTCTGGCCAGCGTAGCTATCCCCCCGCCCCCTCTGCTTCCTGCTCGGTGGTAGCGTGTGTGTGTATATGGCTGTGTGGCCCTGCTGAGGCCGGCGTGGTCAGATCTGCCCCGTATACAGTCTAAAACCGCGAGCCAGCGGCTCTGGCCAGCGTAGCTATCCCCCCGCCCCTCTGCTTCCTGCTCGGTGTAGCGTGTGTGGTGTATGTATGGCTGTGTGCCCTGCTGAGGCCGGCGTGGTCAGATCTGCCCGTAACAGTCTAACCGCGAGCCAGCGCTCTGGCCAGCGTAGCTATCCCCCCGCCCCTCTGCTTCCTGCTCGGTGGTAGCGTGTGTGTGTATGTATGCTGTGTGGCCCTGCTGAGGCCGGCGTGGTCAGATCTGCCCGTATACAGTCTAACCGCGAGCCAGCGGCTCTGGCCAGCGTAGCTATCCCCCCCCCCCCCTCTGCTTCCTGCTCGTGGTAGCGTGTGTGTGTATGTATGGCTGTGTGGCCCTGCTGAGGCCGGCGTGGTCGATCTCCCGTATACAGTCTATAACCGCGAGCCAGCGGCTTCTGGCCAGCTTAGCTCGCCCCCCCCCGCCCCTCTGCTTCCTGCTCGGTGGTAGCGTGTGTGTGTATGTATGGCTGTGTGGCCCCTGCTGAGGCCCGCGTGGTCAGATTCTGCCCCGTATACAGTCTAACCGCGAGCCAGCGGCTCTGGCCAGCGTAGCTATCCCCCCGCCCTCTGCTTCCTGCTCGGTGTTAGCGTGTGTGTGTATGTATGGCTGTGTGGCCCTGCTGAGGCCGGCGTGGTCAGATCTGCCCCGTATACAGTCTAACAGCGAGCCAGCGGCTCTGGCCAGCGTAGCTATCCCCCGCGCCCTCTGCTTCCTGCTCGGTGGTAGCGTGTGTGTGTATGTATGGCTGTGTGCCCTGCTGAGGCCGGCGTGGTCAGATCTGCCCCGTATACAGTCTAACCGCGAGCCAGCGGCTCTGGCCAGCGTAGCTATCCCCCCGCCCCTCTTTGCTTCTGCTCGTTGGTAGCGTGTGTGTGTATGTATGGCTGTGTGGCCCTGCTGAGGCCGGCGTGTCAGATCTGCCCCGTATACAGTCTAACCGCGAGCCATCGGCTCTGGCCAGCGTAGCTATCCCCCCGCCCCTCTGCTTCCTGCTCGGTGGTAACGTGTGTGTGTATGTATGGCTGTGTGGCCCCTGCTGAGGCCGGCGTGGTCAGATCTGCCCCGTATACAGTCTAACCGCGAGCCAGCGGCTCTGGC
>JAFHLA010000248.1:0-56399 GCA_021432705.1 Caranx ignobilis
GACTCAGCAGAGACACTCAGCCACCCGTTCAAACACTGGGGCACACTGTACAGAGCAGGAATCAGGGGGCGGGGGCAGCTGGCCACAGCCGCTGGCCCCCGTGAGAATATAGTAAGTGAGCCACGCTGACCGGGCCGACTCAGCAGAGACACTCAGCCACCCGTTCAAACACTGGGCACACTGTACAGAGCAGGAATCAGGGGGGCGGGGGCAGCTGGCCACAGCCGCTGGCCCCCGGTGAGAATAGTAAGTGGGCCACGCTGACCTGGCCGGAACTCAGCAGAGACACTCAGCCACCCGTTCAAACACTGGGGCACACACTGTACAGAGCAGGAATCAGGGGGCGGGGCAGCTGGCCACAGCCGCTGGCCCGTGGACTCAGCAAGAGACACTCAGCCACCCGTTCAAACACTGGGGCACACTGTACAGAGCAGGATCAGGGGGCGGGGGCAGCTGGCCACAGCCGCTGGCCCCCGTGAGAATAGTAAGTGAGCCACGCTGACCGGCCGGACTCAGCAGAGACACTCAGCCACCCGTTCAAACACTGACTGGGGCACACTGTACAGAGCAGGAATCAGGGGGGCGGGGCAGCTGGCCACAGCCGCTGGCCCCCGGTGAGAATAGTAAGTGAGCCACGCTGACCGGGCCGGACTCAGCAGAGACACTCAGCCACCCGTTCAAACACTGGGCACACTGTACGAGCAGGAATCAGGGGGCGGGGGCAGCTGGCCACAGCCGCTGGCAAACCCAGACTCAGCAGAGACACTCAGCCACCCGTTCAAACACTGGGGCACACTGTACAGAGCAGGAATCAGGGGGCGGGGGCAGCTGGCCACAGCCGCTGGCCCCCGGTGAGAATATAAGTGAGCCACGCTGACCGGGCCGACTCAGCAGAGAGACACTCAGCCACCCGTTCAAACACTGGGGCACACTGTACAGAGCAGGAATCAGGGGGCGGGGGCAGCTGGCCACAGCCGCTGGCCCCCGGTGAGAATAGTAAGTGAGCCACGCTGACCGGGCCGGACTCAGCAGAGACACTCAGCCACCCGTTCAAACACTGGGGCACACTGTACAGAGCAGGAATCAGGGGGGCGGGGGCAGCTGGCCACAGCCGCTGGCCCCGGTGAGAATAGTAAGTGAGCCACGCTGACCGGGCCCGACTCAGCAGAGACACTCAGCCCCCCGTTCAAACACTGGGGCACACTGTACAGAGCAGGAATCAGGGGGCGGGGGCAGCTGGCCACAGCCGCTGGCCCCCGGTGAAATAGTAAGTGAGCCACGCTGACCGGGCCGGACTCAGCAGAGACACTCAGCCACCCGTTCAAACACTGGGGCACACTGTACAGAGCAGGAATCAGGGGGGCGGGGGAGCTGGCCACAGCCGCTGGCCCCCGGTGAGAATAGTAAGTGAGCCACGCTGACCGGGCCCGACTCAGCAGAGACACTCAGCCACCCGTTCAAACACTGGGGCACACTGTACAGAGCAGGAATCAGGGGGCGGGGCAGCTGGCCACAGCCGCTGGCCCCCGTGAGAATAGTAAGTGAGCCACGCTGACCGGGCCGGACTCAGCAGAGACACTCAGCCACCCTTCAAACACTGGGGCACACTGTACAGAGCAGGAATCAGGGGGGCGGGGCAAGCTGGCCACAGCCGCTGGCCCCCGTTGAGAATAGTAAGTGAGCCACGCTGACCGGGCCCGGACTCAGCAGAGACACTCAGCCACCCGTTCAAACACTGGGGCACACTGTACAGAGCAGGAATCAGGGGGCGGGGGCAGCTGGCCACAGCCGCTGCCCCGACTCAGCAGAGACACTCAGCCACCCGTTCAAACACTGGGGCACACTGTACAGAGCAGGAATCAGGGGGCGGGGGCAGCTGGCCACAGCCGCTGGCCCCCGGTGAGAATAGTAAGTGAGCCACGCTGACCGGGCCCGACTCAGCAGAGACACTCAGCCACCCTTTCAAACACTGGGGCACACTGTACAGAGCAGGAATCAGGGGGGCGGGGGCAGCTGGCCACAGCCGCTGGCCCCCGGTGAGAATAGTAAGTGAGCCACGCTGACCGGGCCGGACTCAGCAGAGACACTCAGCCACCCGTTCAAACACTGGGGCACACTGTACAGAGCAGGAATCAGGGGGCGGGGCAGCTGGCCACAGCCGCTGGCCCCCGGTGAGAATAGTAAGTGAGCCACGCTGACCGGGCCGGACTCAGCAGAGACACTCAGCCACCCGTTCAAACACTGGGGCACACTGTACAGAGCAGGAATCAGGGGGCGGGGGCAGCTGGCCACAGCCGCTGGCCCCGGACTCAGCAGAGAGACCTCAGCCACCCGTTCAAACACTGGGCACACTGTACAGAGCAGGAATCAGGGGGCGGGGGCAGCTGGCCACAGCCGCTGGCCCCCGGTGAGAATAGTAAGTGAGCCACGCTGACCGGCCCGACTCAGCAGAGACACTCAGCCACCCGTTCAAACACTGGGGCACACTGTACAGAGCAGGAATCAGGGGGGCGGGGGCAGCTGGCCACAGCCGCTGGCCCCCGGTGAGAATAGTAAGTGAGCCACGCTGACCGGGCCGGACTCAGCAGAGACACTCAGCCACCCGTTCAAACACTGGGGCACACTGTACAGAGCAGGAATCAGGGGGGCGGGGGCAGCTGGCCACAGCCGCTGGCCCCCGGTGAGAATAGTAAGTGAGCCACGCTGACCGGGCCCGGACTCAGCAGAGACACTCAGCCACCCGTTCAAACACTGGGGCACACTGTACAGAGCAGGAATCAGGGGGGCGGGGGCAGCTGGCCACAGCCGCTGGCCCCGGTGAGAATAGTAAGTGAGCCACGCTGACCGGGCCGGACTCAGCAGAGACACTCAGCCACCCGTTCAAACACTGGGGCACACTGTACAGAGCAGGAATCAGGGGGGCGGGGGCAGCTGGCCACAGCCGCTGGCCCCCGTGAGAATAGTAGTGAGCCACGCTGACCGGGCCCGACTCAGCAGAGACACTCAGCCACCCGTTCAAACACTGGGGCACACTGTACAGAGCAGGAATCAGGGGGCGGGGGCAGCTGGCCACAGCCGCTGGCCCCCGGTGAGAATAGTAAGTGAGCCACGCTGACCGGGCCGGACTCAGCAGAGACACTCAGCCACCCGTTCAAACACTGGGGCACACTGTACAGCAGGAATCAGGGGGGCGGGGGCAGCTGGCCACAGCCGCTGGCCCCCGTGAGAATAGTAAGTGACCACGCTGACCGGGCCGGACTCAGCAGAGACACTCAGCCACCCGTTCAAACACTGGGCACACTGTACAGAGCAGGAATCAGGGGGCGGGGCAGCTGGCCACAGCCGCTGGCCCCCGGTGAGAATAGTAAGTGAGCCACGCTGACCGGGCCCGACTCAGCAGAGACACTCAGCCACCCCGTTCAAACACTGGGGCACACTGTACAGAGCAGGAATCAGGGGGCGGGGGCAGCTGGCCACAGCCGCTGGCCCCCGGTGAGAATAGTAAGTGAGCCACGCTGACCGGGCCGGACTCAGCAGAGACACTCAGCCACCCGTTCAACACTGGGGCACACTGTACAGAGCAGGAATCAGGGGGCGGGGGCAGCTGGCCACAGCCGCTGGCCCCCGGTGAGAATAGTAAGTGAGCCACGCTGACCGGCCGGACTCAGCAGAGACACTCAGCCACCCGTTCAAACACTGGGGCACACTGTACAGAGCAGGAATCAGGGGGGCGGGGGCAGCTGGCCACAGCCGCTGGCCCCCGGTGAGAATAGTAAGTGAGCCACGCTGACCGGGCCGGACTCAGCAGAGACACTCAGCCACCCGTTCAAACACTGGGGCACACTGTACAGAGCAGGAATCAGGGGGGCGGGGCAGCTGGCCACAGCCGCTGGCCCCGGTGAGAATAGTAAGTGAGCCACGCTGACCGGGCCGGACTCAGCAGAGACACTCAGCCACCCGTTCAAACACTGGGCAACTGTACAGAGCAGGAATCAGGGGGGCGGGGCAGCTGGCCACAGCCGCTGGCCCCCGGTGAGAATAGTAAGTGAGCCACGCTGACCGGGCCCGACTCAGCAGAGACACTCAGCCACCCGTTCAAACACTGGGGCACACTGTACAGAGCAGAATCAGGGGGGCGGGGCAGCCTGGCCCCCAGCCGCTGACCCGGACTCAGCAGAGACACTCAGCCACCCGTTCAAACACTGGGGCACACTGTACAGAGCAGGAATCAGGGGGCGGGGGCAGCTGGCCACAGCCGCTGGCCCCCGGTGAGAATAGTAAGTGAGCCACGCTGACGGGCCCGACTCAGCAGAGACACTCAGCCACCCGTTCAAACACTGGGGCACACTGTACAGAGCAGGAATCAGGGGGCGGGGGCAGCTGGCCCACAGCCGCTGGCCCTGGACTCAGCAGAGACACTCAGCCACCCGTTCAAACACTGGGGCACACTGTACAGAGCAGGAATCAGGGGGGCGGGGCAGCTGGCCACAGCCGCTGGCCCCCGGTGAGAATAGTAAGTGAGCCACGCTGACCGGGCCGACTCAGCAGAGACTCAGCAGCCACCCGTTCAAACACTGGGGCACACTGTACAGAGCAGGAATCAGGGGGGCGGGGGCAGCTGGCCCAGCCGCTGGCCCCCGGTGAGAATAGTAAGTGAGCCACGCTGACCGGGCCGGACTCAGCAGAGACACTCAGCCACCGTTCAAACACTGGGGCACACTGTACAGAGCAGGAATCAGGGGGGGGGGGGGCAGCTGGCCCAGCCCTGGCCCCCGACTCAGCAGAGACACTCAGCCACCCGTTCAAACACTGGGCACACTGTACAGAGCAGGAATCAGGGGCGGGGGCAGCTGGCCACAGCCGCTGGCCCCCGGTGAGAATAGTAAGTGAGCCACGCTGACCGGGCCGGACTCAGCAGAGACACTCAGCCACCCGTTCAAACACTGGGGCACACTGTACAGAGCAGGAATCAGGGGGGCGGGGGCAGCTGGCCACAGCCGCTGGCCCCCGGTGAGAATAGTAAGTGAGCCACGCTGACCGGGCCGACTCAGCAGAGACACTCAGCCACCCGTTCAAACACTGGGGCACACTGTACAGAGCAGGAATCAGGGGGGCGGGGGCAGCTGGCCACAGCCGCTGGCCCCAGACTCAGCAGAGACACTCAGCCACCCGTTCAAACACTGGGGCACACTGTACAGAGCAGGAATCAGGGGGGCGGGGGCAGCTGGCCACAGCCGCTGGCCCCCGGTGAGAATAGTAAGTGAGCCACGCTGACCGGGCCGACTCAGCAGAGACACTCAGCCACCCGTTCAAACACTGGGGCACACTGTACAGAGCAGGAATCAGGGGCGGGGGCAGCTGGCCACAGCCGCTGGCCCCCGGTGAGAATAGTAAGTGAGCCACGCTGACCGGGCCGGACTCAGCAGAGACACTCAGCCACCCGTTCAAACACTGGGGCACACTGTACAGAGCAGGAATCAGGGGGGCGGGGCAGCTGGCCACAGCCGCTGGCCCCCGGTGAGAATAGTAAGTGAGCCACGCTGACCGGGCCGGACTCAGCAGAGACACTCAGCCACCCGTTCAAACACTGGGGCACACTGTACAGAGCAGGAATCAGGGGGGCGGGGGCAGCTGGCCACAGCCGCTGGCCCCCGGTGAGAATAGTAAGTGAGCCACGCTGACCGGGCCGGACTCAGCAGAGACACTCAGCCACCCGTTCAAACACTGGGGCACACTGTACAGAGCAGGAATCAGGGGGGCGGGGGCAGCTGGCCACAGCCGCTGGCCCCCGGTGAGAATAGTAAGTGAGCCACGCTGACCGGGCGCCGACTCAGCAGAGACACTCAGCCACCCGTTCAAACACTGGGGCACACTGTACAGAGCAGGAATCAGGGGGGCGGGGCAGCTGGCCACAGCCGCTGGCCCCCGGTGAGAATAGTAAGTGAGCCACGCTGACCGGGCCGGACTCAGCAGAGACACTCAGCCACCCGTTCAAACACTGGGGCACACTGTACAGAGCAGGAATCAGGGGGGCGGGGGCAGCTGGCCACAGCCGCTGGCCCCGGTGAGAATAGTAAGTGAGCCACGCTGACCGGGCCCGACTCAGCAGAGACACTCAGCCACCCGTTCAAACACTGGGGCACACTGTACAGAGCAGGAATCAGGGGGCGGGGCAGCTGGCCACAGCCGCTGGCCCCCGGTGAGAATAGTAAGTGAGCCACGCTGACCGGGCCCGACTCAGCAGAGACACTCAGCCACCCGTTCAAACACTGGGGCACACTGTACAGAGCAGGAATCAGGGGGGCGGGGGCAGCTGGCCACAGCCGCTGGCCCCCGGTGAGAATAGTAAGTGAGCCACGCTGACCGGGCCCGACTCAGCAGAGACACTCAGCCACCCGTTCAAACACTGGGGCACACTGTACAGAGCAGGAATCAGGGGGGCGGGGCAGCTGGCCACAGCCGCTGGCCCCCGGTGAGAATAGTAAGTGAGCCACGCTGACCGGGCCCGACTCAGCAGAGACACTCAGCCACCCGTTCAAACACTGGGCACACTGTACAGAGCAGGAATCAGGGGGGCGGGGCAGCTGGCCACAGCCGCTGGCCCCCGGTGAGAATAGTAAGTGAGCCACGCTGACCGGGCCGGACTCAGCAGAGACACTCAGCCACCCGTTCAAACACTGGGGCACACTGTACAGAGCAGGAATCAGGGGGGCGGGGGCAGCTGGCCACAGCCGCTGGCCCCGTGAGAATAGTAAGTGAGCCACGCTGACAGGGCCGACTCAGCAGACACTCAGCCACCCGTTCAAACACTGGGGCACACTGTACAGAGCAGAATCAGGGGGGCGGGGGCAGCTGGCCACAGCCGCTGGCCCCCGGTGAGAATAGTAAGTGAGCCACGCTGACCGGGCCGACTCAGCAGAGACACTCAGCCACCCGTTCAAACACTGGGGCACACTGTACAGAGCAGGAATCAGGGGGGCGGGGGCAGCTGGCCACAGCCGCTGGCCCCCGGTGAGAATAGTAAGTGAGCCACGCTGACCGGGCCGGACTCAGCAGAGACACTCAGCCACCCGTTCAAACACTGGGGCACACTGTACAGAGCAGGAATCAGGGGGGCGGGGGCAGCTGGCCACAGCCGCTGGCCCCCGGTGAGAATAGTAAGTGAGCCACGCTGACCGGGCCGGACTCAGCAGAGACACTCAGCCACCCGTTCAAACACTGGGGCACACTGTACAGAGCAGGAATCAGGGGGGCGGGGGCAGCTGGCCACAGCCGCTGGCCCCGCCTCAGCAGAGACACTCAGCCACCCGTTCAAACACTGGGGCACACTGTACAGAGCAGGAATCAGGGGGCGGGGGCAGCTGGCCACAGCCGCTGGCCCCCGGTGAGAATAGTAAGTGAGCCACGCTGACCGGCCGACTCAGCAGAGACACTCAGCCACCCGTTCAAACACTGGGGCACACTGTACAGAGCAGGAATCAGGGGGGCGGGGGCAGCTGGCCACAGCCGCTGGCCCCCGGTGAGAATAGTAAGTGAGCCACGCTGACCGTGCCGGACTCAGCAGAGACACTCAGCCACCCGTTCAAACACTGGGGCACACTGTACAGAGCAGGAATCAGGGGGGCGGGGGCAGCTGGCCACAGCCGCTGGCCCCCGGTGAGAATAGTAAGTGAGCCACGCTGACCGGGCCGGACTCAGCAGAGACACTCAGCCACCCGTTCAAACACTGGGCCACACTGTACAGAGCAGGAATCAGGGGGGCGGGGGCAGCTGGCCACAGCCGCTGGCCCCCGGTGAGAATAGTAAGTGAGCCACGCTGACCGGGCCGGACTCAGCAGAGACACTCAGCCACCCGTTCAAACACTGGGGCACACTGTACAGAGCAGGAATCAGGGGGCGGGGGCAGCTGGCCACAGCCGCTGGCCCCCGGTGAGAATAGTAAGTGAGCCACGCTGACCGGGCCCGACTCAGCAGAGACACTCAGCCACCCGTTCAAACACTGGGGCACACTGTACAGAGCAGGATCAGGGGGGCGGGGGAAGCTGGCCACAGCCGCTGGCCCCCGGTGAGAATAGTAAGTGAGCCACGCTGACCGGGCCGGACTCAGCAGAGACACTCAGCCACCCGTTCAAACACTGGGGCACACTGTACAGAGCAGGAATCAGGGGGCGGGGCAGCTGGCCACAGCCGCTGGCCCCCGGTGAGAATAGTAAGTGAGCCACTGACCGGGCCCGGACTCAGCAGAGACACTCAGCCACCCGTTCAAACACTGGGGCACACTGTACAGAGCAGGAATCAGGGGGGCGGGGGCAGCTGGCCACAGCCGCTGGCCCCCGGTGAGAATAGTAAGTGAGCCACGCTGACCGGCCGGACTCAGCAGAGACACTCAGCCACCCGTTCAAACACTGGGGCACACTGTACAGAGCAGGAATCAGGGGGGCGGGGCAGCTGGCCACAGCCGCTGGCCCCCGGTGAGAATAGTAAGTGAGCCACGCTGACCGGGCCCGACTCAGCAGAGACACTCAGCCACCCGTTCAAACACTGGGGCACACTGTACAGAGCAGGAATCAGGGGGGCGGGGGCAGCTGGCCACAGCCGCTGGCCCTGGACTCAGCAGAGACACTCAGCCACCCGTTCAAACACTGGGCACACTGTACAGAGCAGGAATCAGGGGGGCGGGGCAAGCTGGCCACAGCCGCTGGCCCCGGTGAGAATAGTAAGTGAGCCACGCTGACCGGGCCCGACTCAGCAGAGACACTCAGCCACCCGTTCAAACACTGGGGCACACTGTACAGAGCAGGAATCAGGGGGGCGGGGGCAGCTGGCCACAGCCGCTGGCCCTGGACTCAGCAGAGACACTCAGCCACCCTTCAAAAACACTGGGCACACTGTACAGAGCAGGAATCAGGGGGGCGGGGGCAGCTGGCCACAGCCGCTGGCCCCCGTGAGAATAGTAAGTGAGCCACGCTGACCGGGCCGACTCAGCAGAGACACTCAGCCACCCGTTCAAACACTGGGGCACACTGTACAGAGCAGGAATCAGGGGCGGGGGCAGCTGGCCACAGCCGCTGGCCCCCGGTGAGAATAGTAAGTGAGCCACGCTGACCGGGCCGGACTCAGCAGAGACACTCAGCCACCCGTTCAAACACTGGGGCACACTGTACAGAGCAGGAATCAGGGGGGCGGGGGCAGCTGGCCACAGCCGCTGGCCCCGACTCAGCAGAGACACTCAGCCACCCGTTCAAACACTGGGGCACACTGTACAGAGCAGGAATCAGGGGGGCGGGGCAGCTGGCCACAGCCGCTGGCCCCCGGTGAGAATAGTAAGTGAGCCACGCTGACCGGGGCCGGACTCAGCAGAGACACTCAGCCACCCGTTCAAACACTGGGGCACACTGTACAGAGCAGGAATCAGGGGGCGGGGGCAGCTGGCCACAGCCGCTGGCCCCCGGTGAGAATAGTAAGTGAGCCACGCTGACCGGGCCGGACTCAGCAGAGACACTCAGCCACCCGTTCAAACACTGGGGCACACTGTACAGAGCAGGAATCAGGGGGGCGGGGGCAGCTGGCCACAGCCGCTGGCCCCAGACTCAGCAGAGACACTCAGCCACCCGTTCAAACACTGGGGCACACTGTACAGAGAGCAGGAATCAGGGGGGCGGGGGCAGCTGGCCACAGCCGCTGGCCCCGGTGAGAATAGTAAGTGAGCCACGCTGACCGGGCCGGACTCAGCAGAGACACTCAGCCACCCGTTCAAACACTGGGGCACACTGTACAGAGCAGGAATCAGGGGGGCGGGGGCAGCTGGCCACAGCCGCTGGCCCCCGGTGAGAATAGTAAGTGAGCCACGCTGACCGGGCCGGACTCAGCAGAGACACTCAGCCACCCGTTCAAACACTGGGGCACACTGTACAGAGCAGGAATCAGGGGGGCGGGGGCAGCTGGCCACAGCCGCTGGCCCCCGGTGAGAATAGTAAGTGAGCCACGCTGACCGGGCCGGACTCAGCAGAGACACTCAGCCACCCGTTCAAACACTGGGGCACACTGTACAGAGCAGGAATCAGGGGGGCGGGGGCAGCTGGCCACAGCCGCTGGCCCCCGGTGAGAATAGTAAGTGAGCCACGCTGACCGGGCCGGACTCAGCAGAGACACTCAGCCACCCGTTCAAACACTGGGGCACACTGTACAGAGCAGGAATCAGGGGGCGGGGGCAGCTGGCCACAGCCGCTGGCCCCCGGTGAGAATAGTAAGTGGCCACGCTGACCGGGCCCGACTCAGCAGAGACACTCAGCCACCCGTTCAAACACTGGGGCACACTGTACAGAGCAGGAATCAGGGGGCGGGGCAGCTGGCCACAGCCGCTGGCCCCCGTGAGAATAGTAAGTGAGCCACGCTGACCGGGCCGGACTCAGCAGAGACACTCAGCCACCGTTCAAACACTGGGGCACACTGTACAGAGCAGGAATCAGGGGGGCGGGGGCAGCTGGCCACAGCCGCTGGCCCCCGGTGAGAATAGTAAGTGAGCCACGCTGACCGGGCCCGACTCAGCAGAGACACTCAGCCACCCGTTCAAACACTGGGGCACACTGTACAGAGCAGGAATCAGGGGGGCGGGGCAGCTGGCCACAGCCGCTGGCCCCCGGTGAGAATAGTAAGTGAGCCACGCTGACCGGGCCCGACTCAGCAGAGACACTCAGCCACCCGTTCAAACACTGGGGCACACTGTACAGAGCAGGAATCAGGGGGGCGGGGCAGCTGGCCACAGCCGCTGGCCCCCGGTGAGAATAGTAAGTGAGCCACGCTGACCGGGCCCGACTCAGCAGAGACACTCAGCCACCCGTTCAAACACTGGGGCACACTGTACAGAGCAGGAATCAGGGGGCGGGGGCAGCTGCCACAGCCGCTGGCCCCCGGTGAGAATAGTAAGTGAGCCACGCTGACCGGGGCCGGACTCAGCAGAGACACTCAGCCACCCGTTCAAACACTGGGGCACACTGTACAGAGCAGGAATCAGGGGGGCGGGGCAGCTGGCCACAGCCGCTGGCCCCCGGTGAGAATAGTAAGTGAGCCCGCTGACCGGGCCGGACTCAGCAGAGACACTCAGCCACCCGTTCAAACACTGGGGCACACTGTACAGAGCAGGAATCAGGGGGCGGGGGCAGCTGGCCACAGCCGCTGGCCCCCGGTGAGAATAGTAAGTGAGCCACGCTGACCGGGCCGGACTCAGCAGAGACACTCAGCCACCCGTTCAAACACTGGGGCACACTGTACAGAGCAGGAATCAGGGGGGCGGGGGCAGCTGGCCACAGCCGCTGGCCCCCGGTGAGAATAGTAAGTGAGCCACGCTGACCGGGCCGGACTCAGCAGAGACACTCAGCCACCCGTTCAAACACTGGGGCACACTGTACAGAGCAGGAATCAGGGGGGCGGGGCAGCTGGCCACAGCCGCTGGCCCCCGGTGAGAATAGTAAGTGAGCCACGCTGACCGGGCCGGACTCAGCAGAGACACTCAGCCACCCGTTCAAACACTGGGGCACACTGTACAGAGCAGGAATCAGGGGGGCGGGGGCAGCTGGCCACAGCCGCTGGCCCCCGGTGAGAATAGTAAGTGAGCCACGCTGACCGGGCCGGACTCAGCAGAGACACTCAGCCACCCGTTCAAACACTGGGGCACACTGTACAGAGCAGGAATCAGGGGGGCGGGGCAGCTGGCCACAGCCGCTGGCCCCGGACCCAGCAAGCAGGACACTCAGCCACCCGTTCAAACACTGGGGCACACTGTACAGAGCAGGAATCAGGGGGCGGGGCAGCTGGCCACAGCCGCTGGCCCCCGGTGAGAATAGTAAGTGAGCCACGCTGACCGGGCCGGACTCAGCAGAGACACTCAGCCACCCGTTCAAACACTGGGGCACACTGTACAGAGCAGAATCATGGGGGCGGGGGCAGCTGGCCACAGCCGCTGGCCCCCGGTGAGAATAGTAAGTGAGCCACGCTGACCGGGCCGGACTCAGCAGAGACACTCAGCCACCCGTTCAAACACTGGGGCACACTGTACAGAGCAGGAATCAGGGGGCGGGGGCAGCTGGCCACAGCCGCTGGCCCCGGTGAGAATAGTAAGTGAGCCACGCTGACCGGGCCGGACTCAGCAGAGACACTCAGCCACCCGTTCAAACACTGGGGCACACTGTACAGAGCAGGAATCAGGGGGGCGGGGGCAGCTGGCCACAGCCGCTGGCCCCGGTGAGAATAGTAAGTGAGCCACGCTGACGGGCCGGACTCAGCAGAGACACTCAGCCACCCGTTCAAACACTGGGGCACACTGTACAGAGCAGGAATCAGGGGGGCGGGGCAGCTGGCCACAGCCGCTGGCCCCCGGTGAGAATAGTAAGTGAGCCACGCTGACCGGGCCCGACTCAGCAGAGACACTCAGCCACCCGTTCAAACACTGGGGCACACTGTACAGAGCAGGAATCAGGGGGGCGGGGGCAGCTGGCCACAGCCGCTGGCCCCGGACTCAGCAAGAGACACTCAGCCAGCCAGTTCAAACACTGGGGCACACTGTACAGAGCAGGAATCAGGGGGGCGGGGCAGCTGGCCACAGCCGCTGGCCCCCGGTGAGAATAGTAAGTGAGCCACGCTGACCGGGCCGGACTCAGCAGAGACACTCAGCCACCCGTTCAAACACTGGGGCACACTGTACAGAGCAGGAATCAGGGGGCGGGGGCAGCTGGCCACAGCCGCTGGCCCCCGTGAGAATAGTAAGTGAGCCACGCTGACCGGGCCGACTCAGCAGAGACACTCAGCCACCCGTTCAAACACTGGGGCACACTGTACAGAGCAGGAATCAGGGGGGGGGGCACACCTGGGCAGCTGGCCCCCGGAGAAAAAGTGAGCCGCTGACCCCGGACTCAGCAGAGACACTCAGCCACCCGTTCAAACACTGGGCACACTGTACAGAGCAGGAATCAGGGGGGCGGGGGCAGCTGGCCACAGCCGCTGGCCCCCGTGAGAATAGTAAGTGAGCCACGCTGACCGGGCCCGACTCAGCAGAGAGACACTCAGCCACCCGTTCAAACACTGGGGCACACTGTACAGAGCAGGAATCAGGGGGGCGGGGGCAGCTGGCCACAGCCGCTGGCCCCCGGTGAGAATAGTAAGTGAGCCACGCTGACCGGGCCGGACTCAGCAGAGACACTCAGCCACCCGTTCAAACACTGGGGCACACTGTACAGAGCAGGAATCAGGGGGCGGGGGCAGCTGGCCACAGCCGCTGGCCCCCGGTGAGAATAGTAAGTGAGCCACGCTGACCGGGCCGGACTCAGCAGAGACACTCAGCCACCCGTTCAAACACTGGGGCACACTGTACAGAGCAGGAATCAGGGGGGCGGGGGCAGCTGGCCACAGCCGCTGGCCCCCGGTGAGAATAGTAAGTGAGCCACGCTGACCGGGCCGGACTCAGCAGAGACACTCAGCCACCTTCAAACACTGGGGCACACTGTACAGAGCAGGAATCAGGGGGGCGGGGGCAGCTGGCCACAGCCGCTGGCCCCCGGTGAGAATAGTAAGTGAGCCACGCTGACCGGGCCGGACTCAGCAGAGACACTCAGCCACCCGTTCAAACACTGGGGCACACTGTACAGAGCAGGAATCAGGGGGCGGGGGCAGCTGGCCACAGCCGCTGGCCCCGGACTCAGCAGAGACACTCAGCCACCCGTTCAAACACTGGGGCACACTGTACAGAGCAGGAATCAGGGGGGCGGGGGCAGCTGGCCACAGCCGCTGGCCCCCGGTGAGAATAGTAAGTGAGCCACGCTGACCGGGCCCGACTCAGCAGAGACACTCAGCCACCGTTCAAACACTGGGGCACACTGTACAGAGCAGGAATCAGGGGGGCGGGGGCAGCTGGCCACAGCCGCTGGCCCCCGGTGAGAATAGTAAGTGAGCCACGCTGACCGGGGCCGGACTCAGCAGAGACACTCAGCCACCCGTTCAAACACTGGGGCACACTGTACAGAGCAGGAATCAGGGGGGCGGGGGCAGCTGGCCACAGCCGCTGGCCCCCGGTGAGAATAGTAAGTGAGCCACGCTGACCGGGCCGGACTCAGCAGAGACACTCAGCCACCCGTTCAAACACTGGGGCACACTGTACAGAGCAGGAATCAGGGGGCGGGGGCAGCTGGCCACAGCCGCTGGCCCCCGGTGAGAATAGTAAGTGAGCCACGCTGACCGGGCCCGACTCAGCAGAGACACTCAGCCACCCGTTCAAACACTGGGCACACTGTACAGAGCAGGAATCAGGGGGGCGGGGCAGCTGGCCACAGCCGCTGGCCCCCGGTGAGAATAGTAAGTGAGCCACGCTGACCGGGCCGGACTCAGCAGAGACACTCAGCCACCCGTTCAAACACTGGGGCACACTGTACAGAGCAGGAATCAGGGGGCGGGGCAGCTGGCCACAGCCGCTGGCCCCCGTGAGAATAGTAAGTGAGCCACGCTGACCGGGCCCGACTCAGCAGAGACACTCAGCCACCCGTTCAAACACTGGGGCACACTGTACAGAGCAGGAATCAGGGGGGCGGGGGCAGCTGGCCACAGCCGCTGGCCCCCGGTGAGAATAGTAAGTGAGCCACGCTGACCGGGCCGGACTCAGCAGAGACACTCAGCCACCCGTTCAAACACTGGGGCACACTGTACAGAGCAGGAATCAGGGGGCGGGGGCAGCTGGCCACAGCCGCTGGCCCCCGGTGAGAATAGTAAGTGAGCCACGCTGACCGGGCCGGACTCAGCAGAGACACTCAGCCACCCGTTCAAACACTGGGGCACACTGTACAGAGCAGGAATCAGGGGGCGGGGCAGCTGGCCACAGCCGCTGGCCCCGGACTCAGCAGAGACCTCAGCCACCCATTTCAAACACTGGGGCACACTGTACAGAGCAGGAATCAGGGGGCGGGGGCAGCTGGCCACAGCCGCTGGCCCCCGGTGAGAATAGTAAGTGAGCCACGCTGACCGGGCCCGACTCAGCAGAGACACTCAGCCACCCGTTCAAACACTGGGGCACACTGTACAGAGCAGGAATCAGGGGGGCGGGGCAGCTGGCCACAGCCGCTGGCCCCCGGTGAGAATAGTAAGTGAGCCACGCTGACCGGGCCGGACTCAGCAGAGACACTCAGCCACCCGTTCAAACACTGGGGCACACTGTACAGAGCAGGAATCAGGGGGCGGGGGCAGCTGGCCACAGCCGCTGGCCCCCGGTGAGAATAGTAAGTGAGCCACGCTGACCGGGCCGGACTCAGCAGAGACACTCAGCCACCCGTTCAAACACTGGGGCACACTGTACAGAGCAGGAATCAGGGGGGCGGGGGCAGCTGGCCACAGCCGCTGGCCCCCGGTGAGAATAGTAAGTGAGCCACGCTGACCGGGCCCGACTCAGCAGAGACACTCAGCCACCCGTTCAAACACTGGGGCACACTGTACAGAGCAGGAATCAGGGGGCGGGGGCAGCTGGCCACAGCCGCTGGCCCCCGTGAGAATAGTAAGTGAGCCACGCTGACCGGGCCGGACTCAGCAGAGACACTCAGCCACCCGTTCAAACACTGGGGCACACTGTACAGAGCAGGAATCAGGGGGCGGGGGCAGCTGGCCACAGCCGCTGGCCCCCGGTGAGAATAGTAAGTGAGCCACGCTGACCGGGCCGGACTCAGCAGAGACACTCAGCCACCCGTTCAAACACTGGGGCACACTGTACAGAGCAGGAATCAGGGGGGCGGGGGCAGCTGGCCACAGCCGCTGGCCCCCGGTGAGAATAGTAAGTGAGCCACGCTGACCGGGCCCGACTCAGCAGAGACACTCAGCCACCCGTTCAAACACTGGGCACACTGTACAGAGCAGGAATCAGGGGGGCGGGGGCAGCTGGCCACAGCCGCTGGCCCCCGTGAGAATAGTAAGTGAGCCACGCTGACCGGGCCGGACTCAGCAGAGACACTCAGCCACCCGTTCAAACACTGGGCACACTGTACAGAGCAGGAATCAGGGGGCGGGGGCAGCTGGCCACAGCCGCTGGCCCCCGGTGAGAATAGTAAGTGAGCCACGCTGACCGGGCCCGACTCAGCAGAGACACTCAGCCACCCGTTCAAACACTGGGGCACACTGTACAGAGCAGGAATCAGGGGGGCGGGGGCAGCTGGCCACAGCCGCTGGCCCCCGGTGAGAATAGTAAGTGAGCCACGCTGACCGGGCCGGACTCAGCAGAGACACTCAGCCACCCGTTCAAACACTGGGGCACACTGTACAGAGCAGGAATCAGGGGGCGGGGGCAGCTGGCCACAGCCGCTGGCCCCCGGTGAGAATAGTAAGTGAGCCACGCTGACCGGGCCGGACTCAGCAGAGACACTCAGCCACCCGTTCAAACACTGGGGCACACTGTACAGAGCAGGAATCAGGGGGGCGGGGGCAGCTGGCCACAGCCGCTGGCCCCGGACTCAGCAAGAGACACTCAGCCACCCGTTCAAACACTGGGGCACACTGTACAGAGCAGGAATCAGGGGGGCGGGGGCAGCTGGCCACAGCCGCTGGCCCCCGGTGAGAATAGTAAGTGCCACGCTGACCGGGCCCGACTCAGCAGAGACACTCAGCCACCCGTTCAAACACTGGGGCACACTGTACAGAGCAGGAATCAGGGGGGCGGGGGCAGCTGGCCACAGCCGCTGGCCCCCGGTGAGAATAGTAAGTGAGCCACGCTGACCGGGCCGGACTCAGCAGAGACACTCAGCCACCCGTTCAAACACTGGGGCACACTGTACAGAGCAGGAATCAGGGGGGCGGGGGCAGCTGGCCACAGCCGCTGGCCCCCGGTGAGAATAGTAAGTGAGCCACGCTGACCGGGCCGGACTCAGCAGAGACACTCAGCCACCCGTTCAAACACTGGGGCACACTGTACAGAGCAGGAATCAGGGGGGCGGGGCAGCTGGCCACAGCCGCTGGCCCCCGGTGAGAATAGTAAGTGAGCCACGCTGACCGGCCGGACTCAGCAGAGACACTCAGCCACCCGTTCAAACACTGGGGCACACTGTACAGAGCAGGAATCAGGGGGCGGGGGCAGCTGGCCACAGCCGCTGGCCCCCGGTGAGAATAGTAAGTGAGCCACGCTGACCGGGCCGACTCAGCAGAGACACTCAGCCACCCGTTCAAACACTGGGCACACTGTACAGAGCAGGAATCAGGGGGGCGGGGGCAGCTGGCCACAGCCGCTGGCCCCCGGTGAGAATAGTAAGTGAGCCACGCTGACCGGGCCCGACTCAGCAGAGACACTCAGCCACCCGTTCAAACACTGGGGCACACTGTACAGAGCAGGAATCAGGGGGCGGGGGCAGCTGGCCACAGCCGCTGGCCCCCGGTGAGAATAGTAAGTGAGCCACGCTGACCGGGCCGACTCAGCAGAGACACTCAGCCACCCGTTCAAACACTGGGGCACACTGTACAGAGCAGGAATCAGGGGGCGGGGGCAGCTGGCCACAGCCGCTGGCCCCGGACTCAGCAGAGACACTCAGCCACCCGTTCAAACACTGGGGCACACTGTACAGAGCAGGAATCAGGGGGGCGGGGGCAGCTGGCCACAGCCGCTGGCCCCCGGTGAGAATAGTAAGTGAGCCACGCTGACCGGGCCCGACTCAGCAGAGACACTCAGCCACCCGTTCAAACACTGGGGCACACTGTACAGAGCAGGAATCAGGGGGGCGGGGCAGCTGGCCACAGCCGCTGGCCCCCGGTGAGAATAGTAAGTGAGCCACGCTGACCGGGCCGGACTCAGCAGAGACACTCAGCCACCCGTTCAAACACTGGGGCACACTGTACAGAGCAGGAATCAGGGGGCGGGGGCAGCTGGCCACAGCCGCTGGCCCCCGGTGAGAATAGTAAGTGAGCCACGCTGACCGGGCCGGACTCAGCAGAGACACTCAGCCACCCGTTCAAACACTGGGGCACACTGTACAGAGCAGGAATCAGGGGGGCGGGGGCAGCTGGCCACAGCCGCTGGCCCCGGTGAGAATAGTAAGTGAGCCACGCTGACCGGGCCGACTCAGCAGAGACACTCAGCCACCCGTTCAAACACTGGGGCACACTGTACAGAGCAGGAATCAGGGGGGCGGGGGCAGCTGGCCACAGCCGCTGGCCCCCGTGAGAATAGTAAGTGAGCCACGCTGACCGGGCCGGACTCAGCAGAGACACTCAGCCACCCGTTCAAACACTGGGGCACACTGTACAGAGCAGGAATCAGGGGGGGGGGGCAGCTGGCCACAGCCGCTGGCCCCCGGTGAGAATAGTAAGTGAGCCACGCTGACCGGGCCGGACTCAGCAGAGACACTCAGCCACCCGTTCAAACACTGGGGCACACTGTACAGAGCAGGAATCAGGGGGGCGGGGCAGCTGGCCACAGCCGCTGGCCCCCGGTGAGAATAGTAAGTGAGCCACGCTGACCGGGCCCGACTCAGCAGAGACACTCAGCCACCCGTTCAAACACTGGGGCACACTGTACAGAGCAGGAATCAGGGGGGCGGGGGCAGCTGGCCACAGCCGCTGGCCCCCGTGAGAATAGTAAGTGAGCCACGCTGACCGGGCCGGACTCAGCAGAGACACTCAGCCACCCGTTCAAACACTGGGGCACACTGTACAGAGCAGGAATCAGGGGGCGGGGGCAGCTGGCCACAGCCGCTGGCCCCCGGTGAGAATAGTAAGTGAGCCACGCTGACCGGCCCGACTCAGCAGAGACACTCAGCCACCCGTTCAAACACTGGGGCACACTGTACAGAGCAGGAATCAGGGGGGCGGGGGCAGCTGGCCACAGCCGCTGGCCCCCGGTGAGAATAGTAAGTGAGCCACGCTGACCGGGCCGGACTCAGCAGAGACACTCAGCCACCCGTTCAAACACTGGGGCACACTGTACAGAGCAGGAATCAGGGGGGCGGGGGCAGCTGGCCACAGCCGCTGGCCCCGGTGAGAATAGTAAGTGAGCCACGCTGACCGGGCCCGACTCAGCAGAGACACTCAGCCACCCGTTCAAACACTGGGGCACACTGTACAGAGCAGGAATCAGGGGGGCGGGGCAGCTGGCCACAGCCGCTGGCCCCCGGTGAGAATAGTAAGTGAGCCACGCTGACCGGGCCGACTCAGCAGAGACACTCAGCCACCCGTTCAAACACTGGGGCACACTGTACAGAGCAGGAATCAGGGGGGCGGGGGCAGCTGGCCACAGCCGCTGGCCCCCGGTGAGAATAGTAAGTGAGCCACGCTGACCGGGCCGACTCAGCAGAGACACTCAGCCACCCGTTCAAACACTGGGGCACACTGTACAGAGCAGGAATCAGGGGGGCGGGGGCAGCTGGCCACAGCCGCTGGCCCCCGGTGAGAATAGTAAGTGAGCCACGCTGACCGGGCCGGACTCAGCAGAGACACTCAGCCACCCGTTCAAACACTGGGGCACACTGTACAGAGCAGGAATCAGGGGGCGGGGGCAGCTGGCCACAGCCGCTGGCCCCCGGTGAGAATAGTAAGTGAGCCACGCTGACCGGGCCCGACTCAGCAGAGACACTCAGCCACCCGTTCAAACACTGGGGCACACTGTACAGAGCAGGAATCAGGGGGGCGGGGCAGCTGGCCACAGCCGCTGGCCCCCGGTGAGAATAGTAAGTGAGCCACGCTGACCGGGCCGACTCAGCAGAGACACTCAGCCACCCGTTCAAACACTGGGCACACTGTACAGAGCAGGAATCAGGGGGCGGGGGCAGCTGGCCACAGCCGCTGGCCCCCGGTGAGAATAGTAAGTGAGCCACGCTGACCGGGCCCGACTCAGCAGAGACACTCAGCCACCCGTTCAAACACTGGGGCACACTGTACAGAGCAGGAATCAGGGGGCGGGGGCAGCTGGCCACAGCCGCTGGCCCCCGGTGAGAATAGTAAGTGAGCCACGCTGACCGGGCCGGACTCAGCAGAGACACTCAGCCACCCGTTCAAACACTGGGGCACACTGTACAGAGCAGGAATCAGGGGGCGGGGGCAGCTGGCCACAGCCGCTGGCCCCCGGTGAGAATAGTAAGTGAGCCACGCTGACCGGGCCGGACTCAGCAGAGACACTCAGCCACCCGTTCAAACACTGGGCACACTGTACAGAGCAGGAATCAGGGGGGCGGGGGCAGCTGGCCACAGCCGCTGGCCCCCGGACTCAGCAGAGACACTCAGCCACCCGTTCAAACACTGGGGCACACTGTACAGAGCAGGAATCAGGGGGCGGGGCAGCTGGCCACAGCCGCTGGCCCCCGGTGAGAATAGTAAGTGAGCCACGCTGACCGGGCCCGACTCAGCAGAGACACTCAGCCACCCGTTCAAACACTGGGGCACACTGTACAGAGCAGGAATCAGGGGGGCGGGGGCAGCTGGCCACAGCCGCTGGCCCCCGGTGAGAATAGTAAGTGAGCCACGCTGACCGGGCCGGACTCAGCAGAGACACTCAGCCACCCGTTCAAACACTGGGGCACACTGTACAGAGCAGGAATCAGGGGGGCGGGGGCAGCTGGCCACAGCCGCTGGCCCCCGGTGAGAATAGTAAGTGAGCCACGCTGACCGGGCCGGACTCAGCAGACACTCAGCCACCCGTTCAAACACTGGGGCACACTGTACAGAGCAGGAATCAGGGGGGCGGGGCAGCTGGCCACAGCCGCTGGCCCCCGGTGAGAATAGTAAGTGAGCCACGCTGACCGGGCCCGACTCAGCAGAGACACTCAGCCACCCGTTCAAACACTGGGGCACACTGTACAGAGCAGGAATCAGGGGGGCGGGGGCAGCTGGCCACAGCCGCTGGCCCCCGGTGAGAATAGTAAGTGAGCCACGCTGACCGGGCCGGACTCAGCAGAGACACTCAGCCACCCGTTCAAACACTGGGGCACACTGTACAGAGCAGGAATCAGGGGGGCGGGGGCAGCTGGCCACAGCCGCTGGCCCCCGGTGAGAATAGTAAGTGAGCCACGCTGACCGGGCCCGACTCAGCAGAGACACTCAGCCACCCGTTCAAACACTGGGGCACACTGTACAGAGCAGGAATCAGGGGGCGGGGGCAGCTGGCCACAGCCGCTGGCCCCCGGTGAGAATAGTAAGTGAGCCACGCTGACCGGGCCGGACTCAGCAGAGACACTCAGCCACCCGTTCAAACACTGGGGCACACTGTACAGAGCAGGAATCAGGGGGCGGGGGCAGCTGGCCACAGCCGCTGGCCCCGGACTCGGCAGAGACACTCAGCCACCCGTTCAAACACTGGGGCACACTGTACAGAGCAGGAATCAGGGGGGCGGGGGCAGCTGGCCACAGCCGCTGGCCCCCGGTGAGAATAGTAAGTGAGCCACGCTGACCGGGCCCGACTCAGCAGAGACACTCAGCCACCCGTTCAAACACTGGGGCACACTGTACAGAGCAGGAATCAGGGGGGCGGGCAGCTGGCCACAGCCGCTGGCCCCCGTGAGAATAGTAAGTGAGCCACGCTGACCGGGCCGACTCAGCAGAGACACTCAGCCACCCGTTCAAACACTGGGGCACACTGTACAGAGCAGGAATCAGGGGGCGGGGCAGCTGGCCACAGCCGCTGGCCCCCGTGAGAATAGTAAGTGAGCCACGCTGACCGGGCCGGACTCAGCAGAGACACTCAGCCACCCGTTCAAACACTGGGGCACACTGTACAGAGCAGGAATCAGGGGGCGGGGGCAGCTGGCCACAGCCGCTGGCCCCCGGTGAGAATAGTAAGTGAGCCACGCTGACCGGGCCGGACTCAGCAGAGACACTCAGCCACCCGTTCAAACACTGGGGCACACTGTACAGAGCAGGAATCAGGGGGGCGGGGGCAGCTGGCCACAGCCGCTGGCCCCCGTGAGAATAGTAAGTGAGCCACGCTGACCGGGCCGGACTCAGCAGAGACACTCAGCCACCCGTTCAAACACTGGGGCACACTGTACAGAGCAGGAATCAGGGGGGCGGGGCAGCTGGCCACAGCCGCTGGCCCCCGGTGAGAATAGTAAGTGAGCCACGCTGACCGGGCCGACTCAGCAGAGACACTCAGCCACCCGTTCAAACACTGGGGCACACTGTACAGAGCAGGAATCAGGGGGCGGGGCAGCTGGCCACAGCCGCTGGCCCCCGGTGAGAATAGTAAGTGAGCCACGCTGACCGGGCCGGACTCAGCAGAGACACTCAGCCACCCGTTCAAACACTGGGGCACACTGTACAGAGCAGGAATCAGGGGGCGGGGGCAGCTGGCCACAGCCGCTGGCCCCCGGTGAGAATAGTAAGTGAGCCACGCTGACCGGGCCGGACTCAGCAGAGACACTCAGCCACCCGTTCAAACACTGGGGCACACTGTACAGAGCAGGAATCAGGGGGGCGGGGGCAGCTGGCCACAGCCGCTGGCCCCCGGTGAGAATAGTAAGTGAGCCACGCTGACCGGGCCGGACTCAGCAGAGACACTCAGCCACCCGTTCAAACACTGGGGCACACTGTACAGAGCAGGAATCAGGGGGGCGGGGGCAGCTGGCCACAGCCGCTGGCCCCCGGTGAGAATAGTAAGTGAGCCACGCTGACCGGGCCGGACTCAGCAGAGACACTCAGCCACCCGTTCAAACACTGGGGCACACTGTACAGAGCAGGAATCAGGGGGGCGGGGGCAGCTGGCCACAGCCGCTGGCCCCCGGTGAGAATAGTAAGTGAGCCACGCTGACCGGGCCGGACTCAGCAGAGACACTCAGCCACCCGTTCAAACACTGGGGCACACTGTACAGAGCAGGAATCAGGGGGGGGGGCAGCTGGCCACAGCCGCTGGCCCCCGGTGAGAATAGTAAGTGAGCCACGCTGACCGGGCCGGACTCAGCAGAGACACTCAGCCACCCGTTCAAACACTGGGGCACACTGTACAGAGCAGGAATCAGGGGGGCGGGGGCAGCTGGCCACAGCCGCTGGCCCCCGGTGAGAATAGTAAGTGAGCCACGCTGACCGGGCCGGACTCAGCAGAGACACTCAGCCACCCGTTCAAACACTGGGCACACTGTACAGAGCAGGAATCAGGGGGGCGGGGGCAGCTGGCCACAGCCGCTGGCCCCGGTGAGAATAGTATGAGCCACGCTGACCGGGCCCGACTCAGCAGAGACACTCAGCCACCCGTTCAAACACTGGGGCACACTGTACAGAGCAGGAATCAGGGGGGCGGGGGCAGCTGGCCACAGCCGCTGGCCCCCGTGAGAATAGTAAGTGAGCCACGCTGACCGGGCCGGACTCAGCAGAGACACTCAGCCACCCGTTCAAACACTGGGGCACACTGTACAGAGCAGGAATCAGGGGGCGGGGGCAGCTGGCCACAGCCGCTGGCCCCCGGTGAAATAGTAAGTGAGCCACGCTGACCTGGCCGGACTCAGCAGAGACACTCAGCCACCCGTTCAAACACTGGGGCACACTGTACAGAGCAGGAATCAGGGGGCGGGGGCAGCTGGCCACAGCCGCTGGCCCCCGGTGAGAATAGTAAGTGAGCCACGCTGACCGGGCCCGACTCAGCAGAGACACTCAGCCACCCGTTCAAACACTGGGGCACACTGTACAGAGCAGGAATCAGGGGGGCGGGGCAGCTGGCCACAGCCGCTGGCCCCCGGTGAGAATAGTAAGTGAGCCACGCTGACCGGGCCGGACTCAGCAGAGACACTCAGCCACCCGTTCAAACACTGGGGCACACTGTACAGAGCAGGAATCAGGGGGGCGGGGGCAGCTGGCCACAGCCGCTGGCCCCCGGTGAGAATAGTAAGTGAGCCACGCTGACCGGCGCGGACTCAGCAGAGACACTCAGCCACCCGTTCAAACACTGGGGCACACTGTACAGAGCAGGAATCAGGGGGCGGGGGCAGCTGGCCACAGCCGCTGGCCCCCGGTGAGAATAGTAAGTGAGCACGCTGACCGGGCCCGACTCAGCAGAGACACTCAGCCACCCGTTCAAACACTGGGGCACACTGTACAGAGCAGGAATCAGGGGGGCGGGGCAGCTGGCCACAGCCGCTGGCCCCCGGTGAGAATAGTAAGTGAGCCACGCTGACCGGGCCGGACTCAGCAGAGACACTCAGCCACCCGTTCAAACACTGGGGCACACTGTACAGAGCAGGAATCAGGGGGGCGGGGGCAGCTGGCCACAGCCGCTGGCCCCCGGTGAGAATAGTAAGTGAGCCACGCTGACCGGGCCCGACTCAGCAGAGACACTCAGCCACCCGTTCAAACACTGGGGCACACTGTACAGAGCAGGAATCAGGGGGCGGGGGCAGCTGGCCACAGCCGCTGGCCCCCGGTGAGAATAGTAAGTGAGCCACGCTGACCGGGCCGGACTCAGCAGAGACACTCAGCCACCCGTTCAAACACTGGGGCACACTGTACAGAGCAGGAATCAGGGGGGCGGGGGCAGCTGGCCACAGCCGCTGGCCCCCGGTGAAATAGTAAGTGAGCCACGTGACCTGGCCGGACTCAGCAGAGACACTCAGCCACCCGTTCAAACACTGGGGCACACTGTACAGAGCAGGAATCAGGGGGGCGGGGGCAGCTGGCCACAGCCGCTGGCCCCCGGACTCAGCAGAGACACTCAGCCACCCATTCAAACACTGGGGCACACTGTACAGAGCAGGAATCAGGGGGGCGGGGGCAGCTGGCCACAGCCGCTGGCCCCGGTGAGAATAGTAAGTGAGCCACGCTGACCGGGCCCGACTCAGCAGAGACACTCAGCCACCCGTTCAAACACTGGGGCACACTGTACAGAGCAGGAATCAGGGGGGCGGGGGCAGCTGGCCACAGCCGCTGGCCCCCGGTGAGAATAGTAAGTGAGCCACGCTGACCTGGCCGGACTCAGCAGAGACACTCAGCCACCCGTTCAAACACTGGGGCACACTGTACAGAGCAGGAATCAGGGGGGCGGGGGCAGCTGGCCACAGCCGCTGGCCCCCGGTGAGAATAGTAAGTGAGCCACGCTGACCGGGCCGGACTCAGCAGAGACACTCAGCCACCCGTTCAAACACTGGGGCACACTGTACAGAGCAGGAATCAGGGGGGCGGGGGCAGCTGGCCACAGCCGCTGGCCCCCGGTGAGAATAGTAAGTGAGCCACGCTGACCGGGCCCGACTCAGCAGAGACACTCAGCCACCCGTTCAAACACTGGGGCACACTGTACAGAGCAGGAATCAGGGGGGCGGGGGCAGCTGGCCACAGCCGCTGGCCCCAGGTGAGAATAGTAAGTGAGCCACGCTGACCGGGCCCGACTCAGCAGAGACACTCAGCCACCCGTTCAAACACTGGGGCACACTGTACAGAGCAGGAATCAGGGGGCGGGGGCAGCTGGCCACAGCCGCTGGCCCCCGGTGAGAATAGTAAGTGAGCCACGCTGACCGGGCCCGACTCAGCAGAGACACTCAGCCACCCGTTCAAACACTGGGGCACACTGTACAGAGCAGGAATCAGGGGGGCGGGGGCAGCTGGCCACAGCCGCTGGCCCCCGGTGAGAATAGTAAGTGAGCCACGCTGACCGGGCCGGACTCAGCAGAGACACTCAGCCACCCGTTCAAACACTGGGGCACACTGTACAGAGCAGGAATCAGGGGGGCGGGGGCAGCTGGCCACAGCCGCTGGCCCCGGACTCGGCAGAGACACTCAGCCACCCGTTCAAACACTGGGGCACACTGTACAGAGCAGGAATCAGGGGGGCGGGGGCAGCTGGCCACAGCCGCTGGCCCCCGGTGAGAATAGTAAGTGAGCCACGCTGACCGGGCCCGACTCAGCAGAGACACTCAGCCACCCGTTCAAACACTGGGGCACACTGTACAGAGCAGGAATCAGGGGGGCGGGGGCAGCTGGCCACAGCCGCTGGCCCCCGGTGAGAATAGTAAGTGAGCCACGCTGACCGGGCCGGACTCAGCAGAGACACTCAGCCACCCGTTCAAACACTGGGGCACACTGTACAGAGCAGGAATCAGGGGGCGGGGGCAGCTGGCCACAGCCGCTGGCCCCCGGTGAGAATAGTAAGTGAGCCACGCTGACCGGCCGGACTCAGCAGAGACACTCAGCCACCCGTTCAAACACTGGGGCACACTGTACAGAGCAGGAATCAGGGGGGCGGGGGCAGTTGGCCACAGCCGCTGGCCCCCGGTGAGAATAGTAAGTGAGCCTCGCTGACCTGGCCGACTCAGCAGAGACACTCAGCCACCCGTTCAAACACTGGGGCACACTGTACAGAGCAGGAATCAGGGGGGCGGGGGCAGTTGGCCACAGCCGCTGGCCCCCGGTGAGAATAGTAAGTGAGCCTCGCTGACCTGGCCGTACTCAGCAGAGACACTCAGCCACCCGTTCAAACACTGGGGCACACTGTACAGAGCAGGAATCAGGGGGGCGAGGGCAGCTGGCCACAGCCGCTGGCCCCCGGTGAGAATAGAAGTGAGCCAAGCTGACCGGGCGGACTCAGCAGAGACACTCAGCCACCCGTTCAAACACTGGGGCACAATGTACAGAGCAGGAATCAGGGGGGCGGGGCAGCTGGCCACAGCCGCTGGCCCCCGGTAAGAATAGTAAGTGAGCCACGCTGACCGGCCCGACTCAGCAGAGACACTCAGCTACCCGTTCAAACACTGGGGCACACTGTACAGAGCAGGAATCAGGGGGGCGGGGGCAGCTGGCCACAGCCGCTGGCCCCCGGTGAGAATAGTAAGTGAGCCACGCTGACCTGGCCGGACTCAGCAGAGACACTCAGCCACCCGTTCAAACACTGGGGCACACTGTACAGAGCAGGAATCAGGGGGGCGGGGGCAGCTGGCCACAGCCGCTGGCCCCCGGTGAAAATAGAAAGTGAGCCACGATGACCGGGCCCGACTCAGCAGAGACACTCAGCCACCCGTTCAAACACTGGGGCACAATGTACAGAGCAGGAATCAGGGGGGCGGGGGCAGCTGGCCACAGCCGCTGGCCCCGGACTCAGCAGAGACACTCAGCCACCCGTTCAAACACTGGGGCACACTGTACAGAGCAGGAATCAGGGGGGCGGGGGCAGCTGGCCACAGCCGCTGGCCCCCGGTGAGAATAGTAAGTGAGCCACGCTGACCTGGCCGGACTCAGCAGAGACACTCAGCCACCCGTTCAAACACTGGGGCACACTGTACAGAGCAGGAATCAGGGGGGCGGGGGCAGCTGGCCACAGCCGCTGGCCCCCGTGAGAATAGTAAGTGAGCCACGCTGACCGGGCCCGACTCAGCAGAGACACTCAGCCACCCGTTCAAACACTGGGGCACACTGTACAGAGCAGGAATCAGGGGGGCGGGGGCAGCTGGCCACAGCCGCTGGCGCCCGGTGAGAATAGTAAGTGAGCCACGCTGACCGGGCCGGACTCAGCAGAGACACTCAGCCACCCGTTCAAACACTGGGGCACACTGTACAGAGCAGGAATCAGGGGGGCGGGGGCAGCTGGCCACAGCCGCTGGCCCCCGGTGAGAATAGTAAGTGAGCCACGCTGACCGGGCCGGACTCAGCAGAGACACTCAGCCACCCGTTCAAACACTGGGGCACACTGTACAGAGCAGGAATCAGGGGGGCGGGGGCAGCTGGCCACAGCCGCTGGCCCCCGGTGAGAATAGTAAGTGAGCCACGCTGACCTGGCTGGACTCAGCAGAGACACTCAGCCACCCGTTCAAACACTGGGGCACACTGTACAGAGCAGGAATCAGGGGGGCGGGGGCAGTTGGCCACAGCCGCTGGCCCCCGGTGAGAATAGTAAGTGAGCCACGTTGACCGGGCCTACCCAGCAGAGACACTCAGCCACCCCTTCAAACACTGGGGCACACTGTACAGAGCAGGAATCAGGGGGGCGGGGGCAGTTGGCCACAGCCGCTGGCCCCCGGTGAGAATAGTAAGTGAGCCACGCTGACCTGGCCGGACTCAGCAGAGACACTCAGCCACCCGTTCAAACACTGGGGCACACTGTACAGAGCAGGAATCAGGGGGGCGGGGGCAGTTGGCCACAGCCGCTGGCCCCCGGTGAGAATAGTAAGTGAGCCTCGCTGACCGGGCCGGACTCAGCAGAGACACTCAGCCACCCGTTCAAACACTGGGGCACACTGTACAGAGCAGGAATCAGGGGGGCGGGGGCAGCTGGCCACAGCCGCTGGCCCCCGGTGAGAATAGTAAGTGAGCCACGCTGACCTGGCCGGACTCAGCAGAGACACTCAGCCACCCGTTCAAACACTGGGGCACACTGTACAGAGCAGGAATCAGGGGGGCGGGGGCAGTTGGCCACAGCCGCTGGCACCCGGTGAGAATAGTAAGTGAGCCACGCTGACCGGGCCGGACTCAGCAGAGACACTCAGCCACCCGTTCAAACACTGGGGCACAGGGTACTGGACCCACCACACTCTAATATTTGCAGGATTTGGTTTCTGTGAGTGTTTTATAGTAAAATCTGTTCTGTTTTCATTGGATCGCGAAGAAAATAGTCAGCCAATCAGAAGAGAGGCTCAGAGCCTCCTCTCCTCTGATAGGATGGCACCTGACCTGTTGTTACACAGTGATGGTAAGCCCAAAGTGTAAAAACTCATCTTTAGCTCAAAGCTAAACTTTATCATATTGGAGTTTCCCTGTTTTTCCAGAATAAGTCCCCTAAATAGCATTAGCTTCTGGCTGGAGGCCCATTTTGCAAACACTAGCATGCTAACATGCTAACAACAAATGAGCTAATTCAGAGACAGTGGCTTGGTGATGAAGGCTGACAGTAGATTATGATGTAAAGAAAAAAACAGATGAATTCATAAAAATACACAATAAAAAAGATTTTTCTTAATTTTCCTTCCAGGGTTTGGGGTTAGTTGGGTTAGCTGAAGCCCCACTCATGTCCCCTGACGGCCCCCAAAGGGCCCTGGCCTCCTTCTTATCATGTGTCTGGTCCTGTTTGAACATAGGTCATTGTTTTCCATTTCTGTTACATTTGTTTATTACTTCCTGTTTTATTTTGGCATCTCGTACCTTTCCTTTAGTTTCCCCTTCCTGTTTTTGAGTGTTTCCTGCTCCTGTGATTGTTGGCCACGCCCCTAATGTGCTGCACCTGTGTCTCATTGTATTTACTCTGTGTTGCCTCTGAGTCTTTGTCCCACGAACAGTTTTTCTCTCCATGTTCATCCTCAGTGTGTGTGATTGTTCTGTTACTGATCAAGACTTTAGCCCCACCCATTAGATTCAACACTTCCTGTATGAAACTGTTCTTGTGTTTTAACCTAATGTATCAGACTCTTAGCTGTGGCGTCGCATCCCTGCAGCTGAATCTTGTTCTTTGTGTGAACCAACACACCTGTACCTGTGTGGCCTTTAATTGCCACTGAGCGACAGAAACATTTTCCCTCCACCACTTTGTAATCTGCCTTTTCTTGTCACTTAATGTCTGAAAGGAACACTTTTCTTTTTTCTTTTTTTGATTGAAACCAGAAACTGATTAAACATTTCTCACCTCTTTGATTTCTTATGATTGTTTATTAGGGAAACTCGCGCGGTGCGTTCTGTAGATCAGGTAGGAGCCGAGCCGCCGCCGTCGAATGTGAAATCTTCAGAGGACAGACACATCATTTAGAGTCTGGAAGAGTGAAGGAAGAAACTGAGGAGAGATGGCAAATAGATAATGAGACGGCTAAAAGCTTGATCTTGAGAATAATTTGCTTCTTTTGCAGCTTGGCCTCGAGTGGGGAAACCGTTAATCAAAGGTTAGAATGATATAAACTTTGTTCAAAGATCCTTTTCCCCAAACATTTAAGACTTGGAGGGTGAGAACGGCAGAGGGAAAAAAATCCAATTATTTTCCTCTTTTATCACTTCACTCGTTACAAATAAGACACGCTTTCTGAGAGGCAACACAGTTTAGTTTTATAATTGCTGTTTTACCACCTGCCAGTTCAGCTAACAGTCCCTCCGTCTCTGTCCTCCCTTCTCATGCCACTCCAGCCCCAGATAATCAGCCCCGCTCCAATTAGGAGCGGCGTTGCTGCAGATGAGGACAAAGTTGTTGACCGCTTATTAACCGAGAACCAAACACAGAGCATGAAAATAGTGTTTCTTTATGTTTTTATTCATCCATTCTGCCCTTGAGGCTTATTAGTTGGTCAAATGTCGGCCTGTTGGCGTCTTGGGTGAATGTTTCACTCTGAGGCATGTGACCAGGTTGGCAGCCATGTTGGAAAACAACGCAACGTTGATGTTTCATCTAAAACCACACATTCTGCTGAAGCTAATGCTTGATGAACATCATGAGGTTATTAAAAGTGGACGTGTGTCTTAAAGCCCCATACGGTATAAAGGTAGACGTGCGTCTTAAAGCTCCATACGGTATAAAGGCAGACGTGCGTCTTAAAGCTCCATACGGTATAAAGGTAGACATCCATGTGTAGTGTGATTATAAAGCAGCTCTAGGTTCTATATTAATACTGTGAAAGTATCAAAGCCTCAGTCCACAGAGAAATGCACACAGCCTGTATTCAGACACTGAGCCTTACAACCAGCCGTCAGGACTTCCTGTCACTTTGTGATGTCACAACAAAGCAGTCACACCAAGCCCCGCCCACCACCTGGACCCACCTGCCAATTTGTTTTTACCAGAAATCTGCACTAATTTCATTGGATCACTCAGAAAACCAATTGGATGAGAGGCTCAGTGGCTCCTCTCTTCTGATTGGCTGACACCATCTTCTTCTTGAATGTTGTGATGTTTGTGATGGATGCAGCAATTAGGCCTCAGACAGACACTTATTTTTCTTCATAATTGAATGTTCCTGCAGCTAAAGTAGAACAAAACTCTAACGTTGGATTGATGTCGTTCTGTTTTTGATTTTTATTGGAGTCTGAGCAGCTGATCTGAGGAAGTAGAGTCTTCTCCTCCTTTAAAATCCCTCCTCTGTGGTGTTGACTGTGTTTGTAGACAGACGACTGGAGGCGTGAGTTAATTCTGAAGAATCTGTGTCGGAGGTTTTTCCTGCTTTCTCGACGCCATCATCATGTTCCTCTCAGATGAAATGTTATTTTACATTATGGTGCCACAGAGTCGACCTGCGATGTGCTCTGTTCAGGTATAATGGGTTTAAGCACTCGTCTTGTCTTCATGCAGGGAGGAGGCCGACCCCCTCCCCTCCACCTCCACCTCCACCCCCTCTACACCTGCGGCTGCTGCCTCATGATTTTTATTTGTCAGGTTTGTATTTTATCTGTACACACCCGAGGCAATAGCCGTGAAAATACAGCAACACGTTACATGTTTACTCCTGAATTTGGAAATGAAATCCAGGATTGATCACACAAGAGGAAAATAATATCTGAAACTTCACAGCTCCGGTGAGAAGAGAAGGGAGGAGAGGAAGAGGGGAGGAGGAGCAGAGGGGGAGGCCTGGATGTTCCCTAAAAACAAATTATCAGAAACAAACAGAAACCAATAACCTGTTACCCCCCCTCCCCCTCCCTCCTCGTCTTCTAAAATGTAAAAATTTCTCTCGGTGGTGTCGACACCCCGCAGCCATAAACACCAGGAAATATGAAAAGAGAAAAGAACAACATCAACAAAACAGGGGGATGAAATTTCACCGTGAGGCCGAAAATGAGAAACGACATAATAAAGCGATTCTATTAAAAAGCCATCTGACCGTTAATAAAAGTAATGATTTGATGAGAACGTCCCGTCGCAGAGCCAGAGGCAGCGCACGAGGAGGAGGAGGAGGAGGTTCGACTCGGCTTTATTTTATGCTCCGACATTGCAGAGAAGGAAAAATGAGATGAAGTGTGTGTGAGGAGGGAGGACGACATAAAAAACATTGGAGCTTCGCCCATTTCTGACTTAATGAGATCTGGTGTCTGGTGCTGCTGGAGCTGCTGCTGCTGCTGCTGCTGCTGCTGCTGTGGTCCAGGCTCAGGTTGGACTCACTGATGTTGGAGGTGATGGTCAGAGAAAAAAATCTCACAGGGAGACATCATCAGATCATCACACTCACCTTCTGTCCATCTGTAGTTTGATTTGGATCAAGGTTTGGCTTGTCATCCAGTTGTCAGTAAAAGTCCAGATTTACCTGTTACAACATCAGGACACAACGACATAGACTGTGTTTCCAGCTCGAAGCCTCAACTCACTGCAAAACTCCCCACACAACAGAAGTGTTTCTGGGGACACAGTAAAGTGAGGGATCAGTCCGGGGACACAATAAAGTGAGGGACCAGTCTGGGGCCTTCAGTTGTTCTTCTTCTTGACTTTAGAAGTGGTGCAGACGCTACCTGTTAGTGGGGTTTGACAAGAAGATGAACGTCAGTATCACATGATTCACATGGACTGTTAGCTTAGCATTAGCCTGGTTATTGTGTCTTCCAGAAATACTTCTGTTGTGTGTTTGTGTCTTTGTGTGGTGTAGTGTGTTGAGCCCTCAGGGCCACCGTAGGTCTCCTCAATCATTATCAGCATGAATACGTATTGATTTACTTTCCTCCTGTTGCTTCTTCTTCTTCCTGTGGATTCAACCAGTAAAAACACAGACAGCGCCACTCTGCCATTGAAACCCACACTGTGGTGAATGGTGGAACTGCAGCAACTTGTGTGACAGTGGTAAAGCCCCGCCCCTTTTACATTCTGTTGCCACAGTTACAGAATTTGTCTTCCTGCACATGGACAGGATTTTCCATTGTTCTCCAGATCTACTGGGAAAGTCTTAAAGATCTAGAGTGGATCACCGTCCACAGGTTGGTGACCCCTGGTGGATGAGACCAAAACAGCAGCCAAGCTCAGTCTGACCTTTTGACCTCAATTGTTTTACGATGCACCCTTCTGTAGATACCCACACGCACACACACACGTTCACACGAACTTGTCTTTAATCACTCCTTCATCTCTTCTCCACCATCTGCTTGTCGTCATTGTCCCCGGGCCCTCAGGGGACACGCTGATACTCGCAGACTGATGGGCACATTTAAACACCATCAAACTTTAAAAACATGAAATATTCAAGGATGAAATGTCTCCGGTCGTCGTGAATCCATCCTCTAAATGGAAGAAACACTTCACCTTCAGCTGTTTGCCACCAAAATACAGAGCAGGAGCCTCAAGGTTTAGCAGTGTGTGTGTGTCTGTCTGTCTGCGTGTGTGTATGTGTGTGTGTGTGTGTGTATGTATGTGGCAAAAACGGTTTTAAAGTGCAGGTATTCTGTTTCCACTCTGCTCACTGTCAGTGCCAGTCACCTGTTCAACTGTAACACTACGGTGGCCCTGAGAGGTCAACACACTGCAGCTTCAGTAAATTCAGGAACACAGGAAGTGTTTCCAGGGGACACTAAAAAGTGATGCAGCTGCTGAGATTTGTTGTTGTTCACTGTCCAACTGTGACTTGTGAAGTTAAAAACACTGAATAAAAAAAGTGTGTGAGTTTGAGCTCTCAGGGCCACCGTACCTTGCAACACGTGTTTTTTTCTGGTCCAAGACACGGTTCTGATTCCAAACCTGTACTGTCCCGGTCCTGGTACTGGTTCTGGTTGGTTGCAGCCCTGGTCCTGATCCAGGACCCAGTTCTGATTCCAGACCCAGTCCCAGTCCTGGTTCCAGTACTGTCCTGGTCCTGAAAGGGGATTACTGCTGTCCCATTCCCTTTCAGACTCTGTAAGTCAGTGAGGGTTCAGCTGAGGGTTTAGGGGGCAGGATGAACTGGACCAACTTCCCTGTGCATCACTTATTTGTGTCCCCTGGAAACACTGTATTTGTGACATCAGCTTTGATGTTTTTTTCCTCTGATTTGTTTGTGTTTCGCAGCTTTGAGCCCTCTGGGCCACCGTAGACAAGAGATGAAAGGCTGAACATGTGGATGTTGTCCATGTGTGTCCATGACTCTTCTGTGCAGGACGGACATGAGACAGGTGTGTTTTCATTCAATGAAAGAATCACCCGTCACATTTCACATGGTCGCTGCTCTTTTCTTCTTTGGTGTTTTGAGGGTTCGGTCCGACGCCGGCGCTCTGCTGAACGTCCAGCTCTTCAGCGGCCACAGAGACGATGTGATGTTTGCAGACGATGACGGAAAAATGAAACACTTCATGTGTCAGAAATCAAATCTGCTGCTCCAACAGCGAATGTGCAGAAACACCGGAGCTGCTTCAAAATGTTGATGACTTTGCAGACGACTTGTTCTTTTAAGGTGGAATGATCTGTCAGTTTGACTCTTAGAGGGAAAAACAACAAACACAGAGCGAGAAACAAATTGATTTTTCATGAAGAGGAACAGCTGAACGTACAGGAAGCAGTGGGACCATGGAAAAAAAGAAGAAATCCAGGTATCTGTGAACGCAGCACAACTGGCGTCTTTTCCTCCCACTCACTGTTTGTGCCTCATCTGTGTGTGTGTGTGTGTGTGTGTTTTTTCATTTATGAGCTGAAACGGAGCGGCGACATCATTACCATCAGCACATCGTCGAGATCAGAGGAGACAAAGAGTCCAAGGTCCAGGTGTTTTTTCTGTCAGAGGAGAGAGACCTTCAACGCACCGCTCGTTCTTTCAGCTGCACATTACAGCTTTCAATTTTGAAGACGTGTCGCGGTGGAGGGGGGGTGGGGGGGGGGAGTGTTGGGGGGGTGGGGCTCAGCGTGTCCATTTCATGACACACACAACATCACCGACACAAAGGTGTGTTTGAAAATGCAGGTCGCAGCAATTTCACTTCTGTGAGTTTAAAAGAAGTGAAAAACTCATAAAAGAGAAGAAAGTGGAGGCTTGTGATTGATCCGACGTGTCACCGGAAAGTCCAGGATGAAAACAAATGAACACAATAAAACTGACTTTACACACACACACACACACACACTGTGCTGCTGCTCTGAATACTCACACCAGCTCCACATGTGGATTAATCCACCAGTGAAAATAGTCCCTTCACACGGCAGCAACACGTCCTCCTGTTCTGTTGGATACAAAGATCAGAGCAGCTGAAGATTTCTGTGGACGGTGGGTTCAGCTCGAGCTGAGGACGGACAGGAAGTGTTGAGACAGATGGTGTTGACCAGCGCCGTCCTCTCTGATCCACTGATCCTGCGACACACAGAACGAGTCAGAGCAGCACAGAGACTCAGGCTGTGTGACGTGGCACAGGTCTGTGTGCTGTGGTCTGGTGTGTGGTGTGTGTTGCGTTGTGTGGTGTTGTGTGTGGTGTTGTGTTGTGTTGTGTGGTGTGTGTTGCGTTGTGTGGTGTGTGTTGTGTTGTGTGTTGTGTGGTGTGGTGTGTTGTGTGTTGTGTTGCGTTGTGTGGTGTGTGTTGTGTTGTGTTCACTTCACAGCAGATGAATTCATCACCAGCTCGAATCAGGATTAAAAGTTAACAACTAACACTGTTCTGATGGGGAAATGGTTTAGTTTAGTTTAGTTTAGTTTAGTTTGGATTAGTTTGGATTACCAGAGGTGCGTTGTGAAGGTCAGAGGACCTTGTTGCCATGGTTACAGTCCTATTAACATTAGAACAGACAGTCGACACCTGTGGGTGGAGCTCTTACAGCAGGTTTTTAATGGCGCTCATATCAGATGATTTTACCATCACAACCAAAGTTTGACTAGTGAACAGAAGCTTCGCTGCATGTGTGTTATATTTACAGTGCACACACACACACACACATACACACACACAAACACACACACACACACACACACACGTCTGAGTAATAAGAATAGCTGTTTGTGTTTTTGTGTTGCTGTGAGAAGCTGCAGGGTCCAAACAGCTCAGAGGCCGTTATTAATGAAGAGAGAGAGAGACCCAGAAAAACAGAGAGAGAATTACATCACACTGAGGGGAGGAGGAGGAGGAGGAGGAGGAGGAGGAGGAGAGAGAGAAACGGGTGGAGACAGGAACAAGAATCAGTCTCATGGTTTGAGGACTAAACTAAACACAGAACGACACAGAACATGAGTGTGTGTGTGTGTGTGTGTGTGTGTGTGTGTGACAACACTGTAAAAAAATGTTGTGGAAAAAACATCTGTTCACACTCACGTCTGTTATTTCAAACTTCCACCTGTTCGATGAGACGGTGTATTTCACTGTGTCTCATCATTTTGCACATCATACACACATGACATTTACAGTACGTCTGTCACTGATATTACACATGTAAGAATTAATGAATAAATGTTTGATGAGTTTTTTATAGTGTGAACTCTTCTAACCATTTTTATTAACGACGTATGATTTGCAAGTTTCTTAAAACAACACATTTATCTGGAGGAAGTTTTTTATTCATTAGGTTTAAAAATGTTCCCTTCTGTGTGTGTGTGTGTGTGTGTGTGTGTCTACAATATAAGAATGTATTCATTTTATTTTCATAGTTAAAACATATAAATGAACATAAACACATAAACACATCATGAATTCTTTTCTCTTTTCCAACGGGTTTGATTCAAAGCTTTTACATGTTTTAAACTTAAAGGAACATTTACTGTAGTTTTTATTGGAGAAATTATAAAAGTGTAATTTTATGGAATTTCTTCATTTTGTCTGATTTTAGGAAACTGAACGTGTGTGTGTGTGTGTGTGTGTGTGTCTGGATCTGATCTAACCTCCAGTTTTCTTTCACTGAGCAAAAAGAAAGTGTGAAAATCTAACAGTGTCTTTAAATCCACTTGTCCGCTCTTCTTCCTCCTCCCCCTCCCCCTCCTCCTCCTCCTCCTCCTCCTCCTCCTCCTCCTCCTCAGTGGAGGAAGAAGAAGAAGTAAAAAAACACAGAGTGTAATTACGTCGAGTTTCTGGGTCTAATGTGGGATTGATTTGTAACTGCAGGACATCCTTGAACCAGATGCTTAAAAAATGAAGGCAGAGGAAGAAAAGGGGGAACGGCGCCTTAAGTGAATTTAAAAATGCAGGAATAATTACACATATACTGCAAACTAATTAAGAAGCTGTGAACTCTGCGGCCTCGTTCCTCCCTCGCAGTGATTACACCGCTCATATTTCACTCTCTTGCAGCTCTTTTTTTTTTTTGCTGCGGAAAACGGACGGAAGCAAAAAAAAAAAAAACTATAGATGAAAATGGACCGGTGACATCAGACATGGAGTCAAAAAAAAAAAAGAATTAAAAAGGAGGAAGAAAGTCAGACTGTGGTTACTATTTCAAAGTCGTCATATTAATTGTGAAGAGAGAAAGAGAAAGTCTGTCGGCTGAGAAACATGGACATTTTTATAATTCAATGGATGTAATTTATATCTGCAGCAGCCGAGGGGACGGGACACAGGACGTCAGAGTCCAGCAGCATAAAGCACATCATCATCATATTCATAACCACTGTATGTAATAATGAGAATTATAATGAGAACAAGGCCACAGGAGTTCAACAGAAAGTGGACGATAAAGAAGGAGGAGGAGGAGGAGAAGAAGAAGAAGAAGAAGAAGAAGAGAAGGAGGAGGAGGAGAAGATCAATCAAAAGACACAATCAACCAAATTCACCCACAAAAACGCGACCTTTCAGATTGACCTCTATAAATCTCTTCTAAATACAAATGTGTGTTTGTGAAGTCGACGCTGTTTGTTTTTCAGATTCACACGTTGAATCTTTGTTTTTGTTGTTAATGAAAAGAAACAGAAACAAACAGTGAAAAGTATTTCCCACGTGACAAATGACTGAATCTTACTGATCGTAAGCTTTGATCTACAGATGACAAAATGAACAGTGATGTGAAAACAGACTCTAAAGCCTCAGTGTTTGGTTGAAGTGAAATCAGCTCATGTTCTTATTGTGTCAGTGTGTTAATCCACAGGGAGGAGGAACCTCCTCCAGGAACCAGCCTCATGACAACTACATGAGTCTCTGTGTTCACCTTCAGGTTTAATGGGAGGAGGTGCTTTCAGCCATAATGAAGTTCTCCTCCTCCTGTGTGTGCAACAGATCCAACTTTGTTTTTACCTTTTTAAACATTTACAACATCAGTTTGTTCACAACAAAGGAAAAATACACAGTAAAACATGAAACACACTGTTCAGATGAGATTATAAAACCCAGGTCGAAACGGAGACACAGGAGTTAAACTTCCGTCGACCAACGAGCTGCTGATTCACCTGTCTTCACTTTAAAGGAAAGATTAAGATTCGTTAATGAGCCTCATTGAACCGGCAGGAGACAGGAAGTGACTCGGAGGGCGAGTGGAGAGCTGCAGAAGAAAGAATGAAAAATGAACAACATCATAATAGTTTTTAAAAATCAGCTGAGTTCAGAAGTCCCAACATTAAACTGTTGCATTGTTGTTTAAATTATACAATCAACAAATTAATGATAATGAAATAATGACAACCACCACACACACACACACACACACACACACACACACTGTGTATTGATGACAGATCAATCAGCCTCTGATGTGTCTCTCTGTCCGTATGCTGTGCATTAGCTTCCATCCAAATGACATCATTAACGACACCCCCTTAATCAACAAGCTGTTGTACTGTTGTTCACAGTCGCTGCTGCATTTACAGAATCATCATGATTAATGATTGTAACGTGCACAGAGCTAATCACACAGGAACGACGACCTCTGACCCCAACGGCAGCAGATCTGAGATAACACAACATCCTTTATCAGGAAGACAGATCGTTGGCTTTAGATGTTTTATCACAGAAAGTGTTTGAAATCAGTGAAAAAAAAATTTTCACAAACTCTGTAGGTGTTTATACTGTATATAAAGGTACGGTGGCCCTGAAGGCTCAAATCACTGCAGCTACAGAAAACACACAAATGTGCTACAAACTCAGAGACAACTTCATCTGTTTGACAAAACTCCCAGCACAACAGAAGTGTTTCTGGGGACACAACAAAGTGATGGACCAGGCTAAAGGCTAATGCTAAGCTAACAGTCCATGTGATCAACAGCATGTGAATCATGTGATACTGACGTTCAGCTTCTTGTCAAACCCCACTAACAGGTAGCCGTCTGCACCACTTCTAAAGTCAAGAAGAAGAACAACTGAAGGCCCCAGACTGGTCCCTCGCTTTACTATGTCCCCAGACTGGTCCCTCGCTTTACTGTGTCCCCGGACTGGTCCCTCACTTTATTGTGTCCCCAGACTGGTCCCTCGCTTCATTGTTTTGCTAATTGATGCTAATTAGTTTGTTTCACCCTGAGTTTTGTCTTTATGCTAATCAGCTCTGAAACAGGAGACGCATGTTTGAGTCCTCGATGTGAAGACTGATCATGGTGTGAACCACTGATATTTGTATATATTTATAAGTAAGTGAGTTTTTCCCGCTGAGGTGAGAGGTCACCTCTGACGCTCAGTGTTAAACTTGTTGAACTTTAACTTTGATCGTTGTTTGTTGCGTTAAACTTTGCTTCACCCCTGCAGCTCACTCTTTTCACTCTTTTCTGCTCACTAATCGACTTATTACTGTGTCAAAATCCTCAGTAAGACGTCTCCTCGTAGCGCGTCACATCACGGTGACGGAGCATCTCTCTGTGTGGAGAGAGAGAAACAAAGAAAGAAAAGAAAAAGGAAAAGAGAGAGAGAAGCAGGAGGAAGAGGAGAAAGGTTTTAAATCGTCCTGGATTCGTCTTCCTCTCGTCTCTTTGTGTCGACTGGATTAACCCTCCCTCCCTCCCTCCTCTCTGGTCCAGCTCCTGTTTCTTCTTTCACTTGTTAAAGCTGCAGAGTGGTTTTATCAGCTGCTGTATAATTTCAGTAAATCCTCCACAAAGACCTCAGCAGCCACTTCCATCTGCAGGAGGGAAACAAATATGAACCAAACACCACGTCCAAGAACATACAGCAGAATGAAGACGTGGACATGTTGGTGTGTGGAGGAGGTCACTGAGGTCACTCTTGTCTCTGATGTCCACAGGTGGACTAACTGATCACAGAGGAAAGTAATCATTTACCCCCCCTCCCCGCTCATGAACCATCCAGTATTATCTATCCAGTACTATCCAGTACTCCCGTTAAGCTGGCCTGCTCCCCCTGCCGCTCCTCCCACCAGGAGCTGCCTTCATCAGCTCTCGTTAACTGACTGATTCCATCTCCATGTTTTTCCATGTTGTAAACTGTCTTCTTGTCTGTTTACAACAACTATGTCTCATCTGCCCGTCCTGGCTGAGGGATCCCTGCTCTGTCGTTTCCTGGGAGTTTTTCCTCAGTCAGTGGATGGTCAGAGGTCAGAGGTCAGAGGATGTTGTTATGATGCTGTGGAAAGACCTTTGAGAGAAACGTGTTTGTAAAAATACAAATAATCATGCCTTGTCTTGCCAATCAAGAGGTAAGCTTGGTCATATTTCAAATGTAGGGGACATAATAACATCCAGGTGACAAATAAAGTCTTTACAGAAGTCTAGACACTGGCCTGAGCCGTTTGTTTGGTTGGTTTTTCACTTTAGTTTTCAGAAAGTTTCTGTTTTTTCTCGACGGTCTACAAACATTTGAAAACAGCTGCCACACTGGACGATCTATGTTTTCTTCAGTCGGGTGGTCAAATATTGAACAGGGCATTTATTTTGAAACATTACATGAGTTTCAAACTTTTGTCTGTAATCTATAAGTTTCAGCCGAATGAGGAGTCGAAAGGTCAAGAGGTCGAGTTCAGTTCTGTTGCGGGTTTATTTCTATGAAAACTAAAGTTTTCCCTCCAAACTCTGACCACATCATCAGGTTGTGTCTCTGCTTGAGATGATGTTTGTTATGATTACTAAACAGATCAAATCAAACTGGATTAAATATTGTATAAGTTTGTGCAGGTGTCCGCCTCTCTGGGTCTGATTATAATTTCATGGATGGATGAATATGAAGAAGTTTTTTTGTGCTTTCCTTCAAAATAAAGTTGATGAAAAACGTTCACAGACCGTGCTGCACAAAAGTATTTATGCATTATAATAAATGACATAAAGTCTTAAACTGATGCACAGACACAGCTGAACGTCACCAAATGTAAAAAAAAAAAACCTCAGGATCCTGCAGCTGCCATTAAGAAAGCCACAGGAACTCTGTTTGATCGGAGCACGTATGTCGCCAGTTTCCGACTCCGTGACGCCCCCCGTGAAACTGGACTGACAGAGCCCCGCCGCTAATCCGGCGTTAGCAAGGTAGTGCTTCGTCTGGCTTCTCTCCCAGCTGGAGTAAGTACCTGTTCACACCTCTCAGATAAGCAGCCGAGAGCCACGGCTTTAACGTCTTTCCTTCCACGACTTTCACCTTAATTAACTCCATCTCAGAGGCGAGGCTGCAAGACTTAGGGGAGAGGATGAACACTGGGAGGCCTGAGAGGAGGATTTTATTCTGAAGGGCGTTCAGCTGTATGGTAACTTCCTCACAGGTTCAATTCCTCAACCTGGACGGAGAGTTCAGATGAACTGTTCTTAAAGAATGTTGGTTTAATGGATCTTACATAATGTGGATGGAAAAATCAAAAGTTCAGAGTCAAAGCTCAAGTTCAAAGGTCCCATGTTACATTAAGGCTAAAGCTACATACGGTGTAAAGGCAGACGTGTGTCTTAAAGCTCCATACAGTATAAAGGTAGACGTGTGTCTTAAAGCTCCATACGGTATAAAGGTAGACGTGCGTCTTAAAGCTCCATACAGTAAAAGGTAGACGTCCATGTGTAGTGTGATTATAAAGCAGCTCTAGGTTCTATATTAATACTGTGAAAGTATCAAAGCCTCAGTCCACAGAGAAATGCACACAGCCTGTATTCAGACACTGAGCCTTAAAACCAGCCGTCAGGACTTCCTGTCACTTTGTGATGTCACAACAAAGCGGTCACACCAAGCCCCGCCCACCACCTGGACCACCATCCAACAACTTACAGGATTTGGTTTCTCTGAGTGTTTTATTCTGAAATCTGCTCTGTTTCTATTGGCTCACTCTAGAAAACAGTCAGCCAATCAGAGGAGAGGCTCAGATATAGAAATAAAACCCCTAAGAAGAGTCAGATGTGGAGCTTTAATTGGTCGGGTTGATTCATTAAAGCTTCGGTCTTCGTCATTTTCTCCTCATTTGTTGTGTTTTATCAAATTGCTCCATTTTCTCTGCTAATGAACACAGAGACACTCAGGCAAGGTCACTTGAACACATCCCAGGAGAACTCTAATGAGGGTTTTCATCATTCAAAGGTCTGACAACCATTTCCTTCAATAATCAGTCAATTGCTACATATAAAATTTAAGGAAATGATGATGAACACCATCGTTTCTCCCTGAAACACGGGTTAAAATATAGAGATAGATTTTTGTTTTCTGTCTGAGTTTCAGTCGAAGCCTCAGAGATGCAGGAGAAGCTGTCGGCAGTAAATTAAAAAGCTGGCGCCTGGTGATAAAAAGAGCAGGTACAGTCTGCTCAGTGTTGACTTCCCCCGTTATGAGGGTGTTTCCCAGGAGGCCGAGCGGCTCGACACTGTTAGGATGCAATCACAGAAACAAAAGAAGGTGTTTATTCTCAGCTGATTCTTCTGTCTGCTGCTGAAATCCTCCAACAAACCTGTTGTTTCTGTTTCTAGGAGGAACACAGACCTGAATGAAGCCTCTCAGGAGATCCACAGGTAGTTTTATAGGTAAACACAGATCCAGAATCAGATCCAAGTCCTGATCACTCATTCACTCTTCACTCCCTCGTTCAGCTTCAGGAAGAGTAAACTCACTGAACATTACAGACCTCTCCAGATCAAACCCCCCTCCACTGATGCAGTTGCCACAGTGACCCGGTGACAGATGCTAAGACCTGTTACCTGCTGAAGGTTCAGATCCTCTCATTTGTTCTCATCCTGATCCTGATCCTGATCCTGATCCTGATCCTGTCGTTTGTCGACAACAAGTTTTTATTTTGTCTTTTGTTAAACATCAGCGATAGATGTGGATTAACACACATGAGCTGTTGGTTCAGGACCGCGTTCACCTGTTCACCTGGTTCAGGACCTGGTTCAGGACCTCATGACTTCAGACTCTGAGGTTGTGTTTTAAAAACTGAGGTGTAAAACAAAACGAGGGTTTAGTCCATGTTACTGCAGAGTTTCCCACTGCGTCTCATTTCATTTTAGTCTGTTTCCACAGAAGGGGTTTAAATTTAGAAAGCTTGCGTGTGTGTGTGTGTGTGTGTGTGTGTGTGTGTGTGTGTGTGTGTGTGTGTGGGTCAGCTGGGGATTCGATGCTCTGAGAGGAAATAAGAGAAGGAACCAAAGAAAACCAGCTTCAGATCCTTTTATGAGCAGGAACAACAGCTGATGTAGGACACAACTCCCAGAGGTTGACAAACACCCCCCCCACACATACACACAAACCCCTGACATCCCCAGGTGGGGGCTCTGGGTCTTTGCTTATAGATACTACACACCATCTTTCCCATGATGCTTTGCAGGATGGAAAGTCTGGGGGGAAGAGCACGTTTAGAAGGGGGCCTGGGAGACCAGTTAGGGCGGCTACCCGACCCAGTTCCCCCTTCTCCTATCCATTAAAACCCTCCCCTCACTGCCCCCCGCCCCAACACCCCCCCCCCCCCCCAGCTGCTGCTGATGTTCGACCATGACAACAACCACGGCTACACTGCTGCTGCTGCTGGCTCGCTGCCTAATGTTGGCCATGAAAGGACAGAGAAGAGGACGGAGCAGAAGCACTGGAGGGCCCCAGAGTCCCTCAGGGGCCCCACGGGGCCGAGCACAGGGCCTGAGAAAGAGGAGACTGTTTACAAACATGTAATGAGATGATCCATGACCCTGAAGAGCAGGAGGAGGACGGAGCACTGTAAAAACACAGCCGTCAAAACATCTCAACGTTGATATAAGTTTCACTTTTATTAAGAACAAAACGTTTCTGGTGTCAATGTTTTTATAAAGAAATCTCTATCACTACCTGTGGCCCACCTGGACCTGGACCTGGACCTGGTCCTGGACGTTGTACTTGTACCTGCACCTCTCACTCTATTTCTCTAGTCTCTTTGGTTTTGTACCTGTATCTCCAGGTGTATCTGGACCTCAACATCTGTCTTCACCTGCACCTCTACCTGTACCTGTGCCTACATCTGTGCCTGTGCCACCTGTGTTGTACCTGTACCTCTACGTGTATCTGTGCGCACACTGCAGCTGTACTTTTACTTGTACCAGTATTTGGTTCTGTACCTGTTGTGTACTCGTACCGGTTCCTGATCAGCTCAGTCCCAGTCTCATGATCCCTGAGCTCTGACAGAGACTCTGCTGTCGTCAGTCTCATAGATCTCCACATGTTATGTTGGTTTTGGAGGGACCAGGTCCTGTACGTGGTCTATATTCAGACCAGGTCCTGCAGGTCCACCGTCAGACCAGGTCCTGTACTGGACTTTGGTCTAATCAACAACCTGCCCTCTCTTCACAGAAAACCAAAAGCGTTGCCTCGTCTCCCTCGCCCTCTCTCTCTGCCCTGTGATTGGCTGATCAGACATCCGACCACGGGGCGCCGGCAGCTTTCAGGTCCAGGTGTCGCCGGCGTCCTGGTCCTGGTCCTGGTCCTGTCAGCCGGATTCATCCGGAGAGAGACACATGCAGCAGCAGGAGAAGTTTTACAGCTTCATTTGTTGGCGAGGACAAATCGGCCCAGATCTCCCCGGTGAGATTAATGGCACGGCAAATCATGGCTCATGTTGCCGCGGCGACAGGCGTTCCCCGGGTGCCGTTCCCCGCGGCTGCGGCTCATTTAAAAGCCGTATAATCTCGGCGGTGACGGTGACGGAGCGGGGGAAATCGCATCGCTGGACCAGGACGCCTGACAGCTGCATTAAGGCCTGCCAGGGCCGCTTCACGCCCACAGGACCCCCCCCCCCACCCCCATCATTCCCCAGCATGCCTCAGTGGCAGAGAGGAGGCTCTTATGGAGGCTGCTGATCTCTGGAGATAAAAGAGAAGAGCCTTCATCCTGCTCTCCTCCATCAGCCTGGATTCTTCATTTAACCTTCATCTGAGCAGAAAACCTCTCTGACATTAAGAGTCTCCTTCACACTGAGGCTTCAGACACACAACCTCACCGACTATTTATACAGCACTAACACACACCTCATGTCAGCTGTGTTTCCAGTGAACATCTGAGAACTTGTTTTACTTTATTATGAATTTTACCTGACTGTAACTTTGATTTTCATTTTTTATGGAAATGACCTTTTTTTGCACTTTGCAGCTTCTGAACTTCCTGAGTTTCCGTAGCTCCAGCTCTCTGCTCCTCACGGTGCTGAAGCATTAAAGATGTAAACAGGTGATTATCTTGTTTGTTGGTCAATATCATGTGATGTTTCGTGAAGTCGTTGGTTTTGATGATGACTTTTCTAACTCTTTTGGCACATTTTGTTGTCACATGGTCTACCATGGTCACGAGCGCTCCAGCCCTGTCTCAGTACATTGTGTATGAGTGTGGCCAGGTCAGTGCTGGTCTAACATGTCACATGATTAACATAGAGCAGAAGATTTTGTTCTTCAGTATAAAATCTGTTGTTTAGGAGCTGAAGTGCAAAAGTCCAGACGTCTGCAGACTGAACTACATGATGGAGACGGTCCTGGTTTCTCCTCTTTTATTGATCATTTGTTTTTTCTACACTTTTGACAAAGTGTGACGTTTTATTCTTTTAAGCCTCGTCAGTGTAAATCAAACCTGCATGTTTGTTTAATGCATGTGTGCTGTCAGCATTTCAACCAGTGCTTTAGTCCTGAAGTCTTTACAGAGCACAGCCTGCTGCAGCCTCCTCTCCCTCGTGTCTGATGATGAAGATTCACCAGGTGTGATCACAGGTGCAGGTGAGCGGGAGCGAGGACAGGTGATTCACTGAGCTCAGTCACTGGACTCTGCTCCACTCAACCCAGTAAAAACCACTGAGTCTCTTCTTCACACTCCTGCTGCTCACATGTTCAAACAAACAAAACAAAACTGTGGTTATTGATTCTTTTTACATGAATAAATATCTGAATTCTCGACGGCTCCACCCACTGGGTTCACAGCCAGGTAACGCACACCTGCACACCTGACTGAGTGTGTGTCTGAGGTGAGTGTGTGCAGCACGTCTCAGCTCAGAGTTGAATGAAAACAGGAGTAAACTCTGCTGGAGTGTGAACGCTGCTCTTCCTCTCTCTCTCTCTCCGCTTCCTTGCAGACATGAGAAAGTTGAGGTCAGCAGTTTGATATCTCATTCTGGATTTGTTCTCTCCGTGAGTTCAGCAGCAGAAACTCTGATCCGCAGCAGCGAGACACCCACCAGCTTCGCTCGCAGCTCAGAGCTTTCCCTCCTTTATTTCCTCTTGTGCGTCTCAGGTTTCATGGAAAGGCCAATCTGCAGCAACGAGCCGGCGCTTTATGACTGTAATCAGAGCAAATGTGGTTACAGAGATCCAGTTTGGGAGAAATGATTGCTTTTCAGGAGGAAGTCAAACTAAACACTGGTGCTAATGGTGAGCACAACAGTGGAATAAGCACATTTAATTTGCAGTTAAATCAAATAAGTCTCAAATTAGAGAGCGCTCGTTTTTATTCTGCCGACAGAAACCCCTTTGGAGGACGAGAAGAAGCGTTCAAGAAAACAAACAACAAGCTGTCTGAACGTCTGACAGCATCACGGCTCACAGCTGCTCTGTTACCTAGAAACAACTCTCGCTCCTCCCAAAATCCCTCTTCGCCTTTTCAAGTGAAACTAAACGGCTAACTCTCTCTCTGGTTCTCCGCAAGGTCGTCGAGAAAAGCTGAGGGCCCAATCAGGGGGTCCCTGCACTGAGCCCCAGGAACCGCTCAACCCGCCAGATCTTCTTCTTCTTCGCTGTTTGCCGAGGACATCAGGGATGGAGGCACCTCAGGCGGCTAATTAAAGAAGTCCAATTAGAGTGGCATCAGACGGGTCAGCGGGCCGCAGGAGGACGCCGCTCCTCCTCCACAACATCAAAACAGCATGAGACAGAGCAGGGAGGCGAGTCAGACCTCTGTTACACCTTTTCTATTCTCTGTCTCTGTTTGCTTCATCTCATTGCAGCACAGACCTGCTTTATATGCAGCTTTGTGGAAGTGGAGGCCACACAGGAGACGGGCTCCTCGGAGACAAGTCGTCTTTAACAGAGGCAGGAGTTCAACCCTTTTGAAAGTGAAAGCTTTTTGCTTTTACAGTCTGTTCATGTATTTAAAGGTCAGATTTACTGTCTCCTGGTTGGATGATGTTTTCTGAGTGATCGGATTAAAAACAGAGCAGATTTCAGAATAAAACACTAAATCCTGCAAGTTGTTGGATGGTGGGTCCAGCTGGTGGGTGGGGCTTAGTGACTGCTTTGTTGTGACATCACACAGTGACAGGAAGTTCTGACGGCTGGTTTTAAGGCTCAGTTTGAGAGAAGAAACCTACCTGTCTCAGTCATGATGGGCAGAGGAGGCACATTGATAACGACAACAACAATAAAACAGTCTTAACAAATCAATCACATCATGGAACACATGCTTCAAACATTTGCTGTTTATGTTGGTGACCTCTGACCTCATGATCCAAACATGGCCGACACAGATCCATAGTAGGAACTTTCCACCTACTTTTAGATAATATTTACATATAATTAATGAGGGTTTTCTGCTGCTGGTAAAAGTGTTTGTTAATGTCTGTAATTACTGCAACTGATCTGAATCTTCACACTGCAAAATGCAGATTTGTCGCCTACAAGCTGGACTCTTCATCTTCAATCATAGCTGTGATTTATAGGCTGCCTCTGTGACAGCAGAGGCCTGTTTAAGATGTATATGCGTTGCAGTGTGGATCTAGGAAGGAAACCCGGCGCCTCCGCCGCCTGCTGCCGTCAGGAGCCGGCGACAGATTTGTGATTAAACAGCCACTTTGTCATGTGAGAGGGACGTAATGCATCAACACAGGTAAGCGTGGAAGCCTGTTGTGGAGTTTATCATCATGACTGCTTCAAAAATTGAAATGGGTTATTTATTGGGTGTCAGTCATGTCAGGAACACACACACACACACAGAGCGGTGTTTTCCCTTCTGACTGAGGCGCCGTTATTACCACTATTATTATAATTATTATTTTTTTGACAGATTGCCCAAGCCGCAAATCTTATGCTGCAGCCCATTAGTAATCCTCCCCCGCCGTCACTCCGATGTTTATTATTTCCCAGCAGCAGGACGGATAATTTATGTATGCGTGTGTGTGTGTGTGTGGAAGGGGGGGTGATGCTCGACTACCTGCAGGTTTCAAACAGGATGCGGGTCAGAGCCGATATTAAAGTCATCAAAACCAAATTCACCAAAGTGATTCAGGCAGCAGCGGCGCAAACTAAAGGTACTGTGTCATGTCAGAGATTCATGACGGCAATACAAACTCACCAGGAGGAGGGGAGGAAGAGTGACGGAGGGAGGGATGACAGAAGTTAGAGAGGAGGAAAGATGGAATAAAGAGTGTGTGTGGATGGAAGAAAGGGAGGAGGACAGACGAGGAAGAGAGGAGGGAAGCAGGAAGTAAATCAAAAACAAGGAAAGGATGGGGTGCAGGGAAAATGTACAAATATGGAGAGAAAAACAGAAAGAGAAAAGTGAGAGAGGAAGAAAGAAACAGTGATGGGACAGAGAAAAGGAATAACACAGTGGAAATGAAATGATGTAAATCAGTGTTTATACTAATACGATCTGTTTCCAGACTAACACACCAGAAACTCACATCCATGCCATGTAAACAGGAAGTAGATCATCTCCATCTGTCTGTGGCTCAATACTTGCAAAAAAAACAAAACAACAACAACCTCAAAATAAGAAACAGCTGCAGAGTTAAAACACAGACTTTAACAACTGCAGCAGGTTCGACAAAGTGACATCTGGTGGAGCGCGTACCACACAGGCCTCGTCCTGATTTCCTTTCCATCTCCACCGTCCTAATTACAGGCAAAAAAGTCCATAAATAACTGTGAAAGGGAAAGAAAAAAGTGGGGATATGAGAATGTGTGAGGAGGCAGGACGGCACTGATCATTTGACCTTTTGAAAACTCAAAACACAGTGGTTCAAAATGTGTGAACTTTTTTTTTTTTTAACTCTTTGTAGAAGTTAGACAGTTTAATATTAAAAATCCATAGGTACTGATTTTTACATTAGTTTTGGAGAATAGTCTTCAGTCTATAAGGGAAGTGAGGGGCGGAACCAATGAGTCCAGGTGGTGTTGCGCTCAGGTGCCTCTATTTCGACGGGTTTCCGCTCCTCCCCCCTCCCGCTCAGGAGGAAAAGAAAAAAGTGCGATAGGACTCGTGGGAGCGGCTCGTGTCGTCACTCCTGTGAACGTGTCACCTGTCAGGTAAGTTCGCGGTGAAAATCCTGAACCCTCCCTCCTCAAGTTAAAATGAGTTTATCGTGAGTGTGTTGACTTTTGTCAATCGACCGGATTTTACAAGGAGAGAAAAGGCACGAGAGCTGCTTCCCGCGCTTCGGTCATTACGTATGACGCAGAGCGATTGGTGTACATGGTATGGTATATATGGTATATATGGTATATATGGTGAGTGGCGACACTCCCATAGGACTCCTCTGTAAAAAAAAAAAAAAAAAATGGCGGACAGAACTCTGGCCAACATCCGGGTCATGGAGCCCTCAATAGTTCCAGACATTCCTCCAGAGGCGTTGGACCACGTTTATATTGCTGCACGGCTTGAAACTCCTGAGCTAACTGATGAAATATCGACCAAGTTTAAGTCATTAATGGTGTTTATTATATCGGAGGTCTTTTATTATGTAGATATCAACATTTCTCGGTATGTTCACAATGTAATTATATGTTTTTGAGCCAGGAATTATGATCAATTTTCAGCCATTGCCTGCTAGGTGGTTAGCTTGACTTTGCCAGCGGTGGAGGTTTAGTCCCTAACATTTGTGGTGTTCTTGTTTGAGTAATGAATCACAGACAAATCGCACACATTTGACGGGTTTTATAAAGATTGTATCGTTGTAACGTTAGTCCGTTGGGGTGAATTATTTGGTATCAGATGCTGAGTATTAATAAGTTTTGATTCATTAGATTTTGGGATGTATTAACTTTCTGGTGGTCGTGGCTGCTGCTGGTGCTGGTGCTGGCCAACACCTCCACCTTCAGGCCAAATGTATTATTTTCTGTGATGAGCCTTCATACTTTGTCTTCATCGTCTTGTTCTCACAGACACACACAGAGGTTTTACAGTATACCTTAGCATTAAGCTAGCGGACTTTATGCTTAGTTGTAGTGGCAGTGATACAGGCTGTGTGTGTGGTAGGTTTGATTTTCATTGGAGAACTGACATTGATGTATTTACAGTAATCAATAACAGCTGTAAATGTATGTGTACGGTTTATTTTAATATTTACATGAACCACGTGACCGCTCTGGCGGCGACATCAAAAGCTGTCGCAACTCTTATCTCTCTATGGTGTGCCGTATACGTTGCTGTGGTGACTGATTGGTGGCATTGTTTAAACTGCTCTGAACGTTTGATGAGACATGTTTTAAAAACACGGTCCTGGACACGTGACTTCTATTTTACACGCTGTTAAACCAATGAGTTTGTTGTTTTGAGAACGAATGAATGATTTTAATGCAGAAAAAAAAGATGACATTTGTGAAGTTGAAACACATGCGTCATGACGTCTGTGCTGCCGTACAGGTCGTATGGACACGTACAGGCCTTCTACTGCTGAGGACAGCCTGAGTGTTTGAAGCAGTTTATCTTGACTCCACCTGACTTATTCACTCTGAGCAGAATGTGACACATTTGTTAAGTAGTGAAATATCTCTAACCAGTGTTTTTATATATATTTCACTCTACATCTGTAATGTCTGCGATACTTCAGTGGTAGGGTGATTTAGTGTGTTAGTGGCAGTGATGGATGGTGATGGAGGCAGGAGGAGGTTCTGAAAAACAAAAGCAGATTATTTACTGAAACAAACAAAAGGAAACTAGTTTATTTGTCAAACTGTGAACCTACTTCAAATTTAAAGCCCCTACAAAGAACTGTTTGATGGTGATTTTGGCCCCCCCCTGGTTTCTCTGTGTGGATCCTGTCCCAATATCAGCCATGACGAAAATAACTGAGCTCGGTTTTTACTCGCTAGCGTAGCAACAACTCAATGCTAATTTATAGCCTGGTCCAATGTGCCGTGTCTCCTCCGGTCTGAGCGCCGTACATGGTTTCGTCCGGTGGATCCACCCGTCCACTGCCTCCAGAAGCTAAAGACTTACACTGTGTAGAAACAGCTGATCTTCCCACCGATGGCTTCATCTGCTGCTGTAGGTCACAGAGACATCAGCAGGAACCAGAGAGTTTGTGTATCCAGGTAAAAGCTCCTTGTGGGGGCTTTAACTTGAAAACGATGAACATGAGGTAGTGTGACCTGGTATGAACACTGTGAATGGGTTTGAGGAGCAGGACTGTACTAATGGACTGTATTTGAGCACAGACAGGGACACAGTCAGTCTGGGAAGAGTGAATGCACAGTTAGTGTCTTTATGTGTCTGGTTATTTCACCTGTATGTGTTGCAGTGGTACTCACCTGTGAGTCCTGATGATAACATGTAGACTCCACATTTTACTGCACTTCCCTGAACACACACCGTCCAGTTCCTCTGTGTGTGAAGTGTTTTAGGTTCCCAGAGTCCCTGTGTTTTTGTTAAAATTAGAAAATAGAGGAGTTCACTTGTGTTGTTATTTTCCTCTTGTCGTCTGAGGCTCTGCTCATCATCGCTGGGACTAATCCCGACTTTCTGATAGCAGATTAAATTGTTACCTTTCAGCGGAGAAGACGATGACTGTAATCAAGCACATTCATGAGCAATAAACGTATTATTTCTGGGGGTCTGCTGGAGAGCAGGCTGCTCGTTAAGTGTTGATACCAAATTAATGCTGATACTTGACAATGATTGCCGTTAACGGGGAGCGGGAGCTGTCTTCCATGGATGCGGACGGACTCTGTTTATTGATTTCCGAGGGCGTGTCGGGTGCGGCGAGGCTTCGTTCGGAGCCGGTGGAGGTTCGTGAGCGTCGGGGCTGCAGGGTCGTGAGCTGCGGCGGTGGAGGGTTACAGATGGCGAATGGAGGGGAAGTTGGATGGATGCAAATGAGCACTCGGTTTAAATGGGACTGTTTTTTTATTCATGAAGGATTGATCGAGTCGTGGTGTGGAGGGGATGAATGAAATATGCATGGAGCGGCCGTACTGTACCCAGCAGCCCGCCCGTCGGACCCGTGATTAATTTCAGCTCAGTTCTGTGTGGGCTCAACGTGGAGTGGCGGCGCCGGGGCGAGTCAGGACCGAGCGAGATAGGATCTGATGGCGTTAGACGACCACGGTGTCAATTCACACGCTGGCACCGAGTGACTCCATTAAAACAGAGCTGCATGTTCTGACTGACACCAAAAGTTTTCAACCCCAAATCCTCGATCCTGATTTCACCTCAGGATGTTCTTTAAAAGTCACTTTTATTATGTGCTTTACACAAAAGTAGTCAGTAGTATAGCAAAGTATTGATTGAGGGAGCTGCTGCACAATGAGGAAACTGAATGTGATATAAATAAATCAGTTTTCTCAATCTGTACGGTGGCCCTGAAGGCTCAACTCACTGCAGCTGAAGAAAACAAAACATGCTACAAAGAAAACAGCTTCACCAGTTTGACAACTCATGAGCTGCAACACGAGTGTTTCTGGGGACACAACTAAGTGACGGACCAGGCTAAAGGCTAATGCTAAGCTAACAGTCCATGTGATCAACAGCATGTGAATCATGTGATACTGACGTTCAGCTTCTTGTCAAACCCCACTAACAGGTAGCAAGAAGAAGAAGAACTGAAGGCCCCAGACTGGTCCCTCACTTTATTGTGTCCCCGGACTGGTCCCTCGCTTTACTGTGTCCCCGGACTGGTCCCTCACTTTACTGTGTCCCCAGACTGGTCCCTCACTTCATTGTGTCCCCAGAAACACTTCCTGTTGGATTGGGAGTTTTTGCCGCTGCATGTGATGAAGCTGATTTCTCAATGTGCAGCATGTTTGTGTCTTTGCTGCCGTGTGTTGAGCCCTCAGGGCCACCGTAGAACACCTGCACCGTTCCTTTGCAACTGTTGTTTCTGCTCATTTATCTTTTGTGTATTATTTTTAATATAAAGTTCCTCTTTGCCTCGATGTCAAAAAATTAAGTTTGCCATTAATTGCTCCCTGCTCCTCCGTTTGGTTCCAGTTTTACCAGCCGACACTTTGTGAGACCTGTGACTCCAGGTTAAAGTTCGTTAAAGTTCCTGATGAGCACATGGTCGTTCCTCAGGCGCCACCACGGAGACAGGAAACAGTTTCTAGCTCTAAATGAGAAAATCTTTTAGTCGAACAGTTTCATGTTCAGAGGGAAAACTTTGTATTTTACCGGAGTGTTTTTCCACGGCTGCTTTGACATCACTTAGTGATTTAAATACTTTCCTCCACCTCTGCTCCTGTTTTCTCTGAAGGAAAAACTCAAAGCCCTCTCGTCTGCGGCTCCTTCATCTCCTGGTTGTCGAACACGCTGTTGCCCGAGGCGGAGTTTCCCTCTCCTGCCTGTTTCTGCTGAAAGACTCTGACGTGACGTCTGTGAGGAAACTTCACTTCACCCACAGCAGGAGCTGCTCAGGTCTGTTTCATCCTGCGTCGACTGATCGAGGTGTCCGGCAAAGCAGGTGTTGATCAATCAGTCAATCAGTCACTGGCATCGGCCGTGTAAGCATGTTAATCATTCAGACTGTGAAGCCCTGGGGGGGGGGGGGTGAAGCTGCCTCGCTTTTTATTCTGAGCATCGCCTCAGTCACAGTGAAAGAATAAGATCAAGGCAGTTTGTGTTTCTGTCGTCCATCTGTTCCACGCTGCAAAACATCCGCACTAATTATTTAACTTACTGCTCTGCCCCGAAACACATTCTGTAAGACTCACAGCCACATTTCAACATAAACCCGTCCTCTGTCATTTACTTCATTACTCATCACAAACACCACATCATCATTATTATCATTATTGTTATTGAATCATGTTTTCCAGTGTTTCCCATGTAAAATCCTTTCATCTCAATCAGTCTTCATCCAATCCAGTGTTTCCTTAAGAGCATGACCTTATGTGTGTGTGTGTGTGTGTGTGTGTGTGTGTGTGTATATATGTATAAAGGTATATATAGCTAAAGCTATATATATATATATGTATCATCAGAGAAGACAATGATACACTATGTGCAGAAATTACATTTACCGTACAGACAGGATCCTCAGTATGGTTGAGTAGATATTATATTGTACTATTTGATATAATCACTAATTATAACACTTATTATATTAGACTGATATACTGTTATACAGTGAATTTCCCTTTGGGATTAATAAAGTAATCTGTATTTGTATTGATCGCTGAAAGCATTAGTTAATTACAGCACATTGTTTCATGACGACGTTCATGGTAAAGATCAGGATGGAGATGAAAGGAGCTGTGTAGCAGTGTCTGTTTCTCTCCCTCTGCTCCTCCCTGCTCTGGTTGAGACTTGTCTGCTCCAGTAAAGTTTGATGACTGGAGTCCAATATTTCGGTCACACGTCCTCCTGCCTTCCTCCCACTCATTCAGCTCTCAGGATGACATTTCCATCGCCTTGCAAATGTCAGATGGATCTCTGCCGACCGGGATATATGTGCGAACGTCTTTTTTCTTTTCTTCTGCGGCTCCTCACACAGCAATCATCGTTTCTGTCCAGCTCTGCCGACTCTGCCGGCTGCTCTCTGCTTCTCCATCACCTCCTCTCTGCCTTCGTTTAAGCCTCCTCCGTCCATCGGCCACAGATTCGCTGCATTTGTCCAGCAGGAGGAGAAAGATACACCGTGCTGAAAACATTTAGTCCAGAGTGGAGAAAGTTTGAGCATTTTATTTTGAAAAATTAAGTATATTCCCATTTTGTGAATTGAATTAACTTATTAATTCTGCAGCTTAAAAAAAAACCAGAAAAACTCTATAGTTTATTCTTGTAGCTTTGCATGAGACTATTGGTGTTCATCAAAAATGGCTAATAACAGACTCATTAACAGGGAAGGCACCTTTTAATTTGAAATTTTAACTAGAATAAAGTGGAGACATTAGCATAGAGACTCAAGTGAAACGCACACCGGTGGTGAACGGCGACAACCGGAGTCTAGCAGACATTACGAAATGGGTTAGCACAGTTAGCATCTTTTCAGAATGACAGTTAGCACAGTTGCACAGTAGAATGACTCTTTTGTGTGTGTTGTTTGTTAGCTTCTAACTGGCAGCGGCTGGCACAGTGTTAGCTGTTGTGCTAATGCTAACTCGACAAGGTCTTCCTTGTTATTGAAGCACCAGTGATTTTACTGCTGTAAACTTTACAATCCTCAAATGTTGGAGCAGAGAAGGTTTCCTGAGCTCCACCTGTAACAACACACGGTGTCTGCAGCTCTGGATCCAGTTTCACTTGTTCCTGTTTTGTCTTTTTGTTTTTTCCAATTCCTTTTCATGTTCCAACTTCAAAAGCAACACTTGTGTCTGTTGTTCAAATGTCAGGCCAGTCACAGAAATACTTCTGTCTGTCTCACATCCCCGTCCATCGGCGCTAAACATCCCTGTCTTTTTCTTTGTGCGTTCTGACACAACGTCAAAGTGATGCTGAGCCATCTCCATCAGCTCAGATCAGATCATCAGGTCCAGAGTCTGTGCTGCATGTACCATGTGACCTCGCCAAAGAGCTTCTTCCCCTCTCTGGTGCAAATAACACACAGGAAGTCGCCGGTCGACGCAGCTGCAGGTGTTACAAAGCAGGTAAATCAAAAACCTTAAGTCGTGTTATCGTTTCACTTTGAGCGTCCACACATCCTCCTTGTGTCTCAGTCAAAGGTCGAATCTCCGCTCTGTGTTCAGCTCTGACCCTCTGCAGGAATCAAAGCATTATGGGAAATGATGTGTGTTTCCCCGTGCGTTACGCCTCCATCAGCCTCTGATAGGAGTCGACGCCATTGCTCATGTAAATCTGCGGCTAGAATAAACCACAGATAAGCAGAGCGCGATAAGCTGCAGCTCCTTGAAGTGCTATATTCATTTCAGCGCCGGTCGTGTTTGATCCTATCACCGTGGACTCTGTGTGCTACACCGCAGCATTTCCATGCAGGCAGCGCCATGTTTCAGCAATGAATTCAGGGTGGCGAGCGGCCTTCGCTTAGCCCGATCACATCAGGTTAGTGATCCTGCAGCAGGAGGGCAAGGGGAAAGCCAATGAGCTGCCCGACCGAACCCAAAAATAACAGCAGCAGCAGCAGCAGCAGCAGCAGCAGCAGGGCACTGTCTGACTCCAGATCATCCATCACTGTTCCACAGCACACGGACAAACAGACAGTTGATGTATTTTACCCCACGAGAGGTTAAACCGTG
>JAFHLA010000318.1:0-56113 GCA_021432705.1 Caranx ignobilis
CGAGCTATAACGCTGGCCAGGCCAGCGGAGGCAACGGGGAGACTCAGCCCCACGTATACACACACGTAGTAGTAGACAGGGCAGAGGCAGGCCCCCATGGGGAATGACCAGGAAGCGAGGGGGCGGGCTGAGCCGGCCGAGCTATAACGCTGGCCAGGCCAGCGGAGGCAACGGGGAGACTCAGCCACACGTATACACACACGTAGTAGTAGACAGGGCAGAGGCAGGCCCCCATGGGGAATGACCAGGAAGCGAGGGGGCGGGCTGAGCGGCCGAGCTATAACGCTGGCCAGGCCAGCGGAGGCAACGGGGAGACTCAGCCCCACGTATACACACACGTAGTAGTAGACAGGGCAGAGGCAGGCCCCCATGGGGAATGACCAGGAAGCGAGGGGGCGGGCTGAGCCGGCCGAGCTATAACGCTGGCCAGGCCAGCGGAGGCAACGGGGAGACTCAGCCCCACGTATACACACACGTAGTAGTAGACAGGGCAGAGGCAGGCCCCCATGGGGAATGACCAGGAAGCGAGGGGGCGGGCTGAGCCGGCCGAGCTATAACGCTGGCCAGGCCAGCGGAGGCAACGGGGAGACTCAGCCCCACGTATACACACACGTAGTAGTAGACAGGGCAGAGGCAGGCCCCCATGGGGAATGACCAGGAAGCGAGGGGGCGGGCTGAGCCGGCCGAGCTATAACGCTGGCCAGGCCAGCGGAGGCAACGGGGAGACTCAGCCCCACGTATACACACACGTAGTAGTAGACAGGGCAGAGGCAGGCCCCCATGGGGAATGACCAGGAAGCGACTGGGGGGCGGGCTGAGCCGGCCGAGCTATAACGCTGGCCAGGCCAGCGGAGGCAACGGGGAGACTCAGCCCCACGTATACACACACGTAGTAGTAGACAGGGCAGAGGCAGGCCCCCATGGGAATGACCAGGAAGCGAGGGGGCGGGCTGAGCCGGCCGAGCTATAACGCTGGCCAGGCCAGCGGAGGCAACGGGGAGACTCAGCCCCACGTATACACACACGTAGTAGTAGACAGGGCAGAGGCAGGCCCCCATGGGGAATGACCAGGAAGCGAGGGGGCGGGCTGAGCCGGCCGAGCTATAACGCTGGCCAGGCCAGCGGAGGCAACGGGGAGACTCAGCCCCACGTATACACACACGTAGTAGTAGACAGGGCAGAGGCAGGCCCCCATGGGGAATGACCAGGAAGCGAGGGGCGGGCTGAGCCGGCCGAGCTATAACGCTGGCCAGGCCAGCGGAGGCAACGGGGAGACTCAGCCCCACGTATACACACACGTAGTAGTAGACAGGGCAGAGGCAGGCCCCCATGGGGAATGACCAGGAAGCGAGGGGGCGGGCTGAGCCGGCCGAGCTATAACGCTGGCCAGGCCAGCGGAGGCAACGGGGAGACTCAGCCCCACGTATACACACACGTAGTAGTAGACAGGGCAGAGGCAGGCCCCCATGGGGAATGACCAGGAAGCGAGGGGGCGGGCTGAGCCGGCCGAGCTATAACGCTGGCCAGGCCAGCGGAGGCAACGGGGAGACTCAGCCCCACGTATACACACACGTAGTAGTAGACAGGGCAGAGGCAGGCCCCCATGGGGAATGACCAGGAAGCGAGGGGGCGGGCTGAGCCGGCGAGCTATAACGCTGGCCAGGCCAGCGGAGGCAACGGGGAGACTCAGCCCCACGTATACACACACGTAGTAGTAGACAGGGCAGAGGCAGGCCCCCATGGGGAATGACCAGGAAGCGAGGGGGCGGGCTGAGCCGGCCGAGCTATAACGCTGGCCAGGCCAGCGGAGGCAACGGGGAGACTCAGCCCCACGTATACACACACGTAGTAGTAGACAGGGCAGAGGCAGGCCCCCATGGGGAATGACCAGGAAGCGAGGGGGCGGGCTGAGCCGGCCGAGCTATAACGCTGGCCAGGCCAGCGGAGGCAACGGGGAGACTCAGCCCCACGTATACACACACGTAGTAGTAGACAGGGCAGAGGCAGGCCCCCATGGGGAATGACCAGGAAGCGAGGGGGCGGGCTGAGCCGGCCGAGCTATAACGCTGGCCAGGCCAGCGGAGGCAACGGGGAGACTCAGCCCCACGTATACACACACGTAGTAGTAGACAGGGCAGAGGCAGGCCCCCATGGGGAATGACCAGGAAGCGAGGGGGCGGGCTGAGCCGGCCGAGCTATAACGCTGGCCAGGCCAGCGGAGGCAACGGGGAGACTCAGCCCCACGTATACACACACGTAGTAGTAGACAGGGCAGAGGCAGGCCCCCATGGGGAATGACCAGGAAGCGAGGGGGCGGGCTGAGCCGGCCGAGCTATAACGCTGGCCAGGCCAGCGGAGGCAACGGGGAGACTCAGCCCCACGTATACACACACGTAGTAGTAGACAGGGCAGAGGCAGGCCCCCATGGGGAATGACCAGGAAGCGAGGGGGCGGGCTGAGCCGGCCGAGCTATAACGCTGGCCAGGCCAGCGGAGGCAACGGGGAGACTCAGCCCCACGTATACACACACGTAGTAGTAGACAGGGCAGAGGCAGGCCCCCATGGGGAATGACCAGGAAGCGAGGGGGCGGGCTGAGCCGGCCGAGCTATAACGCTGGCCAGGCCAGCGGAGGCAACGGGGAGACTCAGCCCCACGTATACACACACGTAGTAGTAGACAGGGCAGAGGCAGGCCCCCATGGGGAATGACCAGGAAGCGAGGGGGCGGGCTGAGCCGGCCGAGCTATAACGCTGGCCAGGCCAGCGGAGGCAACGGGGAGACTCAGCCCCACGTATACACACACGTAGTAGTAGACAGGGCAGAGGCAGGCCCCCATGGGGAATGACCAGGAAGCGAGGGGGCGGGCTGAGCCGGCCGAGCTATAACGCTGGCCAGGCCAGCGGAGGCAACGGGGAGACTCAGCCCCACGTATACACACACGTAGTAGTAGACAGGGCAGAGGCAGGCCCCCATGGGGAATGACCAGGAAGCGAGGGGGCGGGCTGAGCCGGCCGAGCTATAACGCTGGCCAGGCCAGCGGAGGCAACGGGGAGACTCAGCCCCACGTATACACACACGTAGTAGTAGACAGGGCAGAGGCAGGCCCCCATGGGGAATGACCAGGAAGCGAGGGGGCGGGCTGAGCCGGCCGAGCTATAACGCTGGCCAGGCCAGCGGAGGCAACGGGGAGACTCAGCCCCACGTATACACACACGTAGTAGTAGACAGGGCAGAGGCAGGCCCCCATGGGGAATGACCAGGAAGCGAGGGGGCGGGCTGAGCCGGCCGAGCTATAACGCTGGCCAGGCCAGCGGAGGCAACGGGGAGACTCAGCCCCACGTATACACACACGTAGTAGTAGACAGGGCAGAGGCAGGCCCCCATGGGGAATGACCAGGAAGCGAGGGGGCGGGCTGAGCCGGCCGAGCTATAACGCTGGCCAGGCCAGCGGAGGCAACGGGGAGACTCAGCCCCACGTATACACACACGTAGTAGTAGACAGGGCAGAGGCAGGCCCCCATGGGGAATGACCAGGAAGCGAGGGGGCGGGCTGAGCCGGCCGAGCTATAACGCTGGCCAGGCCAGCGGAGGCAACGGGGAGACTCAGCCCCACGTATACACACACGTAGTAGTAGACAGGGCAGAGGCAGGCCCCCATGGGGAATGACCAGGAAGCGAGGGGGCGGGCTGAGCCGGCCGAGCTATAACGCTGGCCAGGCCAGCGGAGGCAACGGGGAGACTCAGCCCCACGTATACACACACGTAGTAGTAGACAGGGCAGAGGCAGGCCCCCATGGGGAATGACCAGGAAGCGAGGGGGCGGGCTGAGCCGGCCGAGCTATAACGCTGGCCAGGCCAGCGGAGGCAACGGGGAGACTCAGCCCCACGTATACACACACGTAGTAGTAGACAGGGCAGAGGCAGGCCCCCATGGGGAATGACCAGGAAGCGAGGGGGCGGGCTGAGCCGGCCGAGCTATAACGCTGGCCAGGCCAGCGGAGGCAACGGGGAGACTCAGCCCCACGTATACACACACGTAGTAGTAGACAGGGCAGAGGCAGGCCCCCATGGGGAATGACCAGGAAGCGAGGGGGCGGGCTGAGCCGGCCGAGCTATAACGCTGGCCAGGCCAGCGGAGGCAACGGGGAGACTCAGCCCCACGTATACACACACGTAGTAGTAGACAGGGCAGAGGCAGGCCCCCATGGGGAATGACCAGGAAGCGAGGGGGCGGGCTGAGCCGGCCGAGCTATAACGCTGGCCAGGCCAGCGGAGGCAACGGGGAGACTCAGCCCCACGTATACACACACGTAGTAGTAGACAGGGCAGAGGCAGGCCCCCATGGGGAATGACCAGGAAGCGAGGGGGCGGGCTGAGCCGGCCGAGCTATAACGCTGGCCAGGCCAGCGGAGGCAACGGGGAGACTCAGCCCCACGTATACACACACGTAGTAGTAGACAGGGCAGAGGCAGGCCCCCATGGGGAATGACCAGGAAGCGAGGGGGCGGGCTGAGCCGGCCGAGCTATAACGCTGGCCAGGCCAGCGGAGGCAACGGGGAGACTCAGCCCCACGTATACACACACGTAGTAGTAGACAGGGCAGAGGCAGGCCCCCATGGGGAATGACCAGGAAGCGAGGGGGCGGGCTGAGCCGGCCGAGCTATAACGCTGGCCAGGCCAGCGGAGGCAACGGGGAGACTCAGCCCCACGTATACACACACGTAGTAGTAGACAGGGCAGAGGCAGGCCCCCATGGGGAATGACCAGGAAGCGAGGGGGCGGGCTGAGCCGGCCGAGCTATAACGCTGGCCAGGCCAGCGGAGGCAACGGGGAGACTCAGCCCCACGTATACACACACGTAGTAGTAGACAGGGCAGAGGCAGGCCCCCATGGGGAATGACCAGGAAGCGAGGGGGCGGGCTGAGCCGGCCGAGCTATAACGCTGGCCAGGCCAGCGGAGGCAACGGGGAGACTCAGCCCCACGTATACACACACGTAGTAGTAGACAGGGCAGAGGCAGGCCCCCATGGGGAATGACCAGGAAGCGAGGGGGCGGGCTGAGCCGGCCGAGCTATAACGCTGGCCAGGCCAGCGGAGGCAACGGGGAGACTCAGCCCCACGTATACACACACGTAGTAGTAGACAGGGCAGAGGCAGGCCCCCATGGGGAATGACCAGGAAGCGAGGGGGCGGGCTGAGCCGGCCGAGCTATAACGCTGGCCAGGCCAGCGGAGGCAACGGGGAGACTCAGCCCCACGTATACACACACGTAGTAGTAGACAGGGCAGAGGCAGGCCCCCATGGGGAATGACCAGGAAGCGAGGGGCGGGCTGAGCCGGCCGAGCTATAACGCTGGCCAGGCCAGCGGAGGCAACGGGGAGACTCAGCCCCACGTATACACACACGTAGTAGTAGACAGGGCAGAGGCAGGCCCCCATGGGGAATGACCAGGAAGCGAGGGGGCGGGCTGAGCCGGCCGAGCTATAACGCTGGCCAGGCCAGCGGAGGCAACGGGGAGACTCAGCCCCACGTATACACACACGTAGTAGTAGACAGGGCAGAGGCAGGCCCCCATGGGGAATGACCAGGAAGCGAGGGGGCGGGCTGAGCCGGCCGAGCTATAACGCTGGCCAGGCCAGCGGAGGCAACGGGGAGACTCAGCCCCACGTATACACACACGTAGTAGTAGACAGGGCAGAGGCAGGCCCCCATGGGGAATGACCAGGAAGCGAGGGGGCGGGCTGAGCCGGCCGAGCTATAACGCTGGCCAGGCCAGCGGAGGCAACGGGGAGACTCAGCCCCACGTATACACACACGTAGTAGTAGACAGGGCAGAGGCAGGCCCCCATGGGGAATGACCAGGAAGCGAGGGGGCGGGCTGAGCCGGCCGAGCTATAACGCTGGCCAGGCCAGCGGAGGCAACGGGGAGACTCAGCCCCACGTATACACACACGTAGTAGTAGACAGGGCAGAGGCAGGCCCCCATGGGAATGACCAGGAAGCGAGGGGGCGGGCTGAGCCGGCCGAGCTATAACGCTGGCCAGGCCAGCGGAGGCAACGGGGAGACTCAGCCCCACGTATACACACACGTAGTAGTAGACAGGGCAGAGGCAGGCCCCCATGGGGAATGACCAGGAAGCGAGGGGGCGGGCTGAGCCGGCCGAGCTATAACGCTGGCCAGGCCAGCGGAGGCAACGGGAGACTCAGCCCCACGTATACACACACGTAGTAGTAGACAGGGCAGAGGCAGGCCCCCATGGGGAATGACCAGGAAGCGAGGGGGCGGGCTGAGCCGGCCGAGCTATAACGCTGGCCAGGCCAGCGGAGGCAACGGGGAGACTCAGCCCCACGTATACACACACGTAGTAGTAGACAGGGCAGAGGCAGGCCCCCATGGGGAATGACCAGGAAGCGAGGGGGCGGGCTGAGCCGGCCGAGCTATAACGCTGGCCAGGCCAGCGGAGGCAACGGGGAGACTCAGCCCCACGTATACACACACGTAGTAGTAGACAGGGCAGAGGCAGGCCCCCATGGGGAATGACCAGGAAGCGAGGGGGCGGGCTGAGCCGGCCGAGCTATAACGCTGGCCAGGCCAGCGGAGGCAACGGGGAGACTCAGCCCCACGTATACACACACGTAGTAGTAGACAGGGCAGAGGCAGGCCCCCATGGGGAATGACCAGGAAGCGAGGGGGCGGGCTGAGCCGGCCGAGCTATAACGCTGGCCAGGCCAGCGGAGGCAACGGGGAGACTCAGCCCCACGTATACACACACGTAGTAGTAGACAGGGCAGAGGCAGGCCCCCATGGGGAATGACCAGGAAGCGAGGGGGCGGGGCTGAGCCGGCCGAGCTATAACGCTGGCCAGGCCAGCGGAGGCAACGGGGAGACTCAGCCCCACGTATACACACACGTAGTAGTAGACAGGGCAGAGGCAGGCCCCCATGGGGAATGACCAGGAAGCGAGGGGGCGGGCTGAGCCGGCCGAGCTATAACGCTGGCCAGGCCAGCGGAGGCAACGGGGAGACTCAGCCCCACGTATACACACACGTAGTAGTAGACAGGGCAGAGGCAGGCCCCCATGGGGAATGACCAGGAAGCGAGGGGGCGGGCTGAGCCGGCCGAGCTATAACGCTGGCCAGGCCAGCGGAGGCAACGGGGAGACTCAGCCCCACGTATACACACACGTAGTAGTAGACAGGGCAGAGGCAGGCCCCCATGGGGAATGACCAGGAAGCGAGGGGGCGGGCTGAGCCGGCCGAGCTATAACGCTGGCCAGGCCAGCGGAGGCAACGGGGAGACTCAGCCCCACGTATACACACACGTAGTAGTAGACAGGGCAGAGGCAGGCCCCCATGGGGAATGACCAGGAAGCGAGGGGGCGGGCTGAGCCGGCCGAGCTATAACGCTGGCCAGGCCAGCGGAGGCAACGGGGAGACTCAGCCCCACGTATACACACACGTAGTAGTAGACAGGGCAGAGGCAGGCCCCCATGGGGAATGACCAGGAAGCGAGGGGGCGGGCTGAGCCGGCCGAGCTATAACGCTGGCCAGGCCAGCGGAGGCAACGGGGAGACTCAGCCCCACGTATACACACACGTAGTAGTAGACAGGGCAGAGGCAGGCCCCCATGGGGAATGACCAGGAAGCGAGGGGGCGGGCTGAGCCGGCCGAGCTATAACGCTGGCCAGGCCAGCGGAGGCAACGGGGAGACTCAGCCCCACGTATACACACACGTAGTAGTAGACAGGGCAGAGGCAGGCCCCCATGGGGAATGACCAGGAAGCGAGGGGGCGGGCTGAGCCGGCCGAGCTATAACGCTGGCCAGGCCAGCGGAGGCAACGGGGAGACTCAGCCCCACGTATACACACACGTAGTAGTAGACAGGGCAGAGGCAGGCCCCCATGGGGAATGACCAGGAAGCGAGGGGGCGGGCTGAGCCGGCCGAGCTATAACGCTGGCCAGGCCAGCGGAGGCAACGGGGAGACTCAGCCCCACGTATACACACACGTAGTAGTAGACAGGGCAGAGGCAGGCCCCCATGGGGAATGACCAGGAAGCGAGGGGGCGGGCTGAGCCGGCCGAGCTATAACGCTGGCCAGGCCAGCGGAGGCAACGGGGAGACTCAGCCCCACGTATACACACACGTAGTAGTAGACAGGGCAGAGGCAGGCCCCCATGGGGAATGACCAGGAAGCGAGGGGGCGGGCTGAGCCGGCCGAGCTATAACGCTGGCCAGGCCAGCGGAGGCAACGGGGAGACTCAGCCCCACGTATACACACACGTAGTAGTAGACAGGGCAGAGGCAGGCCCCCATGGGGAATGACCAGGAAGCGAGGGGGCGGGCTGAGCCGGCCGAGCTATAACGCTGGCCAGGCCAGCGGAGGCAACGGGGAGACTCAGCCCCACGTATACACACACGTAGTAGTAGACAGGGCAGAGGCAGGCCCCCATGGGGAATGACCAGGAAGCGAGGGGGCGGGCTGAGCCGGCCGAGCTATAACGCTGGCCAGGCCAGCGGAGGCAACGGGGAGACTCAGCCCCACGTATACACACACGTAGTAGTAGACAGGGCAGAGGCAGGCCCCCATGGGGAATGACCAGGAAGCGAGGGGGCGGGCTGAGCCGGCCGAGCTATAACGCTGGCCAGGCCAGCGGAGGCAACGGGGAGACTCAGCCCCACGTATACACACACGTAGTAGTAGACAGGGCAGAGGCAGGCCCCCATGGGGAATGACCAGGAAGCGAGGGGGCGGGCTGAGCCGGCCGAGCTATAACGCTGGCCAGGCCAGCGGAGGCAACGGGGAGACTCAGCCCCACGTATACACACACGTAGTAGTAGACAGGGCAGAGGCAGGCCCCCATGGGGAATGACCAGGAAGCGAGGGGCGGGCTGAGCCGGCCGAGCTATAACGCTGGCCAGGCCAGCGGAGGCAACGGGGAGACTCAGCCCCACGTATACACACACGTAGTAGTAGACAGGGCAGAGGCAGGCCCCCATGGGGAATGACCAGGAAGCGAGGGGGCGGGCTGAGCCGGCCGAGCTATAACGCTGGCCAGGCCAGCGGAGGCAACGGGGAGACTCAGCCCCACGTATACACACACGTAGTAGTAGACAGGGCAGAGGCAGGCCCCCATGGGGAATGACCAGGAAGCGAGGGGGCGGGCTGAGCCGGCCGAGCTATAACGCTGGCCAGGCCAGCGGAGGCAACGGGGAGACTCAGCCCCACGTATACACACACGTAGTAGTAGACAGGGCAGAGGCAGGCCCCCATGGGGAATGACCAGGAAGCGAGGGGGCGGGCTGAGCCGGCCGAGCTATAACGCTGGCCAGGCCAGCGGAGGCAACGGGGAGACTCAGCCCCACGTATACACACACGTAGTAGTAGACAGGGCAGAGGCAGGCCCCCATGGGGAATGACCAGGAAGCGAGGGGCGGGCTGAGCCGGCCGAGCTATAACGCTGGCCAGGCCAGCGGAGGCAACGGGGAGACTCAGCCCCACGTATACACACACGTAGTAGTAGACAGGGCAGAGGCAGGCCCCCATGGGGAATGACCAGGAAGCGAGGGGCGGGCTGAGCCGGCCGAGCTATAACGCTGGCCAGGCCAGCGGAGGCAACGGGGAGACTCAGCCCCACGTATACACACACGTAGTAGTAGACAGGGCAGAGGCAGGCCCCCATGGGGAATGACCAGGAAGCGAGGGGGCGGGCTGAGCCGGCCGAGCTATAACGCTGGCCAGGCCAGCGGAGGCAACGGGGAGACTCAGCCCCACGTATACACACACGTAGTAGTAGACAGGGCAGAGGCAGGCCCCCATGGGGAATGACCAGGAAGCGAGGGGGCGGGCTGAGCCGGCCGAGCTATAACGCTGGCCAGGCCAGCGGAGGCAACGGGGAGACTCAGCCCCACGTATACACACACGTAGTAGTAGACAGGGCAGAGGCAGGCCCCCATGGGGAATGACCAGGAAGCGAGGGGGCGGGCTGAGCCGGCCGAGCTATAACGCTGGCCAGGCCAGCGGAGGCAACGGGGAGACTCAGCCCCACGTATACACACACGTAGTAGTAGACAGGGCAGAGGCAGGCCCCCATGGGGAATGACCAGGAAGCGAGGGGGCGGGCTGAGCCGGCCGAGCTATAACGCTGGCCAGGCCAGCGGAGGCAACGGGGAGACTCAGCCCCACGTATACACACACGTAGTAGTAGACAGGGCAGAGGCAGGCCCCCATGGGGAATGACCAGGAAGCGAGGGGGCGGGCTGAGCCGGCCGAGCTATAACGCTGGCCAGGCCAGCGGAGGCAACGGGGAGACTCAGCCCCACGTATACACACACGTAGTAGTAGACAGGGCAGAGGCAGGCCCCCATGGGGAATGACCAGGAAGCGAGGGGGCGGGCTGAGCCGGCCGAGCTATAACGCTGGCCAGGCCAGCGGAGGCAACGGGGAGACTCAGCCCCACGTATACACACACGTAGTAGTAGACAGGGCAGAGGCAGGCCCCCATGGGGAATGACCAGGAAGCGAGGGGGCGGGCTGAGCCGGCCGAGCTATAACGCTGGCCAGGCCAGCGGAGGCAACGGGGAGACTCAGCCCCACGTATACACACACGTAGTAGTAGACAGGGCAGAGGCAGGCCCCCATGGGGAATGACCAGGAAGCGAGGGGGCGGGCTGAGCCGGCCGAGCTATAACGCTGGCCAGGCCAGCGGAGGCAACGGGGAGACTCAGCCCCACGTATACACACACGTAGTAGTAGACAGGGCAGAGGCAGGCCCCCATGGGGAATGACCAGGAAGCGAGGGGGCGGGCTGAGCCGGCCGAGCTATAACGCTGGCCAGGCCAGCGGAGGCAACGGGGAGACTCAGCCCCACGTATACACACACGTAGTAGTAGACAGGGCAGAGGCAGGCCCCCATGGGGAATGACCAGGAAGCGAGGGGGCGGGCTGAGCCGGCCGAGCTATAACGCTGGCCAGGCCAGCGGAGGCAACGGGGAGACTCAGCCCCACGTATACACACACGTAGTAGTAGACAGGGCAGAGGCAGGCCCCCATGGGGAATGACCAGGAAGCGAGGGGGCGGGCTGAGCCGGCCGAGCTATAACGCTGGCCAGGCCAGCGGAGGCAACGGGGAGACTCAGCCCCACGTATACACACACGTAGTAGTAGACAGGGCAGAGGCAGGCCCCCATGGGGAATGACCAGGAAGCGAGGGGGCGGGCTGAGCCGGCCGAGCTATAACGCTGGCCAGGCCAGCGGAGGCAACGGGGAGACTCAGCCCCACGTATACACACACGTAGTAGTAGACAGGGCAGAGGCAGGCCCCCATGGGGAATGACCAGGAAGCGAGGGGGCGGGCTGAGCCGGCCGAGCTATAACGCTGGCCAGGCCAGCGGAGGCAACGGGGAGACTCAGCCCCACGTATACACACACGTAGTAGTAGACAGGGCAGAGGCAGGCCCCCATGGGGAATGACCAGGAAGCGAGGGGCGGGCTGAGCCGGCCGAGCTATAACGCTGGCCAGGCCAGCGGAGGCAACGGGGAGACTCAGCCCCACGTATACACACACGTAGTAGTAGACAGGGCAGAGGCAGGCCCCCATGGGGAATGACCAGGAAGCGAGGGGGCGGGCTGAGCCGGCCGAGCTATAACGCTGGCCAGGCCAGCGGAGGCAACGGGGAGACTCAGCCCCACGTATACACACACGTAGTAGTAGACAGGGCAGAGGCAGGCCCCCATGGGGAATGACCAGGAAGCGAGGGGGCGGGCTGAGCCGGCCGAGCTATAACGCTGGCCAGGCCAGCGGAGGCAACGGGGAGACTCAGCCCCACGTATACACACACGTAGTAGTAGACAGGGCAGAGGCAGGCCCCCATGGGGAATGACCAGGAAGCGAGGGGGCGGGCTGAGCCGGCCGAGCTATAACGCTGGCCAGGCCAGCGGAGGCAACGGGGAGACTCAGCCCCACGTATACACACACGTAGTAGTAGACAGGGCAGAGGCAGGCCCCCATGGGGAATGACCAGGAAGCGAGGGGGCGGGCTGAGCCGGCCGAGCTATAACGCTGGCCAGGCCAGCGGAGGCAACGGGGAGACTCAGCCCCACGTATACACACACGTAGTAGTAGACAGGGCAGAGGCAGGCCCCCATGGGGAATGACCAGGAAGCGAGGGGGCGGGCTGAGCCGGCCGAGCTATAACGCTGGCCAGGCCAGCGGAGGCAACGGGGAGACTCAGCCCCACGTATACACACACGTAGTAGTAGACAGGGCAGAGGCAGGCCCCCATGGGGAATGACCAGGAAGCGAGGGGGCGGGCTGAGCCGGCCGAGCTATAACGCTGGCCAGGCCAGCGGAGGCAACGGGGAGACTCAGCCCCACGTATACACACACGTAGTAGTAGACAGGGCAGAGGCAGGCCCCCATGGGGAATGACCAGGAAGCGAGGGGGCGGGCTGAGCCGGCCGAGCTATAACGCTGGCCAGGCCAGCGGAGGCAACGGGGAGACTCAGCCCCACGTATACACACACGTAGTAGTAGACAGGGCAGAGGCAGGCCCCCATGGGGAATGACCAGGAAGCGAGGGGGCGGGCTGAGCCGGCCGAGCTATAACGCTGGCCAGGCCAGCGGAGGCAACGGGGAGACTCAGCCCCACGTATACACACACGTAGTAGTAGACAGGGCAGAGGCAGGCCCCCATGGGGAATGACCAGGAAGCGAGGGGGCGGGCTGAGCCGGCCGAGCTATAACGCTGGCCAGGCCAGCGGAGGCAACGGGGAGACTCAGCCCCACGTATACACACACGTAGTAGTAGACAGGGCAGAGGCAGGCCCCCATGGGGAATGACCAGGAAGCGAGGGGGCGGGCTGAGCCGGCCGAGCTATAACGCTGGCCAGGCCAGCGGAGGCAACGGGGAGACTCAGCCCCACGTATACACACACGTAGTAGTAGACAGGGCAGAGGCAGGCCCCCATGGGGAATGACCAGGAAGCGAGGGGGCGGGCTGAGCCGGCCGAGCTATAACGCTGGCCAGGCCAGCGGAGGCAACGGGGAGACTCAGCCCCACGTATACACACACGTAGTAGTAGACAGGGCAGAGGCAGGCCCCCATGGGGAATGACCAGGAAGCGAGGGGGCGGGCTGAGCCGGCCGAGCTATAACGCTGGCCAGGCCAGCGGAGGCAACGGGGAGACTCAGCCCCACGTATACACACACGTAGTAGTAGACAGGGCAGAGGCAGGCCCCCATGGGGAATGACCAGGAAGCGAGGGGGCGGGCTGAGCCGGCCGAGCTATAACGCTGGCCAGGCCAGCGGAGGCAACGGGGAGACTCAGCCCCACGTATACACACACGTAGTAGTAGACAGGGCAGAGGCAGGCCCCCATGGGGAATGACCAGGAAGCGAGGGGGCGGGCTGAGCCGGCCGAGCTATAACGCTGGCCAGGCCAGCGGAGGCAACGGGGAGACTCAGCCCCACGTATACACACACGTAGTAGTAGACAGGGCAGAGGCAGGCCCCCATGGGGAATGACCAGGAAGCGAGGGGGCGGGCTGAGCCGGCCGAGCTATAACGCTGGCCAGGCCAGCGGAGGCAACGGGGAGACTCAGCCCCACGTATACACACACGTAGTAGTAGACAGGGCAGAGGCAGGCCCCCATGGGCCAGGAGCTATAACGCTGGCCAGGCCAGCGGAGGCAACGGGGAGACTCAGCCCCACGTATACACACACGTAGTAGTAGACAGGGCAGAGGCAGGCCCCCATGGGGAATGACCAGGAAGCGAGGGGGCGGGCTGAGCCGGCCGAGCTATAACGCTGGCCAGGCCAGCGGAGGCAACGGGGAGACTCAGCCCCACGTATACACACACGTAGTAGTAGACAGGGCAGAGGCAGGCCCCCATGGGGAATGACCAGGAAGCGAGGGGGCGGGCTGAGCCGGCCGAGCTATAACGCTGGCCAGGCCAGCGGAGGCAACGGGGAGACTCAGCCCCACGTATACACACACGTAGTAGTAGACAGGGCAGAGGCAGGCCCCCATGGGGAATGACCAGGAAGCGAGGGGGCGGGCTGAGCCGGCCGAGCTATAACGCTGGCCAGGCCAGCGGAGGCAACGGGGAGACTCAGCCCCACGTATACACACACGTAGTAGTAGACAGGGCAGAGGCAGGCCCCCATGGGGAATGACCAGGAAGCGAGGGGGCGGGCTGAGCCGGCCGAGCTATAACGCTGGCCAGGCCAGCGGAGGCAACGGGGAGACTCAGCCCCACGTATACACACACGTAGTAGTAGACAGGGCAGAGGCAGGCCCCCATGGGGAATGACCAGGAAGCGAGGGGGCGGGCTGAGCCGGCCGAGCTATAACGCTGGCCAGGCCAGCGGAGGCAACGGGGAGACTCAGCCCCACGTATACACACACGTAGTAGTAGACAGGGCAGAGGCAGGCCCCCATGGGGAATGACCAGGAAGCGAGGGGGCGGGCTGAGCCGGCCGAGCTATAACGCTGGCCAGGCCAGCGGAGGCAACGGGGAGACTCAGCCCCACGTATACACACACGTAGTAGTAGACAGGGCAGAGGCAGGCCCCCATGGGGAATGACCAGGAAGCGAGGGGGCGGGCTGAGCCGGCCGAGCTATAACGCTGGCCAGGCCAGCGGAGGCAACGGGGAGACTCAGCCCCACGTATACACACACGTAGTAGTAGACAGGGCAGAGGCAGGCCCCCATGGGGAATGACCAGGAAGCGAGGGGGCGGGCTGAGCCGGCCGAGCTATAACGCTGGCCAGGCCAGCGGAGGCAACGGGGAGACTCAGCCCCACGTATACACACACGTAGTAGTAGACAGGGCAGAGGCAGGCCCCCATGGGGAATGACCAGGAAGCGAGGGGGCGGGCTGAGCCGGCCGAGCTATAACGCTGGCCAGGCCAGCGGAGGCAACGGGGAGACTCAGCCCCACGTATACACACACGTAGTAGTAGACAGGGCAGAGGCAGGCCCCCATGGGGAATGACCAGGAAGCGAGGGGGCGGGCTGAGCCGGCCGAGCTATAACGCTGGCCAGGCCAGCGGAGGCAACGGGGAGACTCAGCCCCACGTATACACACACGTAGTAGTAGACAGGGCAGAGGCAGGCCCCCATGGGGAATGACCAGGAAGCGAGGGGGCGGGCTGAGCCGGCCGAGCTATAACGCTGGCCAGGCCAGCGGAGGCAACGGGGAGACTCAGCCCCACGTATACACACACGTAGTAGTAGACAGGGCAGAGGCAGGCCCCCATGGGGAATGACCAGGAAGCGAGGGGGCGGGCTGAGCCGGCCGAGCTATAACGCTGGCCAGGCCAGCGGAGGCAACGGGGAGACTCAGCCCCACGTATACACACACGTAGTAGTAGACAGGGCAGAGGCAGGCCCCCATGGGGAATGACCAGGAAGCGAGGGGGCGGGCTGAGCCGGCCGAGCTATAACGCTGGCCAGGCCAGCGGAGGCAACGGGGAGACTCAGCCCCACGTATACACACACGTAGTAGTAGACAGGGCAGAGGCAGGCCCCCATGGGGAATGACCAGGAAGCGAGGGGGCGGGCTGAGCCGGCCGAGCTATAACGCTGGCCAGGCCAGCGGAGGCAACGGGGAGACTCAGCCCCACGTATACACACACGTAGTAGTAGACAGGGCAGAGGCAGGCCCCCATGGGGAATGACCAGGAAGCGAGGGGGCGGGCTGAGCCGGCCGAGCTATAACGCTGGCCAGGCCAGCGGAGGCAACGGGGAGACTCAGCCCCACGTATACACACACGTAGTAGTAGACAGGGCAGAGGCAGGCCCCCATGGGGAATGACCAGGAAGCGAGGGGGCGGGCTGAGCCGGCCGAGCTATAACGCTGGCCAGGCCAGCGGAGGCAACGGGGAGACTCAGCCCCACGTATACACACACGTAGTAGTAGACAGGGCAGAGGCAGGCCCCCATGGGGAATGACCAGGAAGCGAGGGGGCGGGCTGAGCCGGCCGAGCTATAACGCTGGCCAGGCCAGCGGAGGCAACGGGGAGACTCAGCCCCACGTATACACACACGTAGTAGTAGACAGGGCAGAGGCAGGCCCCCATGGGGAATGACCAGGAAGCGAGGGGGCGGGCTGAGCCGGCCGAGCTATAACGCTGGCCAGGCCAGCGGAGGCAACGGGGAGACTCAGCCCCACGTATACACACACGTAGTAGTAGACAGGGCAGAGGCAGGCCCCCATGGGGAATGACCAGGAAGCGAGGGGGCGGGCTGAGCCGGCCGAGCTATAACGCTGGCCAGGCCAGCGGAGGCAACGGGGAGACTCAGCCCCACGTATACACACACGTAGTAGTAGACAGGGCAGAGGCAGGCCCCCATGGGGAATGACCAGGAAGCGAGGGGGCGGGCTGAGCCGGCCGAGCTATAACGCTGGCCAGGCCAGCGGAGGCAACGGGGAGACTCAGCCCCACGTATACACACACGTAGTAGTAGACAGGGCAGAGGCAGGCCCCCATGGGGAATGACCAGGAAGCGAGGGGGCGGGCTGAGCCGGCCGAGCTATAACGCTGGCCAGGCCAGCGGAGGCAACGGGGAGACTCAGCCCCACGTATACACACACGTAGTAGTAGACAGGGCAGAGGCAGGCCCCCATGGGGAATGACCAGGAAGCGAGGGGGCGGGCTGAGCCGGCCGAGCTATAACGCTGGCCAGGCCAGCGGAGGCAACGGGGAGACTCAGCCCCACGTATACACACACGTAGTAGTAGACAGGGCAGAGGCAGGCCCCCATGGGGAATGACCAGGAAGCGAGGGGGCGGGCTGAGCCGGCCGAGCTATAACGCTGGCCAGGCCAGCGGAGGCAACGGGGAGACTCAGCCCCACGTATACACACACGTAGTAGTAGACAGGGCAGAGGCAGGCCCCCATGGGGAATGACCAGGAAGCGAGGGGGCGGGCTGAGCCGGCCGAGCTATAACGCTGGCCAGGCCAGCGGAGGCAACGGGGAGACTCAGCCCCACGTATACACACACGTAGTAGTAGACAGGGCAGAGGCAGGCCCCCATGGGGAATGACCAGGAAGCGAGGGGGCGGGCTGAGCCGGCCGAGCTATAACGCTGGCCAGGCCAGCGGAGGCAACGGGGAGACTCAGCCCCACGTATACACACACGTAGTAGTAGACAGGGCAGAGGCAGGCCCCCATGGGGAATGACCAGGAAGCGAGGGGGCGGGCTGAGCCGGCCGAGCTATAACGCTGGCCAGGCCAGCGGAGGCAACGGGGAGACTCAGCCCCACGTATACACACACGTAGTAGTAGACAGGGCAGAGGCAGGCCCCCATGGGGAATGACCAGGAAGCGAGGGGGCGGGCTGAGCCGGCCGAGCTATAACGCTGGCCAGGCCAGCGGAGGCAACGGGGAGACTCAGCCCCACGTATACACACACGTAGTAGTAGACAGGGCAGAGGCAGGCCCCCATGGGGAATGACCAGGAAGCGAGGGGGCGGGCTGAGCCGGCCGAGCTATAACGCTGGCCAGGCCAGCGGAGGCAACGGGGAGACTCAGCCCCACGTATACACACACGTAGTAGTAGACAGGGCAGAGGCAGGCCCCCATGGGGAATGACCAGGAAGCGAGGGGGCGGGCTGAGCCGGCCGAGCTATAACGCTGGCCAGGCCAGCGGAGGCAACGGGGAGACTCAGCCCCACGTATACACACACGTAGTAGTAGACAGGGCAGAGGCAGGCCCCCATGGGGAATGACCAGGAAGCGAGGGGGCGGGCTGAGCCGGCCGAGCTATAACGCTGGCCAGGCCAGCGGAGGCAACGGGGAGACTCAGCCCCACGTATACACACACGTAGTAGTAGACAGGGCAGAGGCAGGCCCCCATGGGGAATGACCAGGAAGCGAGGGGGCGGGCTGAGCCGGCCGAGCTATAACGCTGGCCAGGCCAGCGGAGGCAACGGGGAGACTCAGCCCCACGTATACACACACGTAGTAGTAGACAGGGCAGAGGCAGGCCCCCATGGGGAATGACCAGGAAGCGAGGGGGCGGGCTGAGCCGGCCGAGCTATAACGCTGGCCAGGCCAGCGGAGGCAACGGGGAGACTCAGCCCCACGTATACACACACGTAGTAGTAGACAGGGCAGAGGCAGGCCCCCATGGGGAATGACCAGGAAGCGAGGGGGCGGGCTGAGCCGGCCGAGCTATAACGCTGGCCAGGCCAGCGGAGGCAACGGGGAGACTCAGCCCCACGTATACACACACGTAGTAGTAGACAGGGCAGAGGCAGGCCCCCATGGGGAATGACCAGGAAGCGAGGGGGCGGGCTGAGCCGGCCGAGCTATAACGCTGGCCAGGCCAGCGGAGGCAACGGGGAGACTCAGCCCCACGTATACACACACGTAGTAGTAGACAGGGCAGAGGCAGGCCCCCATGGGGAATGACCAGGAAGCGAGGGGGCGGGCTGAGCCGGCCGAGCTATAACGCTGGCCAGGCCAGCGGAGGCAACGGGGAGACTCAGCCCCACGTATACACACACGTAGTAGTAGACAGGGCAGAGGCAGGCCCCCATGGGGAATGACCAGGAAGCGAGGGGGCGGGCTGAGCCGGCCGAGCTATAACGCTGGCCAGGCCAGCGGAGGCAACGGGGAGACTCAGCCCCACGTATACACACACGTAGTAGTAGACAGGGCAGAGGCAGGCCCCCATGGGGAATGACCAGGAAGCGAGGGGGCGGGCTGAGCCGGCCGAGCTATAACGCTGGCCAGGCCAGCGGAGGCAACGGGGAGACTCAGCCCCACGTATACACACACGTAGTAGTAGACAGGGCAGAGGCAGGCCCCCATGGGGAATGACCAGGAAGCGAGGGGGCGGGCTGAGCCGGCCGAGCTATAACGCTGGCCAGGCCAGCGGAGGCAACGGGGAGACTCAGCCCCACGTATACACACACGTAGTAGTAGACAGGGCAGAGGCAGGCCCCCATGGGGAATGACCAGGAAGCGAGGGGGCGGGCTGAGCCGGCCGAGCTATAACGCTGGCCAGGCCAGCGGAGGCAACGGGGAGACTCAGCCCCACGTATACACACACGTAGTAGTAGACAGGGCAGAGGCAGGCCCCCATGGGGAATGACCAGGAAGCGAGGGGGCGGGCTGAGCCGGCCGAGCTATAACGCTGGCCAGGCCAGCGGAGGCAACGGGGAGACTCAGCCCCACGTATACACACACGTAGTAGTAGACAGGGCAGAGGCAGGCCCCCATGGGGAATGACCAGGAAGCGAGGGGGCGGGCTGAGCCGGCCGAGCTATAACGCTGGCCAGGCCAGCGGAGGCAACGGGGAGACTCAGCCCCACGTATACACACACGTAGTAGTAGACAGGGCAGAGGCAGGCCCCCATGGGGAATGACCAGGAAGCGAGGGGGCGGGCTGAGCCGGCCGAGCTATAACGCTGGCCAGGCCAGCGGAGGCAACGGGGAGACTCAGCCCCACGTATACACACACGTAGTAGTAGACAGGGCAGAGGCAGGCCCCCATGGGGAATGACCAGGAAGCGAGGGGGCGGGCTGAGCCGGCCGAGCTATAACGCTGGCCAGGCCAGCGGAGGCAACGGGGAGACTCAGCCCCACGTATACACACACGTAGTAGTAGACAGGGCAGAGGCAGGCCCCCATGGGGAATGACCAGGAAGCGAGGGGGCGGGCTGAGCCGGCCGAGCTATAACGCTGGCCAGGCCAGCGGAGGCAACGGGGAGACTCAGCCCCACGTATACACACACGTAGTAGTAGACAGGGCAGAGGCAGGCCCCCATGGGGAATGACCAGGAAGCGAGGGGGCGGGCTGAGCCGGCCGAGCTATAACGCTGGCCAGGCCAGCGGAGGCAACGGGGAGACTCAGCCCCACGTATACACACACGTAGTAGTAGACAGGGCAGAGGCAGGCCCCCATGGGGAATGACCAGGAAGCGAGGGGGCGGGCTGAGCCGGCCGAGCTATAACGCTGGCCAGGCCAGCGGAGGCAACGGGGAGACTCAGCCCCACGTATACACACACGTAGTAGTAGACAGGGCAGAGGCAGGCCCCCATGGGGAATGACCAGGAAGCGAGGGGGCGGGCTGAGCCGGCCGAGCTATAACGCTGGCCAGGCCAGCGGAGGCAACGGGGAGACTCAGCCCCACGTATACACACACGTAGTAGTAGACAGGGCAGAGGCAGGCCCCCATGGGGAATGACCAGGAAGCGAGGGGGCGGGCTGAGCCGGCCGAGCTATAACGCTGGCCAGGCCAGCGGAGGCAACGGGGAGACTCAGCCCCACGTATACACACACGTAGTAGTAGACAGGGCAGAGGCAGGCCCCCATGGGGAATGACCAGGAAGCGAGGGGGCGGGCTGAGCCGGCCGAGCTATAACGCTGGCCAGGCCAGCGGAGGCAACGGGGAGACTCAGCCCCACGTATACACACACGTAGTAGTAGACAGGGCAGAGGCAGGCCCCCATGGGGAATGACCAGGAAGCGAGGGGGCGGGCTGAGCCGGCCGAGCTATAACGCTGGCCAGGCCAGCGGAGGCAACGGGGAGACTCAGCCCCACGTATACACACACGTAGTAGTAGACAGGGCAGAGGCAGGCCCCCATGGGGAATGACCAGGAAGCGAGGGGGCGGGCTGAGCCGGCCGAGCTATAACGCTGGCCAGGCCAGCGGAGGCAACGGGGAGACTCAGCCCCACGTATACACACACGTAGTAGTAGACAGGGCAGAGGCAGGCCCCCATGGGGAATGACCAGGAAGCGAGGGGGCGGGCTGAGCCGGCCGAGCTATAACGCTGGCCAGGCCAGCGGAGGCAACGGGGAGACTCAGCCCCACGTATACACACACGTAGTAGTAGACAGGGCAGAGGCAGGCCCCCATGGGGAATGACCAGGAAGCGAGGGGGCGGGCTGAGCCGGCCGAGCTATAACGCTGGCCAGGCCAGCGGAGGCAACGGGGAGACTCAGCCCCACGTATACACACACGTAGTAGTAGACAGGGCAGAGGCAGGCCCCCATGGGGAATGACCAGGAAGCGAGGGGGCGGGCTGAGCCGGCCGAGCTATAACGCTGGCCAGGCCAGCGGAGGCAACGGGGAGACTCAGCCCCACGTATACACACACGTAGTAGTAGACAGGGCAGAGGCAGGCCCCCATGGGGAATGACCAGGAAGCGAGGGGGCGGGCTGAGCCGGCCGAGCTATAACGCTGGCCAGGCCAGCGGAGGCAACGGGGAGACTCAGCCCCACGTATACACACACGTAGTAGTAGACAGGGCAGAGGCAGGCCCCCATGGGGAATGACCAGGAAGCGAGGGGGCGGGCTGAGCCGGCCGAGCTATAACGCTGGCCAGGCCAGCGGAGGCAACGGGGAGACTCAGCCCCACGTATACACACACGTAGTAGTAGACAGGGCAGAGGCAGGCCCCCATGGGGAATGACCAGGAAGCGAGGGGGCGGGCTGAGCCGGCCGAGCTATAACGCTGGCCAGGCCAGCGGAGGCAACGGGGAGACTCAGCCCCACGTATACACACACGTAGTAGTAGACAGGGCAGAGGCAGGCCCCCATGGGGAATGACCAGGAAGCGAGGGGGCGGGCTGAGCCGGCCGAGCTATAACGCTGGCCAGGCCAGCGGAGGCAACGGGGAGACTCAGCCCCACGTATACACACACGTAGTAGTAGACAGGGCAGAGGCAGGCCCCCATGGGGAATGACCAGGAAGCGAGGGGGCGGGCTGAGCCGGCCGAGCTATAACGCTGGCCAGGCCAGCGGAGGCAACGGGGAGACTCAGCCCCACGTATACACACACGTAGTAGTAGACAGGGCAGAGGCAGGCCCCCATGGGGAATGACCAGGAAGCGAGGGGGCGGGCTGAGCCGGCCGAGCTATAACGCTGGCCAGGCCAGCGGAGGCAACGGGGAGACTCAGCCCCACGTATACACACACGTAGTAGTAGACAGGGCAGAGGCAGGCCCCCATGGGGAATGACCAGGAAGCGAGGGGGCGGGCTGAGCCGGCCGAGCTATAACGCTGGCCAGGCCAGCGGAGGCAACGGGGAGACTCAGCCCCACGTATACACACACGTAGTAGTAGACAGGGCAGAGGCAGGCCCCCATGGGGAATGACCAGGAAGCGAGGGGGCGGGCTGAGCCGGCCGAGCTATAACGCTGGCCAGGCCAGCGGAGGCAACGGGGAGACTCAGCCCCACGTATACACACACGTAGTAGTAGACAGGGCAGAGGCAGGCCCCCATGGGGAATGACCAGGAAGCGAGGGGGCGGGCTGAGCCGGCCGAGCTATAACGCTGGCCAGGCCAGCGGAGGCAACGGGGAGACTCAGCCCCACGTATACACACACGTAGTAGTAGACAGGGCAGAGGCAGGCCCCCATGGGGAATGACCAGGAAGCGAGGGGGCGGGCTGAGCCGGCCGAGCTATAACGCTGGCCAGGCCAGCGGAGGCAACGGGGAGACTCAGCCCCACGTATACACACACGTAGTAGTAGACAGGGCAGAGGCAGGCCCCCATGGGGAATGACCAGGAAGCGAGGGGGCGGGCTGAGCCGGCCGAGCTATAACGCTGGCCAGGCCAGCGGAGGCAACGGGGAGACTCAGCCCCACGTATACACACACGTAGTAGTAGACAGGGCAGAGGCAGGCCCCCATGGGGAATGACCAGGAAGCGAGGGGGCGGGCTGAGCCGGCCGAGCTATAACGCTGGCCAGGCCAGCGGAGGCAACGGGGAGACTCAGCCCCACGTATACACACACGTAGTAGTAGACAGGGCAGAGGCAGGCCCCCATGGGGAATGACCAGGAAGCGAGGGGGCGGGCTGAGCCGGCCGAGCTATAACGCTGGCCAGGCCAGCGGAGGCAACGGGGAGACTCAGCCCCACGTATACACACACGTAGTAGTAGACAGGGCAGAGGCAGGCCCCCATGGGGAATGACCAGGAAGCGAGGGGGCGGGCTGAGCCGGCCGAGCTATAACGCTGGCCAGGCCAGCGGAGGCAACGGGGAGACTCAGCCCCACGTATACACACACGTAGTAGTAGACAGGGCAGAGGCAGGCCCCCATGGGGAATGACCAGGAAGCGAGGGGGCGGGCTGAGCCGGCCGAGCTATAACGCTGGCCAGGCCAGCGGAGGCAACGGGGAGACTCAGCCCCACGTATACACACACGTAGTAGTAGACAGGGCAGAGGCAGGCCCCCATGGGGAATGACCAGGAAGCGAGGGGGCGGGCTGAGCCGGCCGAGCTATAACGCTGGCCAGGCCAGCGGAGGCAACGGGGAGACTCAGCCCCACGTATACACACACGTAGTAGTAGACAGGGCAGAGGCAGGCCCCCATGGGGAATGACCAGGAAGCGAGGGGGCGGGCTGAGCCGGCCGAGCTATAACGCTGGCCAGGCCAGCGGAGGCAACGGGGAGACTCAGCCCCACGTATACACACACGTAGTAGTAGACAGGGCAGAGGCAGGCCCCCATGGGGAATGACCAGGAAGCGAGGGGGCGGGCTGAGCCGGCCGAGCTATAACGCTGGCCAGGCCAGCGGAGGCAACGGGGAGACTCAGCCCCACGTATACACACACGTAGTAGTAGACAGGGCAGAGGCAGGCCCCCATGGGGAATGACCAGGAAGCGAGGGGGCGGGCTGAGCCGGCCGAGCTATAACGCTGGCCAGGCCAGCGGAGGCAACGGGGAGACTCAGCCCCACGTATACACACACGTAGTAGTAGACAGGGCAGAGGCAGGCCCCCATGGGGAATGACCAGGAAGCGAGGGGGCGGGCTGAGCCGGCCGAGCTATAACGCTGGCCAGGCCAGCGGAGGCAACGGGGAGACTCAGCCCCACGTATACACACACGTAGTAGTAGACAGGGCAGAGGCAGGCCCCCATGGGGAATGACCAGGAAGCGAGGGGGCGGGCTGAGCCGGCCGAGCTATAACGCTGGCCAGGCCAGCGGAGGCAACGGGGAGACTCAGCCCCACGTATACACACACGTAGTAGTAGACAGGGCAGAGGCAGGCCCCCATGGGGAATGACCAGGAAGCGAGGGGGCGGGCTGAGCCGGCCGAGCTATAACGCTGGCCAGGCCAGCGGAGGCAACGGGGAGACTCAGCCCCACGTATACACACACGTAGTAGTAGACAGGGCAGAGGCAGGCCCCCATGGGGAATGACCAGGAAGCGAGGGGGCGGGCTGAGCCGGCCGAGCTATAACGCTGGCCAGGCCAGCGGAGGCAACGGGGAGACTCAGCCCCACGTATACACACACGTAGTAGTAGACAGGGCAGAGGCAGGCCCCCATGGGGAATGACCAGGAAGCGAGGGGGCGGGCTGAGCCGGCCGAGCTATAACGCTGGCCAGGCCAGCGGAGGCAACGGGGAGACTCAGCCCCACGTATACACACACGTAGTAGTAGACAGGGCAGAGGCAGGCCCCCATGGGGAATGACCAGGAAGCGAGGGGGCGGGCTGAGCCGGCCGAGCTATAACGCTGGCCAGGCCAGCGGAGGCAACGGGGAGACTCAGCCCCACGTATACACACACGTAGTAGTAGACAGGGCAGAGGCAGGCCCCCATGGGGAATGACCAGGAAGCGAGGGGGCGGGCTGAGCCGGCCGAGCTATAACGCTGGCCAGGCCAGCGGAGGCAACGGGGAGACTCAGCCCCACGTATACACACACGTAGTAGTAGACAGGGCAGAGGCAGGCCCCCATGGGGAATGACCAGGAAGCGAGGGGGCGGGCTGAGCCGGCCGAGCTATAACGCTGGCCAGGCCAGCGGAGGCAACGGGGAGACTCAGCCCCACGTATACACACACGTAGTAGTAGACAGGGCAGAGGCAGGCCCCCATGGGGAATGACCAGGAAGCGAGGGGGCGGGCTGAGCCGGCCGAGCTATAACGCTGGCCAGGCCAGCGGAGGCAACGGGGAGACTCAGCCCCACGTATACACACACGTAGTAGTAGACAGGGCAGAGGCAGGCCCCCATGGGGAATGACCAGGAAGCGAGGGGGCGGGCTGAGCCGGCCGAGCTATAACGCTGGCCAGGCCAGCGGAGGCAACGGGGAGACTCAGCCCCACGTATACACACACGTAGTAGTAGACAGGGCAGAGGCAGGCCCCCATGGGGAATGACCAGGAAGCGAGGGGGCGGGCTGAGCCGGCCGAGCTATAACGCTGGCCAGGCCAGCGGAGGCAACGGGGAGACTCAGCCCCACGTATACACACACGTAGTAGTAGACAGGGCAGAGGCAGGCCCCCATGGGGAATGACCAGGAAGCGAGGGGGCGGGCTGAGCCGGCCGAGCTATAACGCTGGCCAGGCCAGCGGAGGCAACGGGGAGACTCAGCCCCACGTATACACACACGTAGTAGTAGACAGGGCAGAGGCAGGCCCCCATGGGGAATGACCAGGAAGCGAGGGGGCGGGCTGAGCCGGCCGAGCTATAACGCTGGCCAGGCCAGCGGAGGCAACGGGGAGACTCAGCCCCACGTATACACACACGTAGTAGTAGACAGGGCAGAGGCAGGCCCCCATGGGGAATGACCAGGAAGCGAGGGGGCGGGCTGAGCCGGCCGAGCTATAACGCTGGCCAGGCCAGCGGAGGCAACGGGGAGACTCAGCCCCACGTATACACACACGTAGTAGTAGACAGGGCAGAGGCAGGCCCCCATGGGGAATGACCAGGAAGCGAGGGGGCGGGCTGAGCCGGCCGAGCTATAACGCTGGCCAGGCCAGCGGAGGCAACGGGGAGACTCAGCCCCACGTATACACACACGTAGTAGTAGACAGGGCAGAGGCAGGCCCCCATGGGGAATGACCAGGAAGCGAGGGGGCGGGCTGAGCCGGCCGAGCTATAACGCTGGCCAGGCCAGCGGAGGCAACGGGGAGACTCAGCCCCACGTATACACACACGTAGTAGTAGACAGGGCAGAGGCAGGCCCCCATGGGGAATGACCAGGAAGCGAGGGGGCGGGCTGAGCCGGCCGAGCTATAACGCTGGCCAGGCCAGCGGAGGCAACGGGGAGACTCAGCCCCACGTATACACACACGTAGTAGTAGACAGGGCAGAGGCAGGCCCCCATGGGGAATGACCAGGAAGCGAGGGGGCGGGCTGAGCCGGCCGAGCTATAACGCTGGCCAGGCCAGCGGAGGCAACGGGGAGACTCAGCCCCACGTATACACACACGTAGTAGTAGACAGGGCAGAGGCAGGCCCCCATGGGGAATGACCAGGAAGCGAGGGGGCGGGCTGAGCCGGCCGAGCTATAACGCTGGCCAGGCCAGCGGAGGCAACGGGGAGACTCAGCCCCACGTATACACACACGTAGTAGTAGACAGGGCAGAGGCAGGCCCCCATGGGGAATGACCAGGAAGCGAGGGGGCGGGCTGAGCCGGCCGAGCTATAACGCTGGCCAGGCCAGCGGAGGCAACGGGGAGACTCAGCCCCACGTATACACACACGTAGTAGTAGACAGGGCAGAGGCAGGCCCCCATGGGGAATGACCAGGAAGCGAGGGGGCGGGCTGAGCCGGCCGAGCTATAACGCTGGCCAGGCCAGCGGAGGCAACGGGGAGACTCAGCCCCACGTATACACACACGTAGTAGTAGACAGGGCAGAGGCAGGCCCCCATGGGGAATGACCAGGAAGCGAGGGGGCGGGCTGAGCCGGCCGAGCTATAACGCTGGCCAGGCCAGCGGAGGCAACGGGGAGACTCAGCCCCACGTATACACACACGTAGTAGTAGACAGGGCAGAGGCAGGCCCCCATGGGGAATGACCAGGAAGCGAGGGGGCGGGCTGAGCCGGCCGAGCTATAACGCTGGCCAGGCCAGCGGAGGCAACGGGGAGACTCAGCCCCACGTATACACACACGTAGTAGTAGACAGGGCAGAGGCAGGCCCCCATGGGGAATGACCAGGAAGCGAGGGGGCGGGCTGAGCCGGCCGAGCTATAACGCTGGCCAGGCCAGCGGAGGCAACGGGGAGACTCAGCCCCACGTATACACACACGTAGTAGTAGACAGGGCAGAGGCAGGCCCCCATGGGGAATGACCAGGAAGCGAGGGGGCGGGCTGAGCCGGCCGAGCTATAACGCTGGCCAGGCCAGCGGAGGCAACGGGGAGACTCAGCCCCACGTATACACACACGTAGTAGTAGACAGGGCAGAGGCAGGCCCCCATGGGGAATGACCAGGAAGCGAGGGGGCGGGCTGAGCCGGCCGAGCTATAACGCTGGCCAGGCCAGCGGAGGCAACGGGGAGACTCAGCCCCACGTATACACACACGTAGTAGTAGACAGGGCAGAGGCAGGCCCCCATGGGGAATGACCAGGAAGCGAGGGGGCGGGCTGAGCCGGCCGAGCTATAACGCTGGCCAGGCCAGCGGAGGCAACGGGGAGACTCAGCCCCACGTATACACACACGTAGTAGTAGACAGGGCAGAGGCAGGCCCCCATGGGGAATGACCAGGAAGCGAGGGGGCGGGCTGAGCCGGCCGAGCTATAACGCTGGCCAGGCCAGCGGAGGCAACGGGGAGACTCAGCCCCACGTATACACACACGTAGTAGTAGACAGGGCAGAGGCAGGCCCCCATGGGGAATGACCAGGAAGCGAGGGGGCGGGCTGAGCCGGCCGAGCTATAACGCTGGCCAGGCCAGCGGAGGCAACGGGGAGACTCAGCCCCACGTATACACACACGTAGTAGTAGACAGGGCAGAGGCAGGCCCCCATGGGGAATGACCAGGAAGCGAGGGGGCGGGCTGAGCCGGCCGAGCTATAACGCTGGCCAGGCCAGCGGAGGCAACGGGGAGACTCAGCCCCACGTATACACACACGTAGTAGTAGACAGGGCAGAGGCAGGCCCCCATGGGGAATGACCAGGAAGCGAGGGGGCGGGCTGAGCCGGCCGAGCTATAACGCTGGCCAGGCCAGCGGAGGCAACGGGGAGACTCAGCCCCACGTATACACACACGTAGTAGTAGACAGGGCAGAGGCAGGCCCCCATGGGGAATGACCAGGAAGCGAGGGGGCGGGCTGAGCCGGCCGAGCTATAACGCTGGCCAGGCCAGCGGAGGCAACGGGGAGACTCAGCCCCACGTATACACACACGTAGTAGTAGACAGGGCAGAGGCAGGCCCCCATGGGGAATGACCAGGAAGCGAGGGGGCGGGCTGAGCCGGCCGAGCTATAACGCTGGCCAGGCCAGCGGAGGCAACGGGGAGACTCAGCCCCACGTATACACACACGTAGTAGTAGACAGGGCAGAGGCAGGCCCCCATGGGGAATGACCAGGAAGCGAGGGGGCGGGCTGAGCCGGCCGAGCTATAACGCTGGCCAGGCCAGCGGAGGCAACGGGGAGACTCAGCCCCACGTATACACACACGTAGTAGTAGACAGGGCAGAGGCAGGCCCCCATGGGGAATGACCAGGAAGCGAGGGGGCGGGCTGAGCCGGCCGAGCTATAACGCTGGCCAGGCCAGCGGAGGCAACGGGGAGACTCAGCCCCACGTATACACACACGTAGTAGTAGACAGGGCAGAGGCAGGCCCCCATGGGGAATGACCAGGAAGCGAGGGGGCGGGCTGAGCCGGCCGAGCTATAACGCTGGCCAGGCCAGCGGAGGCAACGGGGAGACTCAGCCCCACGTATACACACACGTAGTAGTAGACAGGGCAGAGGCAGGCCCCCATGGGGAATGACCAGGAAGCGAGGGGGCGGGCTGAGCCGGCCGAGCTATAACGCTGGCCAGGCCAGCGGAGGCAACGGGGAGACTCAGCCCCACGTATACACACACGTAGTAGTAGACAGGGCAGAGGCAGGCCCCCATGGGGAATGACCAGGAAGCGAGGGGGCGGGCTGAGCCGGCCGAGCTATAACGCTGGCCAGGCCAGCGGAGGCAACGGGGAGACTCAGCCCCACGTATACACACACGTAGTAGTAGACAGGGCAGAGGCAGGCCCCCATGGGGAATGACCAGGAAGCGAGGGGGCGGGCTGAGCCGGCCGAGCTATAACGCTGGCCAGGCCAGCGGAGGCAACGGGGAGACTCAGCCCCACGTATACACACACGTAGTAGTAGACAGGGCAGAGGCAGGCCCCCATGGGGAATGACCAGGAAGCGAGGGGGCGGGCTGAGCCGGCCGAGCTATAACGCTGGCCAGGCCAGCGGAGGCAACGGGGAGACTCAGCCCCACGTATACACACACGTAGTAGTAGACAGGGCAGAGGCAGGCCCCCATGGGGAATGACCAGGAAGCGAGGGGGCGGGCTGAGCCGGCCGAGCTATAACGCTGGCCAGGCCAGCGGAGGCAACGGGGAGACTCAGCCCCACGTATACACACACGTAGTAGTAGACAGGGCAGAGGCAGGCCCCCATGGGGAATGACCAGGAAGCGAGGGGGCGGGCTGAGCCGGCCGAGCTATAACGCTGGCCAGGCCAGCGGAGGCAACGGGGAGACTCAGCCCCACGTATACACACACGTAGTAGTAGACAGGGCAGAGGCAGGCCCCCATGGGGAATGACCAGGAAGCGAGGGGGCGGGCTGAGCCGGCCGAGCTATAACGCTGGCCAGGCCAGCGGAGGCAACGGGGAGACTCAGCCCCACGTATACACACACGTAGTAGTAGACAGGGCAGAGGCAGGCCCCCATGGGGAATGACCAGGAAGCGAGGGGGCGGGCTGAGCCGGCCGAGCTATAACGCTGGCCAGGCCAGCGGAGGCAACGGGGAGACTCAGCCCCACGTATACACACACGTAGTAGTAGACAGGGCAGAGGCAGGCCCCCATGGGGAATGACCAGGAAGCGAGGGGGCGGGCTGAGCCGGCCGAGCTATAACGCTGGCCAGGCCAGCGGAGGCAACGGGGAGACTCAGCCCCACGTATACACACACGTAGTAGTAGACAGGGCAGAGGCAGGCCCCCATGGGGAATGACCAGGAAGCGAGGGGGCGGGCTGAGCCGGCCGAGCTATAACGCTGGCCAGGCCAGCGGAGGCAACGGGGAGACTCAGCCCCACGTATACACACACGTAGTAGTAGACAGGGCAGAGGCAGGCCCCCATGGGGAATGACCAGGAAGCGAGGGGGCGGGCTGAGCCGGCCGAGCTATAACGCTGGCCAGGCCAGCGGAGGCAACGGGGAGACTCAGCCCCACGTATACACACACGTAGTAGTAGACAGGGCAGAGGCAGGCCCCCATGGGGAATGACCAGGAAGCGAGGGGGCGGGCTGAGCCGGCCGAGCTATAACGCTGGCCAGGCCAGCGGAGGCAACGGGGAGACTCAGCCCCACGTATACACACACGTAGTAGTAGACAGGGCAGAGGCAGGCCCCCATGGGGAATGACCAGGAAGCGAGGGGGCGGGCTGAGCCGGCCGAGCTATAACGCTGGCCAGGCCAGCGGAGGCAACGGGGAGACTCAGCCCCACGTATACACACACGTAGTAGTAGACAGGGCAGAGGCAGGCCCCCATGGGGAATGACCAGGAAGCGAGGGGGCGGGCTGAGCCGGCCGAGCTATAACGCTGGCCAGGCCAGCGGAGGCAACGGGGAGACTCAGCCCCACGTATACACACACGTAGTAGTAGACAGGGCAGAGGCAGGCCCCCATGGGGAATGACCAGGAAGCGAGGGGGCGGGCTGAGCCGGCCGAGCTATAACGCTGGCCAGGCCAGCGGAGGCAACGGGGAGACTCAGCCCCACGTATACACACACGTAGTAGTAGACAGGGCAGAGGCAGGCCCCCATGGGGAATGACCAGGAAGCGAGGGGGCGGGCTGAGCCGGCCGAGCTATAACGCTGGCCAGGCCAGCGGAGGCAACGGGGAGACTCAGCCCCACGTATACACACACGTAGTAGTAGACAGGGCAGAGGCAGGCCCCCATGGGAATGACCAGGAAGCGAGGGGGCGGGCTGAGCCGGCCGAGCTATAACGCTGGCCAGGCCAGCGGAGGCAACGGGGAGACTCAGCCCCACGTATACACACACGTAGTAGTAGACAGGGCAGAGGCAGGCCCCCATGGGGAATGACCAGGAAGCGAGGGGGCGGGCTGAGCCGGCCGAGCTATAACGCTGGCCAGGCCAGCGGAGGCAACGGGGAGACTCAGCCCCACGTATACACACACGTAGTAGTAGACAGGGCAGAGGCAGGCCCCCATGGGGAATGACCAGGAAGCGAGGGGGCGGGCTGAGCCGGCCGAGCTATAACGCTGGCCAGGCCAGCGGAGGCAACGGGGAGACTCAGCCCCACGTATACACACACGTAGTAGTAGACAGGGCAGAGGCAGGCCCCCATGGGGAATGACCAGGAAGCGAGGGGGCGGGCTGAGCCGGCCGAGCTATAACGCTGGCCAGGCCAGCGGAGGCAACGGGGAGACTCAGCCCCACGTATACACACACGTAGTAGTAGACAGGGCAGAGGCAGGCCCCCATGGGGAATGACCAGGAAGCGAGGGGGCGGGCTGAGCCGGCCGAGCTATAACGCTGGCCAGGCCAGCGGAGGCAACGGGGAGACTCAGCCCCACGTATACACACACGTAGTAGTAGACAGGGCAGAGGCAGGCCCCCATGGGGAATGACCAGGAAGCGAGGGGGCGGGCTGAGCCGGCCGAGCTATAACGCTGGCCAGGCCAGCGGAGGCAACGGGGAGACTCAGCCCCACGTATACACACACGTAGTAGTAGACAGGGCAGAGGCAGGCCCCCATGGGGAATGACCAGGAAGCGAGGGGGCGGGCTGAGCCGGCCGAGCTATAACGCTGGCCAGGCCAGCGGAGGCAACGGGGAGACTCAGCCCCACGTATACACACACGTAGTAGTAGACAGGGCAGAGGCAGGCCCCCATGGGGAATGACCAGGAAGCGAGGGGGCGGGCTGAGCCGGCCGAGCTATAACGCTGGCCAGGCCAGCGGAGGCAACGGGGAGACTCAGCCCCACGTATACACACACGTAGTAGTAGACAGGGCAGAGGCAGGCCCCCATGGGGAATGACCAGGAAGCGAGGGGGCGGGCTGAGCCGGCCGAGCTATAACGCTGGCCAGGCCAGCGGAGGCAACGGGGAGACTCAGCCCCACGTATACACACACGTAGTAGTAGACAGGGCAGAGGCAGGCCCCCATGGGGAATGACCAGGAAGCGAGGGGGCGGGCTGAGCCGGCCGAGCTATAACGCTGGCCAGGCCAGCGGAGGCAACGGGGAGACTCAGCCCCACGTATACACACACGTAGTAGTAGACAGGGCAGAGGCAGGCCCCCATGGGGAATGACCAGGAAGCGAGGGGGCGGGCTGAGCCGGCCGAGCTATAACGCTGGCCAGGCCAGCGGAGGCAACGGGGAGACTCAGCCCCACGTATACACACACGTAGTAGTAGACAGGGCAGAGGCAGGCCCCCATGGGGAATGACCAGGAAGCGAGGGGGCGGGCTGAGCCGGCCGAGCTATAACGCTGGCCAGGCCAGCGGAGGCAACGGGGAGACTCAGCCCCACGTATACACACACGTAGTAGTAGACAGGGCAGAGGCAGGCCCCCATGGGGAATGACCAGGAAGCGAGGGGGCGGGCTGAGCCGGCCGAGCTATAACGCTGGCCAGGCCAGCGGAGGCAACGGGGAGACTCAGCCCCACGTATACACACACGTAGTAGTAGACAGGGCAGAGGCAGGCCCCCATGGGGAATGACCAGGAAGCGAGGGGGCGGGCTGAGCCGGCCGAGCTATAACGCTGGCCAGGCCAGCGGAGGCAACGGGGAGACTCAGCCCCACGTATACACACACGTAGTAGTAGACAGGGCAGAGGCAGGCCCCCATGGGGAATGACCAGGAAGCGAGGGGGCGGGCTGAGCCGGCCGAGCTATAACGCTGGCCAGGCCAGCGGAGGCAACGGGGAGACTCAGCCCCACGTATACACACACGTAGTAGTAGACAGGGCAGAGGCAGGCCCCCATGGGGAATGACCAGGAAGCGAGGGGGCGGGCTGAGCCGGCCGAGCTATAACGCTGGCCAGGCCAGCGGAGGCAACGGGGAGACTCAGCCCCACGTATACACACACGTAGTAGTAGACAGGGCAGAGGCAGGCCCCCATGGGGAATGACCAGGAAGCGAGGGGGCGGGCTGAGCCGGCCGAGCTATAACGCTGGCCAGGCCAGCGGAGGCAACGGGGAGACTCAGCCCCACGTATACACACACGTAGTAGTAGACAGGGCAGAGGCAGGCCCCCATGGGGAATGACCAGGAAGCGAGGGGGCGGGCTGAGCCGGCCGAGCTATAACGCTGGCCAGGCCAGCGGAGGCAACGGGGAGACTCAGCCCCACGTATACACACACGTAGTAGTAGACAGGGCAGAGGCAGGCCCCCATGGGGAATGACCAGGAAGCGAGGGGGCGGGCTGAGCCGGCCGAGCTATAACGCTGGCCAGGCCAGCGGAGGCAACGGGGAGACTCAGCCCCACGTATACACACACGTAGTAGTAGACAGGGCAGAGGCAGGCCCCCATGGGGAATGACCAGGAAGCGAGGGGGCGGGCTGAGCCGGCCGAGCTATAACGCTGGCCAGGCCAGCGGAGGCAACGGGGAGACTCAGCCCCACGTATACACACACGTAGTAGTAGACAGGGCAGAGGCAGGCCCCCATGGGGAATGACCAGGAAGCGAGGGGGCGGGCTGAGCCGGCCGAGCTATAACGCTGGCCAGGCCAGCGGAGGCAACGGGGAGACTCAGCCCCACGTATACACACACGTAGTAGTAGACAGGGCAGAGGCAGGCCCCCATGGGGAATGACCAGGAAGCGAGGGGGCGGGCTGAGCCGGCCGAGCTATAACGCTGGCCAGGCCAGCGGAGGCAACGGGGAGACTCAGCCCCACGTATACACACACGTAGTAGTAGACAGGGCAGAGGCAGGCCCCCATGGGGAATGACCAGGAAGCGAGGGGGCGGGCTGAGCCGGCCGAGCTATAACGCTGGCCAGGCCAGCGGAGGCAACGGGGAGACTCAGCCCCACGTATACACACACGTAGTAGTAGACAGGGCAGAGGCAGGCCCCCATGGGGAATGACCAGGAAGCGAGGGGGCGGGCTGAGCCGGCCGAGCTATAACGCTGGCCAGGCCAGCGGAGGCAACGGGGAGACTCAGCCCCACGTATACACACACGTAGTAGTAGACAGGGCAGAGGCAGGCCCCCATGGGGAATGACCAGGAAGCGAGGGGGCGGGCTGAGCCGGCCGAGCTATAACGCTGGCCAGGCCAGCGGAGGCAACGGGGAGACTCAGCCCCACGTATACACACACGTAGTAGTAGACAGGGCAGAGGCAGGCCCCCATGGGGAATGACCAGGAAGCGAGGGGGCGGGCTGAGCCGGCCGAGCTATAACGCTGGCCAGGCCAGCGGAGGCAACGGGGAGACTCAGCCCCACGTATACACACACGTAGTAGTAGACAGGGCAGAGGCAGGCCCCCATGGGGAATGACCAGGAAGCGAGGGGGCGGGCTGAGCCGGCCGAGCTATAACGCTGGCCAGGCCAGCGGAGGCAACGGGGAGACTCAGCCCCACGTATACACACACGTAGTAGTAGACAGGGCAGAGGCAGGCCCCCATGGGGAATGACCAGGAAGCGAGGGGGCGGGCTGAGCCGGCCGAGCTATAACGCTGGCCAGGCCAGCGGAGGCAACGGGGAGACTCAGCCCCACGTATACACACACGTAGTAGTAGACAGGGCAGAGGCAGGCCCCCATGGGGAATGACCAGGAAGCGAGGGGGCGGGCTGAGCCGGCCGAGCTATAACGCTGGCCAGGCCAGCGGAGGCAACGGGGAGACTCAGCCCCACGTATACACACACGTAGTAGTAGACAGGGCAGAGGCAGGCCCCCATGGGGAATGACCAGGAAGCGAGGGGGCGGGCTGAGCCGGCCGAGCTATAACGCTGGCCAGGCCAGCGGAGGCAACGGGGAGACTCAGCCCCACGTATACACACACGTAGTAGTAGACAGGGCAGAGGCAGGCCCCCATGGGGAATGACCAGGAAGCGAGGGGGCGGGCTGAGCCGGCCGAGCTATAACGCTGGCCAGGCCAGCGGAGGCAACGGGGAGACTCAGCCCCACGTATACACACACGTAGTAGTAGACAGGGCAGAGGCAGGCCCCCATGGGGAATGACCAGGAAGCGAGGGGGCGGGCTGAGCCGGCCGAGCTATAACGCTGGCCAGGCCAGCGGAGGCAACGGGGAGACTCAGCCCCACGTATACACACACGTAGTAGTAGACAGGGCAGAGGCAGGCCCCCATGGGGAATGACCAGGAAGCGAGGGGGCGGGCTGAGCCGGCCGAGCTATAACGCTGGCCAGGCCAGCGGAGGCAACGGGGAGACTCAGCCCCACGTATACACACACGTAGTAGTAGACAGGGCAGAGGCAGGCCCCCATGGGGAATGACCAGGAAGCGAGGGGGCGGGCTGAGCCGGCCGAGCTATAACGCTGGCCAGGCCAGCGGAGGCAACGGGGAGACTCAGCCCCACGTATACACACACGTAGTAGTAGACAGGGCAGAGGCAGGCCCCCATGGGGAATGACCAGGAAGCGAGGGGGCGGGCTGAGCCGGCCGAGCTATAACGCTGGCCAGGCCAGCGGAGGCAACGGGGAGACTCAGCCCCACGTATACACACACGTAGTAGTAGACAGGGCAGAGGCAGGCCCCCATGGGGAATGACCAGGAAGCGAGGGGGCGGGCTGAGCCGGCCGAGCTATAACGCTGGCCAGGCCAGCGGAGGCAACGGGGAGACTCAGCCCCACGTATACACACACGTAGTAGTAGACAGGGCAGAGGCAGGCCCCCATGGGGAATGACCAGGAAGCGAGGGGGCGGGCTGAGCCGGCCGAGCTATAACGCTGGCCAGGCCAGCGGAGGCAACGGGGAGACTCAGCCCCACGTATACACACACGTAGTAGTAGACAGGGCAGAGGCAGGCCCCCATGGGGAATGACCAGGAAGCGAGGGGGCGGGCTGAGCCGGCCGAGCTATAACGCTGGCCAGGCCAGCGGAGGCAACGGGGAGACTCAGCCCCACGTATACACACACGTAGTAGTAGACAGGGCAGAGGCAGGCCCCCATGGGGAATGACCAGGAAGCGAGGGGGCGGGCTGAGCCGGCCGAGCTATAACGCTGGCCAGGCCAGCGGAGGCAACGGGGAGACTCAGCCCCACGTATACACACACGTAGTAGTAGACAGGGCAGAGGCAGGCCCCCATGGGGAATGACCAGGAAGCGAGGGGGCGGGCTGAGCCGGCCGAGCTATAACGCTGGCCAGGCCAGCGGAGGCAACGGGGAGACTCAGCCCCACGTATACACACACGTAGTAGTAGACAGGGCAGAGGCAGGCCCCCATGGGGAATGACCAGGAAGCGAGGGGGCGGGCTGAGCCGGCCGAGCTATAACGCTGGCCAGGCCAGCGGAGGCAACGGGGAGACTCAGCCCCACGTATACACACACGTAGTAGTAGACAGGGCAGAGGCAGGCCCCCATGGGGAATGACCAGGAAGCGAGGGGGCGGGCTGAGCCGGCCGAGCTATAACGCTGGCCAGGCCAGCGGAGGCAACGGGGAGACTCAGCCCCACGTATACACACACGTAGTAGTAGACAGGGCAGAGGCAGGCCCCCATGGGGAATGACCAGGAAGCGAGGGGGCGGGCTGAGCCGGCCGAGCTATAACGCTGGCCAGGCCAGCGGAGGCAACGGGGAGACTCAGCCCCACGTATACACACACGTAGTAGTAGACAGGGCAGAGGCAGGCCCCCATGGGGAATGACCAGGAAGCGAGGGGGCGGGCTGAGCCGGCCGAGCTATAACGCTGGCCAGGCCAGCGGAGGCAACGGGGAGACTCAGCCCCACGTATACACACACGTAGTAGTAGACAGGGCAGAGGCAGGCCCCCATGGGGAATGACCAGGAAGCGAGGGGGCGGGCTGAGCCGGCCGAGCTATAACGCTGGCCAGGCCAGCGGAGGCAACGGGGAGACTCAGCCCCACGTATACACACACGTAGTAGTAGACAGGGCAGAGGCAGGCCCCCATGGGGAATGACCAGGAAGCGAGGGGGCGGGCTGAGCCGGCCGAGCTATAACGCTGGCCAGGCCAGCGGAGGCAACGGGGAGACTCAGCCCCACGTATACACACACGTAGTAGTAGACAGGGCAGAGGCAGGCCCCCATGGGGAATGACCAGGAAGCGAGGGGGCGGGCTGAGCCGGCCGAGCTATAACGCTGGCCAGGCCAGCGGAGGCAACGGGGAGACTCAGCCCCACGTATACACACACGTAGTAGTAGACAGGGCAGAGGCAGGCCCCCATGGGGAATGACCAGGAAGCGAGGGGGCGGGCTGAGCCGGCCGAGCTATAACGCTGGCCAGGCCAGCGGAGGCAACGGGGAGACTCAGCCCCACGTATACACACACGTAGTAGTAGACAGGGCAGAGGCAGGCCCCCATGGGGAATGACCAGGAAGCGAGGGGGCGGGCTGAGCCGGCCGAGCTATAACGCTGGCCAGGCCAGCGGAGGCAACGGGGAGACTCAGCCCCACGTATACACACACGTAGTAGTAGACAGGGCAGAGGCAGGCCCCCATGGGGAATGACCAGGAAGCGAGGGGGCGGGCTGAGCCGGCCGAGCTATAACGCTGGCCAGGCCAGCGGAGGCAACGGGGAGACTCAGCCCCACGTATACACACACGTAGTAGTAGACAGGGCAGAGGCAGGCCCCCATGGGGAATGACCAGGAAGCGAGGGGGCGGGCTGAGCCGGCCGAGCTATAACGCTGGCCAGGCCAGCGGAGGCAACGGGGAGACTCAGCCCCACGTATACACACACGTAGTAGTAGACAGGGCAGAGGCAGGCCCCCATGGGGAATGACCAGGAAGCGAGGGGGCGGGCTGAGCCGGCCGAGCTATAACGCTGGCCAGGCCAGCGGAGGCAACGGGGAGACTCAGCCCCACGTATACACACACGTAGTAGTAGACAGGGCAGAGGCAGGCCCCCATGGGGAATGACCAGGAAGCGAGGGGGCGGGCTGAGCCGGCCGAGCTATAACGCTGGCCAGGCCAGCGGAGGCAACGGGGAGACTCAGCCCCACGTATACACACACGTAGTAGTAGACAGGGCAGAGGCAGGCCCCCATGGGGAATGACCAGGAAGCGAGGGGGCGGGCTGAGCCGGCCGAGCTATAACGCTGGCCAGGCCAGCGGAGGCAACGGGGAGACTCAGCCCCACGTATACACACACGTAGTAGTAGACAGGGCAGAGGCAGGCCCCCATGGGGAATGACCAGGAAGCGAGGGGGCGGGCTGAGCCGGCCGAGCTATAACGCTGGCCAGGCCAGCGGAGGCAACGGGGAGACTCAGCCCCACGTATACACACACGTAGTAGTAGACAGGGCAGAGGCAGGCCCCCATGGGGAATGACCAGGAAGCGAGGGGGCGGGCTGAGCCGGCCGAGCTATAACGCTGGCCAGGCCAGCGGAGGCAACGGGGAGACTCAGCCCCACGTATACACACACGTAGTAGTAGACAGGGCAGAGGCAGGCCCCCATGGGGAATGACCAGGAAGCGAGGGGGCGGGCTGAGCCGGCCGAGCTATAACGCTGGCCAGGCCAGCGGAGGCAACGGGGAGACTCAGCCCCACGTATACACACACGTAGTAGTAGACAGGGCAGAGGCAGGCCCCCATGGGGAATGACCAGGAAGCGAGGGGGCGGGCTGAGCCGGCCGAGCTATAACGCTGGCCAGGCCAGCGGAGGCAACGGGGAGACTCAGCCCCACGTATACACACACGTAGTAGTAGACAGGGCAGAGGCAGGCCCCCATGGGGAATGACCAGGAAGCGAGGGGGCGGGCTGAGCCGGCCGAGCTATAACGCTGGCCAGGCCAGCGGAGGCAACGGGGAGACTCAGCCCCACGTATACACACACGTAGTAGTAGACAGGGCAGAGGCAGGCCCCCATGGGGAATGACCAGGAAGCGAGGGGGCGGGCTGAGCCGGCCGAGCTATAACGCTGGCCAGGCCAGCGGAGGCAACGGGGAGACTCAGCCCCACGTATACACACACGTAGTAGTAGACAGGGCAGAGGCAGGCCCCCATGGGGAATGACCAGGAAGCGAGGGGGCGGGCTGAGCCGGCCGAGCTATAACGCTGGCCAGGCCAGCGGAGGCAACGGGGAGACTCAGCCCCACGTATACACACACGTAGTAGTAGACAGGGCAGAGGCAGGCCCCCATGGGGAATGACCAGGAAGCGAGGGGGCGGGCTGAGCCGGCCGAGCTATAACGCTGGCCAGGCCAGCGGAGGCAACGGGGAGACTCAGCCCCACGTATACACACACGTAGTAGTAGACAGGGCAGAGGCAGGCCCCCATGGGGAATGACCAGGAAGCGAGGGGGCGGGCTGAGCCGGCCGAGCTATAACGCTGGCCAGGCCAGCGGAGGCAACGGGGAGACTCAGCCCCACGTATACACACACGTAGTAGTAGACAGGGCAGAGGCAGGCCCCCATGGGGAATGACCAGGAAGCGAGGGGGCGGGCTGAGCCGGCCGAGCTATAACGCTGGCCAGGCCAGCGGAGGCAACGGGGAGACTCAGCCCCACGTATACACACACGTAGTAGTAGACAGGGCAGAGGCAGGCCCCCATGGGGAATGACCAGGAAGCGAGGGGGCGGGCTGAGCCGGCCGAGCTATAACGCTGGCCAGGCCAGCGGAGGCAACGGGGAGACTCAGCCCCACGTATACACACACGTAGTAGTAGACAGGGCAGAGGCAGGCCCCCATGGGGAATGACCAGGAAGCGAGGGGGCGGGCTGAGCCGGCCGAGCTATAACGCTGGCCAGGCCAGCGGAGGCAACGGGGAGACTCAGCCCCACGTATACACACACGTAGTAGTAGACAGGGCAGAGGCAGGCCCCCATGGGGAATGACCAGGAAGCGAGGGGGCGGGCTGAGCCGGCCGAGCTATAACGCTGGCCAGGCCAGCGGAGGCAACGGGGAGACTCAGCCCCACGTATACACACACGTAGTAGTAGACAGGGCAGAGGCAGGCCCCCATGGGGAATGACCAGGAAGCGAGGGGGCGGGCTGAGCCGGCCGAGCTATAACGCTGGCCAGGCCAGCGGAGGCAACGGGGAGACTCAGCCCCACGTATACACACACGTAGTAGTAGACAGGGCAGAGGCAGGCCCCCATGGGGAATGACCAGGAAGCGAGGGGGCGGGCTGAGCCGGCCGAGCTATAACGCTGGCCAGGCCAGCGGAGGCAACGGGGAGACTCAGCCCCACGTATACACACACGTAGTAGTAGACAGGGCAGAGGCAGGCCCCCATGGGGAATGACCAGGAAGCGAGGGGGCGGGCTGAGCCGGCCGAGCTATAACGCTGGCCAGGCCAGCGGAGGCAACGGGGAGACTCAGCCCCACGTATACACACACGTAGTAGTAGACAGGGCAGAGGCAGGCCCCCATGGGGAATGACCAGGAAGCGAGGGGGCGGGCTGAGCCGGCCGAGCTATAACGCTGGCCAGGCCAGCGGAGGCAACGGGGAGACTCAGCCCCACGTATACACACACGTAGTAGTAGACAGGGCAGAGGCAGGCCCCCATGGGGAATGACCAGGAAGCGAGGGGGCGGGCTGAGCCGGCCGAGCTATAACGCTGGCCAGGCCAGCGGAGGCAACGGGGAGACTCAGCCCCACGTATACACACACGTAGTAGTAGACAGGGCAGAGGCAGGCCCCCATGGGGAATGACCAGGAAGCGAGGGGGCGGGCTGAGCCGGCCGAGCTATAACGCTGGCCAGGCCAGCGGAGGCAACGGGGAGACTCAGCCCCACGTATACACACACGTAGTAGTAGACAGGGCAGAGGCAGGCCCCCATGGGGAATGACCAGGAAGCGAGGGGGCGGGCTGAGCCGGCCGAGCTATAACGCTGGCCAGGCCAGCGGAGGCAACGGGGAGACTCAGCCCCACGTATACACACACGTAGTAGTAGACAGGGCAGAGGCAGGCCCCCATGGGGAATGACCAGGAAGCGAGGGGGCGGGCTGAGCCGGCCGAGCTATAACGCTGGCCAGGCCAGCGGAGGCAACGGGGAGACTCAGCCCCACGTATACACACACGTAGTAGTAGACAGGGCAGAGGCAGGCCCCCATGGGGAATGACCAGGAAGCGAGGGGGCGGGCTGAGCCGGCCGAGCTATAACGCTGGCCAGGCCAGCGGAGGCAACGGGGAGACTCAGCCCCACGTATACACACACGTAGTAGTAGACAGGGCAGAGGCAGGCCCCCATGGGGAATGACCAGGAAGCGAGGGGGCGGGCTGAGCCGGCCGAGCTATAACGCTGGCCAGGCCAGCGGAGGCAACGGGGAGACTCAGCCCCACGTATACACACACGTAGTAGTAGACAGGGCAGAGGCAGGCCCCCATGGGGAATGACCAGGAAGCGAGGGGGCGGGCTGAGCCGGCCGAGCTATAACGCTGGCCAGGCCAGCGGAGGCAACGGGGAGACTCAGCCCCACGTATACACACACGTAGTAGTAGACAGGGCAGAGGCAGGCCCCCATGGGGAATGACCAGGAAGCGAGGGGGCGGGCTGAGCCGGCCGAGCTATAACGCTGGCCAGGCCAGCGGAGGCAACGGGGAGACTCAGCCCCACGTATACACACACGTAGTAGTAGACAGGGCAGAGGCAGGCCCCCATGGGGAATGACCAGGAAGCGAGGGGGCGGGCTGAGCCGGCCGAGCTATAACGCTGGCCAGGCCAGCGGAGGCAACGGGGAGACTCAGCCCCACGTATACACACACGTAGTAGTAGACAGGGCAGAGGCAGGCCCCCATGGGGAATGACCAGGAAGCGAGGGGGCGGGCTGAGCCGGCCGAGCTATAACGCTGGCCAGGCCAGCGGAGGCAACGGGGAGACTCAGCCCCACGTATACACACACGTAGTAGTAGACAGGGCAGAGGCAGGCCCCCATGGGGAATGACCAGGAAGCGAGGGGGCGGGCTGAGCCGGCCGAGCTATAACGCTGGCCAGGCCAGCGGAGGCAACGGGGAGACTCAGCCCCACGTATACACACACGTAGTAGTAGACAGGGCAGAGGCAGGCCCCCATGGGGAATGACCAGGAAGCGAGGGGGCGGGCTGAGCCGGCCGAGCTATAACGCTGGCCAGGCCAGCGGAGGCAACGGGGAGACTCAGCCCCACGTATACACACACGTAGTAGTAGACAGGGCAGAGGCAGGCCCCCATGGGGAATGACCAGGAAGCGAGGGGGCGGGCTGAGCCGGCCGAGCTATAACGCTGGCCAGGCCAGCGGAGGCAACGGGGAGACTCAGCCCCACGTATACACACACGTAGTAGTAGACAGGGCAGAGGCAGGCCCCCATGGGGAATGACCAGGAAGCGAGGGGGCGGGCTGAGCCGGCCGAGCTATAACGCTGGCCAGGCCAGCGGAGGCAACGGGGAGACTCAGCCCCACGTATACACACACGTAGTAGTAGACAGGGCAGAGGCAGGCCCCCATGGGGAATGACCAGGAAGCGAGGGGGCGGGCTGAGCCGGCCGAGCTATAACGCTGGCCAGGCCAGCGGAGGCAACGGGGAGACTCAGCCCCACGTATACACACACGTAGTAGTAGACAGGGCAGAGGCAGGCCCCCATGGGGAATGACCAGGAAGCGAGGGGGCGGGCTGAGCCGGCCGAGCTATAACGCTGGCCAGGCCAGCGGAGGCAACGGGGAGACTCAGCCCCACGTATACACACACGTAGTAGTAGACAGGGCAGAGGCAGGCCCCCATGGGGAATGACCAGGAAGCGAGGGGGCGGGCTGAGCCGGCCGAGCTATAACGCTGGCCAGGCCAGCGGAGGCAACGGGGAGACTCAGCCCCACGTATACACACACGTAGTAGTAGACAGGGCAGAGGCAGGCCCCCATGGGGAATGACCAGGAAGCGAGGGGGCGGGCTGAGCCGGCCGAGCTATAACGCTGGCCAGGCCAGCGGAGGCAACGGGGAGACTCAGCCCCACGTATACACACACGTAGTAGTAGACAGGGCAGAGGCAGGCCCCCATGGGGAATGACCAGGAAGCGAGGGGGCGGGCTGAGCCGGCCGAGCTATAACGCTGGCCAGGCCAGCGGAGGCAACGGGGAGACTCAGCCCCACGTATACACACACGTAGTAGTAGACAGGGCAGAGGCAGGCCCCCATGGGGAATGACCAGGAAGCGAGGGGGCGGGCTGAGCCGGCCGAGCTATAACGCTGGCCAGGCCAGCGGAGGCAACGGGGAGACTCAGCCCCACGTATACACACACGTAGTAGTAGACAGGGCAGAGGCAGGCCCCCATGGGGAATGACCAGGAAGCGAGGGGGCGGGCTGAGCCGGCCGAGCTATAACGCTGGCCAGGCCAGCGGAGGCAACGGGGAGACTCAGCCCCACGTATACACACACGTAGTAGTAGACAGGGCAGAGGCAGGCCCCCATGGGGAATGACCAGGAAGCGAGGGGGCGGGCTGAGCCGGCCGAGCTATAACGCTGGCCAGGCCAGCGGAGGCAACGGGGAGACTCAGCCCCACGTATACACACACGTAGTAGTAGACAGGGCAGAGGCAGGCCCCCATGGGGAATGACCAGGAAGCGAGGGGGCGGGCTGAGCCGGCCGAGCTATAACGCTGGCCAGGCCAGCGGAGGCAACGGGGAGACTCAGCCCCACGTATACACACACGTAGTAGTAGACAGGGCAGAGGCAGGCCCCCATGGGGAATGACCAGGAAGCGAGGGGGCGGGCTGAGCCGGCCGAGCTATAACGCTGGCCAGGCCAGCGGAGGCAACGGGGAGACTCAGCCCCACGTATACACACACGTAGTAGTAGACAGGGCAGAGGCAGGCCCCCATGGGGAATGACCAGGAAGCGAGGGGGCGGGCTGAGCCGGCCGAGCTATAACGCTGGCCAGGCCAGCGGAGGCAACGGGGAGACTCAGCCCCACGTATACACACACGTAGTAGTAGACAGGGCAGAGGCAGGCCCCCATGGGGAATGACCAGGAAGCGAGGGGGCGGGCTGAGCCGGCCGAGCTATAACGCTGGCCAGGCCAGCGGAGGCAACGGGGAGACTCAGCCCCACGTATACACACACGTAGTAGTAGACAGGGCAGAGGCAGGCCCCCATGGGGAATGACCAGGAAGCGAGGGGGCGGGCTGAGCCGGCCGAGCTATAACGCTGGCCAGGCCAGCGGAGGCAACGGGGAGACTCAGCCCCACGTATACACACACGTAGTAGTAGACAGGGCAGAGGCAGGCCCCCATGGGGAATGACCAGGAAGCGAGGGGGCGGGCTGAGCCGGCCGAGCTATAACGCTGGCCAGGCCAGCGGAGGCAACGGGGAGACTCAGCCCCACGTATACACACACGTAGTAGTAGACAGGGCAGAGGCAGGCCCCCATGGGGAATGACCAGGAAGCGAGGGGGCGGGCTGAGCCGGCCGAGCTATAACGCTGGCCAGGCCAGCGGAGGCAACGGGGAGACTCAGCCCCACGTATACACACACGTAGTAGTAGACAGGGCAGAGGCAGGCCCCCATGGGGAATGACCAGGAAGCGAGGGGGCGGGCTGAGCCGGCCGAGCTATAACGCTGGCCAGGCCAGCGGAGGCAACGGGGAGACTCAGCCCCACGTATACACACACGTAGTAGTAGACAGGGCAGAGGCAGGCCCCCATGGGGAATGACCAGGAAGCGAGGGGGCGGGCTGAGCCGGCCGAGCTATAACGCTGGCCAGGCCAGCGGAGGCAACGGGGAGACTCAGCCCCACGTATACACACACGTAGTAGTAGACAGGGCAGAGGCAGGCCCCCATGGGGAATGACCAGGAAGCGAGGGGGCGGGCTGAGCCGGCCGAGCTATAACGCTGGCCAGGCCAGCGGAGGCAACGGGGAGACTCAGCCCCACGTATACACACACGTAGTAGTAGACAGGGCAGAGGCAGGCCCCCATGGGGAATGACCAGGAAGCGAGGGGGCGGGCTGAGCCGGCCGAGCTATAACGCTGGCCAGGCCAGCGGAGGCAACGGGGAGACTCAGCCCCACGTATACACACACGTAGTAGTAGACAGGGCAGAGGCAGGCCCCCATGGGGAATGACCAGGAAGCGAGGGGGCGGGCTGAGCCGGCCGAGCTATAACGCTGGCCAGGCCAGCGGAGGCAACGGGGAGACTCAGCCCCACGTATACACACACGTAGTAGTAGACAGGGCAGAGGCAGGCCCCCATGGGGAATGACCAGGAAGCGAGGGGGCGGGCTGAGCCGGCCGAGCTATAACGCTGGCCAGGCCAGCGGAGGCAACGGGGAGACTCAGCCCCACGTATACACACACGTAGTAGTAGACAGGGCAGAGGCAGGCCCCCATGGGGAATGACCAGGAAGCGAGGGGGCGGGCTGAGCCGGCCGAGCTATAACGCTGGCCAGGCCAGCGGAGGCAACGGGGAGACTCAGCCCCACGTATACACACACGTAGTAGTAGACAGGGCAGAGGCAGGCCCCCATGGGGAATGACCAGGAAGCGAGGGGGCGGGCTGAGCCGGCCGAGCTATAACGCTGGCCAGGCCAGCGGAGGCAACGGGGAGACTCAGCCCCACGTATACACACACGTAGTAGTAGACAGGGCAGAGGCAGGCCCCCATGGGGAATGACCAGGAAGCGAGGGGGCGGGCTGAGCCGGCCGAGCTATAACGCTGGCCAGGCCAGCGGAGGCAACGGGGAGACTCAGCCCCACGTATACACACACGTAGTAGTAGACAGGGCAGAGGCAGGCCCCCATGGGGAATGACCAGGAAGCGAGGGGGCGGGCTGAGCCGGCCGAGCTATAACGCTGGCCAGGCCAGCGGAGGCAACGGGGAGACTCAGCCCCACGTATACACACACGTAGTAGTAGACAGGGCAGAGGCAGGCCCCCATGGGGAATGACCAGGAAGCGAGGGGGCGGGCTGAGCCGGCCGAGCTATAACGCTGGCCAGGCCAGCGGAGGCAACGGGGAGACTCAGCCCCACGTATACACACACGTAGTAGTAGACAGGGCAGAGGCAGGCCCCCATGGGGAATGACCAGGAAGCGAGGGGGCGGGCTGAGCCGGCCGAGCTATAACGCTGGCCAGGCCAGCGGAGGCAACGGGGAGACTCAGCCCCACGTATACACACACGTAGTAGTAGACAGGGCAGAGGCAGGCCCCCATGGGGAATGACCAGGAAGCGAGGGGGCGGGCTGAGCCGGCCGAGCTATAACGCTGGCCAGGCCAGCGGAGGCAACGGGGAGACTCAGCCCCACGTATACACACACGTAGTAGTAGACAGGGCAGAGGCAGGCCCCCATGGGGAATGACCAGGAAGCGAGGGGGCGGGCTGAGCCGGCCGAGCTATAACGCTGGCCAGGCCAGCGGAGGCAACGGGGAGACTCAGCCCCACGTATACACACACGTAGTAGTAGACAGGGCAGAGGCAGGCCCCCATGGGGAATGACCAGGAAGCGAGGGGGCGGGCTGAGCCGGCCGAGCTATAACGCTGGCCAGGCCAGCGGAGGCAACGGGGAGACTCAGCCCCACGTATACACACACGTAGTAGTAGACAGGGCAGAGGCAGGCCCCCATGGGGAATGACCAGGAAGCGAGGGGGCGGGCTGAGCCGGCCGAGCTATAACGCTGGCCAGGCCAGCGGAGGCAACGGGGAGACTCAGCCCCACGTATACACACACGTAGTAGTAGACAGGGCAGAGGCAGGCCCCCATGGGGAATGACCAGGAAGCGAGGGGGCGGGCTGAGCCGGCCGAGCTATAACGCTGGCCAGGCCAGCGGAGGCAACGGGGAGACTCAGCCCCACGTATACACACACGTAGTAGTAGACAGGGCAGAGGCAGGCCCCCATGGGGAATGACCAGGAAGCGAGGGGGCGGGCTGAGCCGGCCGAGCTATAACGCTGGCCAGGCCAGCGGAGGCAACGGGGAGACTCAGCCCCACGTATACACACACGTAGTAGTAGACAGGGCAGAGGCAGGCCCCCATGGGGAATGACCAGGAAGCGAGGGGGCGGGCTGAGCCGGCCGAGCTATAACGCTGGCCAGGCCAGCGGAGGCAACGGGGAGACTCAGCCCCACGTATACACACACGTAGTAGTAGACAGGGCAGAGGCAGGCCCCCATGGGGAATGACCAGGAAGCGAGGGGGCGGGCTGAGCCGGCCGAGCTATAACGCTGGCCAGGCCAGCGGAGGCAACGGGGAGACTCAGCCCCACGTATACACACACGTAGTAGTAGACAGGGCAGAGGCAGGCCCCCATGGGGAATGACCAGGAAGCGAGGGGGCGGGCTGAGCCGGCCGAGCTATAACGCTGGCCAGGCCAGCGGAGGCAACGGGGAGACTCAGCCCCACGTATACACACACGTAGTAGTAGACAGGGCAGAGGCAGGCCCCCATGGGGAATGACCAGGAAGCGAGGGGGCGGGCTGAGCCGGCCGAGCTATAACGCTGGCCAGGCCAGCGGAGGCAACGGGGAGACTCAGCCCCACGTATACACACACGTAGTAGTAGACAGGGCAGAGGCAGGCCCCCATGGGGAATGACCAGGAAGCGAGGGGGCGGGCTGAGCCGGCCGAGCTATAACGCTGGCCAGGCCAGCGGAGGCAACGGGGAGACTCAGCCCCACGTATACACACACGTAGTAGTAGACAGGGCAGAGGCAGGCCCCCATGGGGAATGACCAGGAAGCGAGGGGGCGGGCTGAGCCGGCCGAGCTATAACGCTGGCCAGGCCAGCGGAGGCAACGGGGAGACTCAGCCCCACGTATACACACACGTAGTAGTAGACAGGGCAGAGGCAGGCCCCCATGGGGAATGACCAGGAAGCGAGGGGGCGGGCTGAGCCGGCCGAGCTATAACGCTGGCCAGGCCAGCGGAGGCAACGGGGAGACTCAGCCCCACGTATACACACACGTAGTAGTAGACAGGGCAGAGGCAGGCCCCCATGGGGAATGACCAGGAAGCGAGGGGGCGGGCTGAGCCGGCCGAGCTATAACGCTGGCCAGGCCAGCGGAGGCAACGGGGAGACTCAGCCCCACGTATACACACACGTAGTAGTAGACAGGGCAGAGGCAGGCCCCCATGGGGAATGACCAGGAAGCGAGGGGGCGGGCTGAGCCGGCCGAGCTATAACGCTGGCCAGGCCAGCGGAGGCAACGGGGAGACTCAGCCCCACGTATACACACACGTAGTAGTAGACAGGGCAGAGGCAGGCCCCCATGGGGAATGACCAGGAAGCGAGGGGGCGGGCTGAGCCGGCCGAGCTATAACGCTGGCCAGGCCAGCGGAGGCAACGGGGAGACTCAGCCCCACGTATACACACACGTAGTAGTAGACAGGGCAGAGGCAGGCCCCCATGGGGAATGACCAGGAAGCGAGGGGGCGGGCTGAGCCGGCCGAGCTATAACGCTGGCCAGGCCAGCGGAGGCAACGGGGAGACTCAGCCCCACGTATACACACACGTAGTAGTAGACAGGGCAGAGGCAGGCCCCCATGGGGAATGACCAGGAAGCGAGGGGGCGGGCTGAGCCGGCCGAGCTATAACGCTGGCCAGGCCAGCGGAGGCAACGGGGAGACTCAGCCCCACGTATACACACACGTAGTAGTAGACAGGGCAGAGGCAGGCCCCCATGGGGAATGACCAGGAAGCGAGGGGGCGGGCTGAGCCGGCCGAGCTATAACGCTGGCCAGGCCAGCGGAGGCAACGGGGAGACTCAGCCCCACGTATACACACACGTAGTAGTAGACAGGGCAGAGGCAGGCCCCCATGGGGAATGACCAGGAAGCGAGGGGGCGGGCTGAGCCGGCCGAGCTATAACGCTGGCCAGGCCAGCGGAGGCAACGGGGAGACTCAGCCCCACGTATACACACACGTAGTAGTAGACAGGGCAGAGGCAGGCCCCCATGGGGAATGACCAGGAAGCGAGGGGGCGGGCTGAGCCGGCCGAGCTATAACGCTGGCCAGGCCAGCGGAGGCAACGGGGAGACTCAGCCCCACGTATACACACACGTAGTAGTAGACAGGGCAGAGGCAGGCCCCCATGGGGAATGACCAGGAAGCGAGGGGGCGGGCTGAGCCGGCCGAGCTATAACGCTGGCCAGGCCAGCGGAGGCAACGGGGAGACTCAGCCCCACGTATACACACACGTAGTAGTAGACAGGGCAGAGGCAGGCCCCCATGGGGAATGACCAGGAAGCGAGGGGGCGGGCTGAGCCGGCCGAGCTATAACGCTGGCCAGGCCAGCGGAGGCAACGGGGAGACTCAGCCCCACGTATACACACACGTAGTAGTAGACAGGGCAGAGGCAGGCCCCCATGGGGAATGACCAGGAAGCGAGGGGGCGGGCTGAGCCGGCCGAGCTATAACGCTGGCCAGGCCAGCGGAGGCAACGGGGAGACTCAGCCCCACGTATACACACACGTAGTAGTAGACAGGGCAGAGGCAGGCCCCCATGGGGAATGACCAGGAAGCGAGGGGGCGGGCTGAGCCGGCCGAGCTATAACGCTGGCCAGGCCAGCGGAGGCAACGGGGAGACTCAGCCCCACGTATACACACACGTAGTAGTAGACAGGGCAGAGGCAGGCCCCCATGGGGAATGACCAGGAAGCGAGGGGGCGGGCTGAGCCGGCCGAGCTATAACGCTGGCCAGGCCAGCGGAGGCAACGGGGAGACTCAGCCCCACGTATACACACACGTAGTAGTAGACAGGGCAGAGGCAGGCCCCCATGGGGAATGACCAGGAAGCGAGGGGGCGGGCTGAGCCGGCCGAGCTATAACGCTGGCCAGGCCAGCGGAGGCAACGGGGAGACTCAGCCCCACGTATACACACACGTAGTAGTAGACAGGGCAGAGGCAGGCCCCCATGGGGAATGACCAGGAAGCGAGGGGGCGGGCTGAGCCGGCCGAGCTATAACGCTGGCCAGGCCAGCGGAGGCAACGGGGAGACTCAGCCCCACGTATACACACACGTAGTAGTAGACAGGGCAGAGGCAGGCCCCCATGGGGAATGACCAGGAAGCGAGGGGGCGGGCTGAGCCGGCCGAGCTATAACGCTGGCCAGGCCAGCGGAGGCAACGGGGAGACTCAGCCCCACGTATACACACACGTAGTAGTAGACAGGGCAGAGGCAGGCCCCCATGGGGAATGACCAGGAAGCGAGGGGGCGGGCTGAGCCGGCCGAGCTATAACGCTGGCCAGGCCAGCGGAGGCAACGGGGAGACTCAGCCCCACGTATACACACACGTAGTAGTAGACAGGGCAGAGGCAGGCCCCCATGGGGAATGACCAGGAAGCGAGGGGGCGGGCTGAGCCGGCCGAGCTATAACGCTGGCCAGGCCAGCGGAGGCAACGGGGAGACTCAGCCCCACGTATACACACACGTAGTAGTAGACAGGGCAGAGGCAGGCCCCCATGGGGAATGACCAGGAAGCGAGGGGGCGGGCTGAGCCGGCCGAGCTATAACGCTGGCCAGGCCAGCGGAGGCAACGGGGAGACTCAGCCCCACGTATACACACACGTAGTAGTAGACAGGGCAGAGGCAGGCCCCCATGGGGAATGACCAGGAAGCGAGGGGGCGGGCTGAGCCGGCCGAGCTATAACGCTGGCCAGGCCAGCGGAGGCAACGGGGAGACTCAGCCCCACGTATACACACACGTAGTAGTAGACAGGGCAGAGGCAGGCCCCCATGGGGAATGACCAGGAAGCGAGGGGGCGGGCTGAGCCGGCCGAGCTATAACGCTGGCCAGGCCAGCGGAGGCAACGGGGAGACTCAGCCCCACGTATACACACACGTAGTAGTAGACAGGGCAGAGGCAGGCCCCCATGGGGAATGACCAGGAAGCGAGGGGGCGGGCTGAGCCGGCCGAGCTATAACGCTGGCCAGGCCAGCGGAGGCAACGGGGAGACTCAGCCCCACGTATACACACACGTAGTAGTAGACAGGGCAGAGGCAGGCCCCCATGGGGAATGACCAGGAAGCGAGGGGGCGGGCTGAGCCGGCCGAGCTATAACGCTGGCCAGGCCAGCGGAGGCAACGGGGAGACTCAGCCCCACGTATACACACACGTAGTAGTAGACAGGGCAGAGGCAGGCCCCCATGGGGAATGACCAGGAAGCGAGGGGGCGGGCTGAGCCGGCCGAGCTATAACGCTGGCCAGGCCAGCGGAGGCAACGGGGAGACTCAGCCCCACGTATACACACACGTAGTAGTAGACAGGGCAGAGGCAGGCCCCCATGGGGAATGACCAGGAAGCGAGGGGGCGGGCTGAGCCGGCCGAGCTATAACGCTGGCCAGGCCAGCGGAGGCAACGGGGAGACTCAGCCCCACGTATACACACACGTAGTAGTAGACAGGGCAGAGGCAGGCCCCCATGGGGAATGACCAGGAAGCGAGGGGGCGGGCTGAGCCGGCCGAGCTATAACGCTGGCCAGGCCAGCGGAGGCAACGGGGAGACTCAGCCCCACGTATACACACACGTAGTAGTAGACAGGGCAGAGGCAGGCCCCCATGGGGAATGACCAGGAAGCGAGGGGGCGGGCTGAGCCGGCCGAGCTATAACGCTGGCCAGGCCAGCGGAGGCAACGGGGAGACTCAGCCCCACGTATACACACACGTAGTAGTAGACAGGGCAGAGGCAGGCCCCCATGGGGAATGACCAGGAAGCGAGGGGGCGGGCTGAGCCGGCCGAGCTATAACGCTGGCCAGGCCAGCGGAGGCAACGGGGAGACTCAGCCCCACGTATACACACACGTAGTAGTAGACAGGGCAGAGGCAGGCCCCCATGGGGAATGACCAGGAAGCGAGGGGGCGGGCTGAGCCGGCCGAGCTATAACGCTGGCCAGGCCAGCGGAGGCAACGGGGAGACTCAGCCCCACGTATACACACACGTAGTAGTAGACAGGGCAGAGGCAGGCCCCCATGGGGAATGACCAGGAAGCGAGGGGGCGGGCTGAGCCGGCCGAGCTATAACGCTGGCCAGGCCAGCGGAGGCAACGGGGAGACTCAGCCCCACGTATACACACACGTAGTAGTAGACAGGGCAGAGGCAGGCCCCCATGGGGAATGACCAGGAAGCGAGGGGGCGGGCTGAGCCGGCCGAGCTATAACGCTGGCCAGGCCAGCGGAGGCAACGGGGAGACTCAGCCCCACGTATACACACACGTAGTAGTAGACAGGGCAGAGGCAGGCCCCCATGGGGAATGACCAGGAAGCGAGGGGGCGGGCTGAGCCGGCCGAGCTATAACGCTGGCCAGGCCAGCGGAGGCAACGGGGAGACTCAGCCCCACGTATACACACACGTAGTAGTAGACAGGGCAGAGGCAGGCCCCCATGGGGAATGACCAGGAAGCGAGGGGGCGGGCTGAGCCGGCCGAGCTATAACGCTGGCCAGGCCAGCGGAGGCAACGGGGAGACTCAGCCCCACGTATACACACACGTAGTAGTAGACAGGGCAGAGGCAGGCCCCCATGGGGAATGACCAGGAAGCGAGGGGGCGGGCTGAGCCGGCCGAGCTATAACGCTGGCCAGGCCAGCGGAGGCAACGGGGAGACTCAGCCCCACGTATACACACACGTAGTAGTAGACAGGGCAGAGGCAGGCCCCCATGGGGAATGACCAGGAAGCGAGGGGGCGGGCTGAGCCGGCCGAGCTATAACGCTGGCCAGGCCAGCGGAGGCAACGGGGAGACTCAGCCCCACGTATACACACACGTAGTAGTAGACAGGGCAGAGGCAGGCCCCCATGGGGAATGACCAGGAAGCGAGGGGGCGGGCTGAGCCGGCCGAGCTATAACGCTGGCCAGGCCAGCGGAGGCAACGGGGAGACTCAGCCCCACGTATACACACACGTAGTAGTAGACAGGGCAGAGGCAGGCCCCCATGGGGAATGACCAGGAAGCGAGGGGGCGGGCTGAGCCGGCCGAGCTATAACGCTGGCCAGGCCAGCGGAGGCAACGGGGAGACTCAGCCCCACGTATACACACACGTAGTAGTAGACAGGGCAGAGGCAGGCCCCCATGGGGAATGACCAGGAAGCGAGGGGGCGGGCTGAGCCGGCCGAGCTATAACGCTGGCCAGGCCAGCGGAGGCAACGGGGAGACTCAGCCCCACGTATACACACACGTAGTAGTAGACAGGGCAGAGGCAGGCCCCCATGGGGAATGACCAGGAAGCGAGGGGGCGGGCTGAGCCGGCCGAGCTATAACGCTGGCCAGGCCAGCGGAGGCAACGGGGAGACTCAGCCCCACGTATACACACACGTAGTAGTAGACAGGGCAGAGGCAGGCCCCCATGGGGAATGACCAGGAAGCGAGGGGGCGGGCTGAGCCGGCCGAGCTATAACGCTGGCCAGGCCAGCGGAGGCAACGGGGAGACTCAGCCCCACGTATACACACACGTAGTAGTAGACAGGGCAGAGGCAGGCCCCCATGGGGAATGACCAGGAAGCGAGGGGGCGGGCTGAGCCGGCCGAGCTATAACGCTGGCCAGGCCAGCGGAGGCAACGGGGAGACTCAGCCCCACGTATACACACACGTAGTAGTAGACAGGGCAGAGGCAGGCCCCCATGGGGAATGACCAGGAAGCGAGGGGGCGGGCTGAGCCGGCCGAGCTATAACGCTGGCCAGGCCAGCGGAGGCAACGGGGAGACTCAGCCCCACGTATACACACACGTAGTAGTAGACAGGGCAGAGGCAGGCCCCCATGGGGAATGACCAGGAAGCGAGGGGGCGGGCTGAGCCGGCCGAGCTATAACGCTGGCCAGGCCAGCGGAGGCAACGGGGAGACTCAGCCCCACGTATACACACACGTAGTAGTAGACAGGGCAGAGGCAGGCCCCCATGGGGAATGACCAGGAAGCGAGGGGGCGGGCTGAGCCGGCCGAGCTATAACGCTGGCCAGGCCAGCGGAGGCAACGGGGAGACTCAGCCCCACGTATACACACACGTAGTAGTAGACAGGGCAGAGGCAGGCCCCCATGGGGAATGACCAGGAAGCGAGGGGGCGGGCTGAGCCGGCCGAGCTATAACGCTGGCCAGGCCAGCGGAGGCAACGGGGAGACTCAGCCCCACGTATACACACACGTAGTAGTAGACAGGGCAGAGGCAGGCCCCCATGGGGAATGACCAGGAAGCGAGGGGGCGGGCTGAGCCGGCCGAGCTATAACGCTGGCCAGGCCAGCGGAGGCAACGGGGAGACTCAGCCCCACGTATACACACACGTAGTAGTAGACAGGGCAGAGGCAGGCCCCCATGGGGAATGACCAGGAAGCGAGGGGGCGGGCTGAGCCGGCCGAGCTATAACGCTGGCCAGGCCAGCGGAGGCAACGGGGAGACTCAGCCCCACGTATACACACACGTAGTAGTAGACAGGGCAGAGGCAGGCCCCCATGGGGAATGACCAGGAAGCGAGGGGGCGGGCTGAGCCGGCCGAGCTATAACGCTGGCCAGGCCAGCGGAGGCAACGGGGAGACTCAGCCCCACGTATACACACACGTAGTAGTAGACAGGGCAGAGGCAGGCCCCCATGGGGAATGACCAGGAAGCGAGGGGGCGGGCTGAGCCGGCCGAGCTATAACGCTGGCCAGGCCAGCGGAGGCAACGGGGAGACTCAGCCCCACGTATACACACACGTAGTAGTAGACAGGGCAGAGGCAGGCCCCCATGGGGAATGACCAGGAAGCGAGGGGGCGGGCTGAGCCGGCCGAGCTATAACGCTGGCCAGGCCAGCGGAGGCAACGGGGAGACTCAGCCCCACGTATACACACACGTAGTAGTAGACAGGGCAGAGGCAGGCCCCCATGGGGAATGACCAGGAAGCGAGGGGGCGGGCTGAGCCGGCCGAGCTATAACGCTGGCCAGGCCAGCGGAGGCAACGGGGAGACTCAGCCCCACGTATACACACACGTAGTAGTAGACAGGGCAGAGGCAGGCCCCCATGGGGAATGACCAGGAAGCGAGGGGGCGGGCTGAGCCGGCCGAGCTATAACGCTGGCCAGGCCAGCGGAGGCAACGGGGAGACTCAGCCCCACGTATACACACACGTAGTAGTAGACAGGGCAGAGGCAGGCCCCCATGGGGAATGACCAGGAAGCGAGGGGGCGGGCTGAGCCGGCCGAGCTATAACGCTGGCCAGGCCAGCGGAGGCAACGGGGAGACTCAGCCCCACGTATACACACACGTAGTAGTAGACAGGGCAGAGGCAGGCCCCCATGGGGAATGACCAGGAAGCGAGGGGGCGGGCTGAGCCGGCCGAGCTATAACGCTGGCCAGGCCAGCGGAGGCAACGGGGAGACTCAGCCCCACGTATACACACACGTAGTAGTAGACAGGGCAGAGGCAGGCCCCCATGGGGAATGACCAGGAAGCGAGGGGGCGGGCTGAGCCGGCCGAGCTATAACGCTGGCCAGGCCAGCGGAGGCAACGGGGAGACTCAGCCCCACGTATACACACACGTAGTAGTAGACAGGGCAGAGGCAGGCCCCCATGGGGAATGACCAGGAAGCGAGGGGGCGGGCTGAGCCGGCCGAGCTATAACGCTGGCCAGGCCAGCGGAGGCAACGGGGAGACTCAGCCCCACGTATACACACACGTAGTAGTAGACAGGGCAGAGGCAGGCCCCCATGGGGAATGACCAGGAAGCGAGGGGGCGGGCTGAGCCGGCCGAGCTATAACGCTGGCCAGGCCAGCGGAGGCAACGGGGAGACTCAGCCCCACGTATACACACACGTAGTAGTAGACAGGGCAGAGGCAGGCCCCCATGGGGAATGACCAGGAAGCGAGGGGGCGGGCTGAGCCGGCCGAGCTATAACGCTGGCCAGGCCAGCGGAGGCAACGGGGAGACTCAGCCCCACGTATACACACACGTAGTAGTAGACAGGGCAGAGGCAGGCCCCCATGGGGAATGACCAGGAAGCGAGGGGGCGGGCTGAGCCGGCCGAGCTATAACGCTGGCCAGGCCAGCGGAGGCAACGGGGAGACTCAGCCCCACGTATACACACACGTAGTAGTAGACAGGGCAGAGGCAGGCCCCATGGGGAATGACCAGGAAGCGAGGGG
>JAFHLA010000167.1:0-50000 GCA_021432705.1 Caranx ignobilis
TTGACACGTTTGGCTTCATTTTCATTGCATTTCACAAACGTGCGTCTCTCAGCGAGAGCAGTTCAAAATGACAAAACACTGCACAACGTGCCAGCTGCCCGTTTTGGCCCAGAATTGCCAGGAATTGACCATTCTACTCATTTCAGCTCAGAAACCGGCCCATTGACACAGTTTGGCTTCATTTTCAACACATTTACAAACGTGCGTCTCTCAGCGAGAGCAGTTCAAAATGACAAACACTGCACAACGTGCCAGCTGCCCGTTTGGGCCCAGAATTGCCAGGATTGACCATTCTACTCATTTCAGCTCAGAAACCGCCCATTGACACAGTTTGGCTTCATTTTCAACACATTTACAAACGTGCGTCTCTCAGCGAGAGCAGTTCAAAAATGACAAAACACTGCACAACGTGCCAGCTGCCCGGTTTGGGCCCAGAATTGCCAGGAATTGACCATTCCACTCATTTCAGCTCAGAAACCGGCCCATTGACACAGTTTGGCTTCATTTTCATTGCATTTCACAAAACGTGCGTCTCTCAGCGAGAGGAGTTCAAAAATGACAAAAAACTGCACAACGTGCCAGCTGCCCGGTTTTGGGCCAGAATTGCCAGGAATTGACCATTCTACTCATTTCAGCTCAGAAACCGGCCCATTGACACAGTTTGGCTTCATTTTCAACACATTTCACAAAACGTGCGTCTCTCAGCGAGAGCATTCAAAAATGACAAAACACACTGCACAACGTGCCAGCTGCCCGGTTTGGGCCAGAATTGCCAGAATTGACCATTCTACTCATTTCAGCTCAGAAACCGCCCATTGACACAGTTTGGCTTCATTTTCAACACATTTCACAAAACGTGCGTCTCTCAGCGAGAGGAGTTCAAAAATGACAAAAACACTGCACAACGTGCCAGCTGCCCGGTTTGGGCCCAGATTGCAGGAATTGACCATTCTACTCATTTCAGCTCAGAAACCGGCCCATTGACACAGTTTGGCTTCATTTTCATTGCATTTCACAAAACGTGCGTCTCTCAGCGAGAGGAGCTCAAATATGACAAAAACACTGCACAACGTGCCAGCTGCCCGGTTTGGGCCCAGAATTGCCAGGAATTGACCATTCCACTCATTTCAGCTCAGAAACCGGCCCATTGACACAGTTTGGCTTCATTTTCAATTGCATTTCACAAAACGTGCGTCTCTCAGCGAGAGCAGTTCAAAATGACAAAAACACTGCACAACGTGCCAGCTGCCCGGTTTGGGCCCAGAATTGCCAGGAATTGACCATTCTACTCATTTCAGCTCAGAAACCGGCCCATTGACACAGTTTGGCTTCATTTTCAACACATTTAACAACGTGCGTCTCTCAGCGAGAGGAGTTCAAATATGACAAAAACACTGCACAACGTGCCAGCTGCCCGGTTGGGCCCAGAATTGCCAGGAATTGACCATTCCACTCATTTCAGCTCAGAAACCGGCCCATTGACACAGTTTGGCTTCATTTTCAACACATTTCACAAAACGTGCGTCTCTCAGCGAGAGCAGCTCAAAATGACAAAAACACTGCACAACGTGCCAGCTGCCCGGTTTGGGCCCAGAATTGCCAGGAATTGACCATTCCACTCATTTCAGCTCAGAAACCGGCCCATTGACACAGTTTGGCTTCATTTTCAACACATTTCACAAACGTGCGTCTCTCAGCGAGAGCAGTTCAAAATGACAAAAACACTGCACAACGTGCCAGCTGCCCGGTTTGGGCCCAGAATTGCCAGGAATTGACCATTCTACTCATTTCAGCTCAGAAACCGGCCCATTGACACAGTTTGGCTTCATTTTCATTGCATTTAACAAAACGTGCGTCTCTCAGCGAGAGCAGTTCAAAATGACAAAAACACTGCACAACGTGCCAGCTGCCCGGTTTGGGCCCAGAATTGCCAGGAATTGACCATTCTACTCATTTCAGCTCAGAAACCGGCCCATTGACACAGTTTGGCTTCATTTTCATTGCATTTCACAAAACGTGCGTCTCTCAGCGAGAGGAGCTCAAATATGACAAAAACACTGCACAACGTGCCAGCTGCCCGGTTTGGGCCCAGAATTGCCAGGAATTGACCATTCCACTCATTTCAGCTCAGAAACCGGCCCATTGACACAGTTTGGCTTCATTTTCAACACATTTAACAAAACGTGCGTCTCTCAGCGAGAGAGTTCAAAATGACAAAAACACTGCACAACGTGCCAGCTGCCCGGTTTGGGCCCAGAATAGCCAGGAATTGACCATTCTACTCATTTCAGCTCAGAAACCGGCCCATTGACACAGTTTGGCTTCATTTTCAACACATTTAACAAAACGTGCGTCTCTCAGCGAGAGCAGTTCAAAATGACAAAACACTGCACAACGTGCCAGCTGCCCGGTTTGGGCCCAGAATTGCCAGAATTGACCATTCTACTCATTTCAGCTCAGAAACCGGCCCATTGACACAGTTTGGCTTCATTTTCAACACATTTAACAAAACGTGCGTCTCTCAGCGAGAGGAGCTCAAAAATGACAAAACACTGCACAACGTGCCAGCTGCCCGGTTTGGGCCCAGAATAGCCAGGAATTGACCATTCTACTCATTTCAGCTCAGAAACCGGCCCATTGACACAGTTTGGCTTCATTTTCAACACATTTCACAAAACGTGCGTCTCTCAGCGAGAGCAGTTCAAAAATGACAAAAACACTGCACAACGTGCCAGCTGCCCGTTTGGGCCCAGAATTGCCAGGAATTGACCATTCTACTCATTTCAGCTCAGAAACCGGCCCATTGACACAGTTTGGCTTCATTTTCAACACATTTAACAAACGTGCGTCTCTCAGCGAGAGAGTTCAAATATGACAAAAACACTGCACAACGTGCCAGCTGCCCGGTTTGGGCCCAGAATTGCCAGGAATTGACCATTCCACTCATTTCAGCTCAGAAACCGGCCCATTGGCACAGTTTGGCTTCATTTTCAACACATTTAACAAAACGTGCGTCTCTCAGCGAGCAGTTCAAAAATGACAAAAACACTGCACAACGTGCCAGCTGCCCGGTTTGGGCCCAGAATTGCCAGGAATTGACCATTCTACTCATTTCAGCTCAGAAACCGGCCCATTGACACAGTTTGGCTTCATTTTCAACACATTTAACAAAACGTGCGTCTCTCAGCGAGAGAGCTCAAAATGACAAAAACACTGCACAACGTGCCAGCTGCCCGGTTTGGGCCCAGAATTGCCAGGAATTGACCATTCTCCACTCATTTCAGCTCAGAAACCGGCCCATTGACACAGTTTGGCTTCATTTTCAACACATTTAACAAAACGTGCGTCTCTCAGCGAGAGGAGCTCAAAAATGACAAAAACACTGCACAACGTGCCAGCTGCCCGGTTTGGGCCCGAATTGCCAGGAATTGACCATTCTACTCATTTCAGCTCAGAAACCGGCCCATTGACACAGTTTGGCTTCATTTTCAACACATTTAACAAAACGTGCGTCTCTCAGCGAGAGGCAGTTCAAAAATGACAAAAACACTGCACAACGTGCCAGCTGCCCGGTTTGGGCCCAGAATTGCCAGGAATTGACCATTCCACTCATTTCAGCTCAGAAACCGGCCCATTGACACAGTTTGGCTTCATTTAACACATTTCACAAACGTGCGTCTCTCAGCGAGAGCAGCTCAAAATGACAAAAACACTGCACAACGTGCCAGCTGCCCGGTTTGGGCCCAGAATTGCCAGGAATTGACCATTCTACTCATTTCAGCTCAGAAACCGGCCCATTGACACAGTTTGGCTTCATTTTCAACACATTTCACAAACGTGCGTCTCTCAGCGAGAGCATTCAAAAATGACAAAAACACTGCACAACGTGCCAGCTGCCCGGTTTGGGCCCAGAATTGCCAGGAATTGACCATTCTACTCATTTCAGCTCAGAAACCGGCCCATTGACACAGTTTGGCTTCATTTTCACACATTTCACAAAACGTGCGTCTCTCAGCGAGAGGAGCTCAAAAATGACAAAAACACTGCACAACGTGCCAGCTGCCCGGTTTGGGCCCAGAATTGCCAGGAATTGACCATTCCACTCATTTCAGCTCAGAAACCGGCCCATTGACACAGTTTGGCTTCATTTTCAACACATTTCACAAAACGTGCGTCTCTCAGCGAGAGGAGTTCAAAATGACAAAAACACTGCACAACGTGCCAGCTGCCCGGTTTGGGCCCAGAATTGCCAGGAATTGACCATTCTACTCATTTCAGCTCAGAAACCGCCCATTGACACAGTTTGGCTTCATTTTCAACACATTTCACAAAACGTGCGTCTCTCAGCGAGAGCAGTTCAAAAATGACAAAAACACTGCACAACGTGCCAGCTGCCCGTTTGGGCCCAGAATTGCCAGGAATTGACCATTCTACTCATTTCAGCTCAGAAACCGGCCCATTGACAGTTTGGCTTCATTTTCATTGCATTTCACAAAACGTGCGTCTCTCAGCGAGAGCAGCTCAAAAATGACAAAAACACTGCACAACGTGCCAGCTGCCCGGTTTGGGCCCAGAATTGCCAGGAATTGACCATTCTACACTCATTTCAGCTCAGAAACCGGCCCATTGACACAGTTTGGCTTCATTTTCACACATTTCACAAAACGTGCGTCTCTCAGCGAGAGCAGTTCAAAAATGACAAAAACACTGCACAACGTGCCAGCTGCCCGGTTTGGGCCCAGAATTGCCAGGAATTGACCATTCCACTCATTTCAGCTCAGAAACCGGCCATTGACACAGTTTGGCTTCATTTTCAACACATTTCAACAAAACGTGCGTCTCTCAGCGAGAGGAGCTCAAATATGACAAAAACACTGCACAACGTGCCAGCTGCCCGGTTTGGGCCCAGAATTGCCAGGAATTGACCATTCCACTCATTTCAGCTCAGAAACCGGCCCATTGACACAGTTTGGCTTCATTTTCAACACATTTCACAAACGTGCGTCTCTCAGCGAGAGGAGCTCAAAAATGACAAAAACACTGCACAACGTGCCAGCTGCCCGGTTTGGGCCCAGAATTGCCAGGAATTGACCATTCTACTCATTTCAGCTCAGAAACCGGCCCATTGACACAGTTTGGCTTCATTTTCAACACATTTAACAAAACGTGCGTCTCTCAGCGAGAGCAGTTCAAAAATGACAAAAACACTGCACAACGTGCCAGCTGCCCGGTTTGGGCCCAGAATTGCCAGGAATTGACCATTCCACTCATTTCAGCTCAGAAACCGGCCCATTGACACAGTTTGGCTTCATTTTCAACACATTTACAAAACGTGCGTCTCTCAGCGAGAGCAGTTCAAAAATGACAAAAACACTGCACAACGTGCCAGCTGCCCGGTTTGGGCCCAGAATAGCCAGGAATTGACCATTCTACTCATTTCAGCTCAGAAACCGGCCCATTGACACAGTTTGGCTTCATTTTCATTGCATTTCACAAAACGTGCGTCTCTCAGCGAGAGGAGTTCAAAATGACAAAAACACTGCACAACGTGCCAGCTGCCCGGTTTGGGCCCAGAATTGCCAGGAATTGACCATTCTACTCATTTCAGCTCAGAAACCGGCCCATTGACACAGTTTGGCTTCATTTTCAACACATTTCACAAAACGTGCGTCTCTCAGCGAGAGCAGCTCAAATATGACAAAAACACTGCACAACGTGCCAGCTGCCCGGTTTGGGCCCAGAATTGCCAGGAATTGACCATTCTACTCATTTCAGCTCAGAAACCGGCCCATTGGCACAGTTTGGCTTCATTTTCAACGCATTTAACAAACGTGCGTCTCTCAGCGAGAGCAGTTCAAAAATGACAAAAACACTGCACAACGTGCCAGCTGCCCGGTTTGGGCCCAGAATTGCCAGGAATTGACCATTCTACTCATTTCAGCTCAGAAACCGGCCCATTGACACAGTTTGGCTTCATTTTCATTGCATTTCACAAACGTGCGTCTCTCAGCGAGAGCAGTTCAAAATGACAAAAACACTGCACAACGTGCCAGCTGCCCGGTTTGGGCCCAGAATTGCCAGGAATTGACCATTCTACTCATTTCAGCTCAGAAACCGGCCCATTGACACAGTTTGGCTTCATTTTCAACACATTTCACAAAACGTGCGTCTCTCAGCGAGAGCAGTTCAAAATGACAAAAACACTGCACAACGTGCCAGCTGCCCGGTTTGGGCCCAGAATTGCCAGGAATTGACCATTCTACTCATTTCAGCTCAGAAACCGGCCCATTGACACAGTTTGGCTTCATTTTCAACGCATTTCACAAAACGTGCGTCTCTCAGCGAGAGCAGCTCAAAAATGACAAAAACACTGCACAACGTGCCAGCTGCCCGGTTTGGGCCCAGAATTGCCAGGAATTGACCATTCCACTCATTTCAGCTCAGAAACCGGCCCATTGACACAGTTTGGCTTCATTTTCATTGCATTTCACAAAACGTGCGTCTCTCAGCGAGAGCAGTTCAAAAATGACAAAAACACTGCACAACGTGCCAGCTGCCCGGTTTGGGCCCAGAATTGCCAGGAATTGACCATTCTACTCATTTCAGCTCAGAAACCGGCCCATTGACACAGTTTGGCTTCATTTTCAACACATTTAACAAAACGTGCGTCTCTCAGCGAGAGCAGTTCAAAAATGACAAAAACACTGCACAACGTGCCAGCTGCCCGGTTTGGGCCCAGAATTGCCAGGAATTGACCATTCTACTCATTTCAGCTCAGAAACCGGCCCATTGACACAGTTTGGCTTCATTTTCAACGCATTTAACAAAACGTGCGTCTCTCAGCGAGAGCAGTTCAAAAATGACAAAAACACTGCACAACGTGCCAGCTGCCCGGTTTGGGCCCAGAATTGCCAGGAATTGACCATTCTACTCATTTCAGCTCAGAAACCGGCCCATTGACACAGTTTGGCTTCATTTTCAACACATTTCACAAAACGTGCGTCTCTCAGCGAGAGCAGTTCAAAAATGACAAAAACACTGCACAACGTGCCAGCTGCCCGGTTTGGGCCCAGAATTGCCAGGAATTGACCATTCTACTCATTTCAGCTCAGAAACCGGCCCATTGACACAGTTTGGCTTCATTTTCAACACATTTCACAAAACGTGCGTCTCTCAGCGAGAGCAGTTCAAAAATGACAAAAACACTGCACAACGTGCCAGCTGCCCGGTTTGGGCCCAGAATTGCCAGGAATTGACCATTCTACTCATTTCAGCTCAGAAACCGGCCCATTGACACAGTTTGGCTTCATTTTCAACACATTTCACAAAACGTGCGTCTCTCAGCGAGAGCAGTTCAAAAATGACAAAAACACTGCACAACGTGCCAGCTGCCCGGTTTGGGCCCAGAATTGCCAGGAATTGACCATTCCACTCATTTCAGCTCAGAAACCGGCCCATTGACACAGTTTGGCTTCATTTTCAACACATTTCACAAAACGTGCGTCTCTCAGCGAGAGCAGCTCAAAAATGACAAAAACACTGCACAACGTGCCAGCTGCCCGGTTTGGGCCCAGAATTGCCAGGAATTGACCATTCTACTCATTTCAGCTCAGAAACCGGCCCATTGACACAGTTTGGCTTCATTTTCAACACATTTCACAAAACGTGCGTCTCTCAGCGAGAGCAGTTCAAAAATGACAAAAACACTGCACAACGTGCCAGCTGCCCGGTTTGGGCCCAGAATTGCCAGGAATTGACCATTCTACTCATTTCAGCTCAGAAACCGGCCCATTGACACAGTTTGGCTTCATTTTCAACACATTTAACAAAACGTGCGTCTCTCAGCGAGAGCAGTTCAAAAATGACAAAAACACTGCACAACGTGCCAGCTGCCCGGTTTGGGCCCAGAATTGCCAGGAATTGACCATTCTACTCATTTCAGCTCAGAAACCGGCCCATTGACACAGTTTGGCTTCATTTTCAACGCATTTAACAAAACGTGCGTCTCTCAGCGAGAGCAGTTCAAAATGACAAAAACACTGCACAACGTGCCAGCTGCCCGGTTTGGGCCCAGAATTGCCAGGAATTGACCATTCTACTCATTTCAGCTCAGAAACCGGCCCATTGACACAGTTTGGCTTCATTTTCAACGCATTTCACAAAACGTGCGTCTCTCAGCGAGAGCAGTTCAAAAATGACAAAAACACTGCACAACGTGCCAGCTGCCCGGTTTGGGCCCAGAATTGCCAGGAATTGACCATTCTACTCATTTCAGCTCAGAAACCGGCCCATTGACACAGTTTGGCTTCATTTTCAACGCATTTCACAAAACGTGCGTCTCTCAGCGAGAGCAGTTCAAAAATGACAAAAACACTGCACAACGTGCCAGCTGCCCGGTTTGGGCCCAGAATTGCCAGGAATTGACCATTCTACTCATTTCAGCTCAGAAACCGGCCCATTGACACAGTTTGGCTTCATTTTCAACACATTTCACAAAACGTGCGTCTCTCAGCGAGAGCAGTTCAAAAATGACAAAAACACTGCACAACGTGCCAGCTGCCCGGTTTGGGCCCAGAATTGCCAGGAATTGACCATTCTACTCATTTCAGCTCAGAAACCGGCCCATTGACACAGTTTGGCTTCATTTTCAACACATTTACAAAACGTGCGTCTCTCAGCGAGAGCAGTTCAAAAATGACAAAAACACTGCACAACGTGCCAGCTGCCCGGTTTGGGCCCAGAATTGCCAGGAATTGACCATTCCACTCATTTCAGCTCAGAAACCGGCCCATTGACACAGTTTGGCTTCATTTTCAACACATTTCACAAAACGTGCGTCTCTCAGCGAGAGCAGTTCAAAAATGACAAAAACACTGCACAACGTGCCAGCTGCCCGGTTTGGGCCCAGAATTGCCAGGAATTGACCATTCTACTCATTTCAGCTCAGAAACCGGCCCATTGACACAGTTTGGCTTCATTTTCAACACATTTAACAAAACGTGCGTCTCTCAGCGAGAGCAGTTCAAAAATGACAAAAACACTGCACAACGTGCCAGCTGCCCGGTTTGGGCCCAGAATTGCCAGGAATTGACCATTCTACTCATTTCAGCTCAGAAACCGGCCCATTGACACAGTTTGGCTTCATTTTCAACACATTTCACAAAACGTGCGTCTCTCAGCGAGAGCAGTTCAAAAATGACAAAAACACTGCACAACGTGCCAGCTGCCCGGTTTGGGCCCAGAATTGCCAGGAATTGACCATTCTACTCATTTCAGCTCAGAAACCGGCCCATTGACACAGTTTGGCTTCATTTTCAACACATTTAACAAAACGTGCGTCTCTCAGCGAGAGCAGTTCAAAAATGACAAAAACACTGCACAACGTGCCAGCTGCCCGGTTTGGGCCCAGAATTGCCAGGAATTGACCATTCCACTCATTTCAGCTCAGAAACCGGCCCATTGACACAGTTTGGCTTCATTTTCAACACATTTACAAAACGTGCGTCTCTCAGCGAGAGCAGTTCAAAAATGACAAAAACACTGCACAACGTGCCAGCTGCCCGGTTTGGGCCCAGAATTGCCAGGAATTGACCATTCTACTCATTTCAGCTCAGAAACCGGCCCATTGACACAGTTTGGCTTCATTTTCAACACATTTCACAAAACGTGCGTCTCTCAGCGAGAGCAGTTCAAAAATGACAAAAACACTGCACAACGTGCCAGCTGCCCGGTTTGGGCCCAGAATTGCCAGGAATTGACCATTCTACTCATTTCAGCTCAGAAACCGGCCCATTGACACAGTTTGGCTTCATTTTCAACACATTTAACAAAACGTGCGTCTCTCAGCGAGAGCAGTTCAAAAATGACAAAAACACTGCACAACGTGCCAGCTGCCCGGTTTGGGCCCAGAATTGCCAGGAATTGACCATTCTACTCATTTCAGCTCAGAAACCGGCCCATTGACACAGTTTGGCTTCATTTTCAACATTTAACAAAACGTGCGTCTCTCAGCGAGAGCAGTTCAAAATGACAAAAACACTGCACAACGTGCCAGCTGCCCGGTTTGGGCCCAGAATTGCCAGGAATTGACCATTCTACTCATTTCAGCTCAGAAACCGGCCCATTGACACAGTTTGGCTTCATTTTCAACACATTTCACAAAACGTGCGTCTCTCAGCGAGAGCAGTTCAAAAATGACAAAAACACTGCACAACGTGCCAGCTGCCCGGTTTGGGCCCAGAATTGCCAGGAATTGACCATTCTACTCATTTCAGCTCAGAAACCGGCCCATTGACACAGTTTGGCTTCATTTTCAACACATTTCACAAAACGTGCGTCTCTCAGCGAGAGCAGTTCAAAAATGACAAAAACACTGCACAACGTGCCAGCTGCCCGGTTTGGGCCCAGAATTGCCAGGAATTGACCATTCTACTCATTTCAGCTCAGAAACCGGCCCATTGACACAGTTTGGCTTCATTTTCAACACATTTAACAAAACGTGCGTCTCTCAGCGAGAGCAGTTCAAAAATGACAAAAACACTGCACAACGTGCCAGCTGCCCGGTTTGGGCCCAGAATTGCCAGGAATTGACCATTCTACTCATTTCAGCTCAGAAACCGGCCCATTGACACAGTTTGGCTTCATTTTCATTGCATTTCACAAAACGTGCGTCTCTCAGCGAGAGCAGTTCAAAAATGACAAAAACACTGCACAACGTGCCAGCTGCCCGGTTTGGGCCCAGAATTGCCAGGAATTGACCATTCTACTCATTTCAGCTCAGAAACCGGCCCATTGACACAGTTTGGCTTCATTTTCAACACATTTAACAAAACGTGCGTCTCTCAGCGAGAGCAGTTCAAAAATGACAAAAACACTGCACAACGTGCCAGCTGCCCGGTTTGGGCCCAGAATTGCCAGGAATTGACCATTCTACTCATTTCAGCTCAGAAACCGGCCCATTGACACAGTTTGGCTTCATTTTCAACACATTTAACAAAACGTGCGTCTCTCAGCGAGAGCAGTTCAAAAATGACAAAAACACTGCACAACGTGCCAGCTGCCCGGTTTGGGCCCAGAATTGCCAGGAATTGACCATTCCACTCATTTCAGCTCAGAAACCGGCCCATTGACACAGTTTGGCTTCATTTTCAACACATTTCACAAAACGTGCGTCTCTCAGCGAGAGCAGTTCAAAAATGACAAAAACACTGCACAACGTGCCAGCTGCCCGGTTTGGGCCCAGAATTGCCAGGAATTGACCATTCTACTCATTTCAGCTCAGAAACCGGCCCATTGACACAGTTTGGCTTCATTTTCAACACATTTCACAAAACGTGCGTCTCTCAGCGAGAGCAGTTCAAAAATGACAAAAACACTGCACAACGTGCCAGCTGCCCGGTTTGGGCCCAGAATTGCCAGGAATTGACCATTCTACTCATTTCAGCTCAGAAACCGGCCCATTGACACAGTTTGGCTTCATTTTCAACACATTTCACAAAACGTGCGTCTCTCAGCGAGAGCAGTTCAAAAATGACAAAAACACTGCACAACGTGCCAGCTGCCCGGTTTGGGCCCAGAATTGCCAGGAATTGACCATTCTACTCATTTCAGCTCAGAAACCGGCCCATTGACACAGTTTGGCTTCATTTTCAACACATTTCACAAAACGTGCGTCTCTCAGCGAGAGCAGTTCAAAAATGACAAAAACACTGCACAACGTGCCAGCTGCCCGGTTTGGGCCCAGAATTGCCAGGAATTGACCATTCTACTCATTTCAGCTCAGAAACCGGCCCATTGACACAGTTTGGCTTCATTTTCAACACATTTCACAAAACGTGCGTCTCTCAGCGAGAGCAGTTCAAAAATGACAAAAACACTGCACAACGTGCCAGCTGCCCGGTTTGGGCCCAGAATTGCCAGGAATTGACCATTCCACTCATTTCAGCTCAGAAACCGGCCCATTGACACAGTTTGGCTTCATTTTCAACACATTTCACAAAACGTGCGTCTCTCAGCGAGAGCAGTTCAAAAATGACAAAAACACTGCACAACGTGCCAGCTGCCCGGTTTGGGCCCAGAATTGCCAGGAATTGACCATTCTACTCATTTCAGCTCAGAAACCGGCCCATTGACACAGTTTGGCTTCATTTTCAACACATTTCACAAAACGTGCGTCTCTCAGCGAGAGCAGTTCAAAAATGACAAAAACACTGCACAACGTGCCAGCTGCCCGGTTTGGGCCCAGAATTGCCAGGAATTGACCATTCCACTCATTTCAGCTCAGAAACCGGCCCATTGACACAGTTTGGCTTCATTTTCAACACATTTCACAAAACGTGCGTCTCTCAGCGAGAGCAGTTCAAAAATGACAAAAACACTGCACAACGTGCCAGCTGCCCGGTTTGGGCCCAGAATTGCCAGGAATTGACCATTCTACTCATTTCAGCTCAGAAACCGGCCCATTGACACAGTTTGGCTTCATTTTCAACACATTTCACAAAACGTGCGTCTCTCAGCGAGAGCAGTTCAAAAATGACAAAAACACTGCACAACGTGCCAGCTGCCCGGTTTGGGCCCAGAATTGCCAGGAATTGACCATTCTACTCATTTCAGCTCAGAAACCGGCCCATTGACACAGTTTGGCTTCATTTTCAACACATTTCACAAAACGTGCGTCTCTCAGCGAGAGCAGTTCAAAAATGACAAAAACACTGCACAACGTGCCAGCTGCCCGGTTTGGGCCCAGAATTGCCAGGAATTGACCATTCTACTCATTTCAGCTCAGAAACCGGCCCATTGACACAGTTTGGCTTCATTTTCAACACATTTAACAAAACGTGCGTCTCTCAGCGAGAGCAGTTCAAAAATGACAAAAACACTGCACAACGTGCCAGCTGCCCGGTTTGGGCCCAGAATTGCCAGGAATTGACCATTCTACTCATTTCAGCTCAGAAACCGGCCCATTGACACAGTTTGGCTTCATTTTCAACACATTTCACAAAACGTGCGTCTCTCAGCGAGAGCAGTTCAAAAATGACAAAAACACTGCACAACGTGCCAGCTGCCCGGTTTGGGCCCAGAATTGCCAGGAATTGACCATTCTACTCATTTCAGCTCAGAAACCGGCCCATTGACACAGTTTGGCTTCATTTTCAACACATTTCACAAAACGTGCGTCTCTCAGCGAGAGCAGTTCAAAAATGACAAAAACACTGCACAACGTGCCAGCTGCCCGGTTTGGGCCCAGAATTGCCAGGAATTGACCATTCTACTCATTTCAGCTCAGAAACCGGCCCATTGACACAGTTTGGCTTCATTTTCAACACATTTCACAAAACGTGCGTCTCTCAGCGAGAGCAGTTCAAAAATGACAAAAACACTGCACAACGTGCCAGCTGCCCGGTTTGGGCCCAGAATTGCCAGGAATTGACCATTCTACTCATTTCAGCTCAGAAACCGGCCCATTGACACAGTTTGGCTTCATTTTCAACACATTTAACAAAACGTGCGTCTCTCAGCGAGAGCAGTTCAAAAATGACAAAAACACTGCACAACGTGCCAGCTGCCCGGTTTGGGCCCAGAATTGCCAGGAATTGACCATTCTACTCATTTCAGCTCAGAAACCGGCCCATTGACACAGTTTGGCTTCATTTTCAACACATTTAACAAAACGTGCGTCTCTCAGCGAGAGCAGTTCAAAAATGACAAAAACACTGCACAACGTGCCAGCTGCCCGGTTTGGGCCCAGAATTGCCAGGAATTGACCATTCTACTCATTTCAGCTCAGAAACCGGCCCATTGACACAGTTTGGCTTCATTTTCAACACATTTAACAAAACGTGCGTCTCTCAGCGAGAGCAGTTCAAAAATGACAAAAACACTGCACAACGTGCCAGCTGCCCGGTTTGGGCCCAGAATTGCCAGGAATTGACCATTCTACTCATTTCAGCTCAGAAACCGGCCCATTGACACAGTTTGGCTTCATTTTCAACACATTTCACAAAACGTGCGTCTCTCAGCGAGAGCAGTTCAAAAATGACAAAAACACTGCACAACGTGCCAGCTGCCCGGTTTGGGCCCAGAATTGCCAGGAATTGACCATTCTACTCATTTCAGCTCAGAAACCGGCCCATTGACACAGTTTGGCTTCATTTTCAACACATTTCACAAAACGTGCGTCTCTCAGCGAGAGCAGTTCAAAAATGACAAAAACACTGCACAACGTGCCAGCTGCCCGGTTTGGGCCCAGAATTGCCAGGAATTGACCATTCTACTCATTTCAGCTCAGAAACCGGCCCATTGACACAGTTTGGCTTCATTTTCAACACATTTAACAAAACGTGCGTCTCTCAGCGAGAGCAGTTCAAAAATGACAAAAACACTGCACAACGTGCCAGCTGCCCGGTTTGGGCCCAGAATTGCCAGGAATTGACCATTCTACTCATTTCAGCTCAGAAACCGGCCCATTGACACAGTTTGGCTTCATTTTCAACACATTTAACAAAACGTGCGTCTCTCAGCGAGAGCAGTTCAAAAATGACAAAAACACTGCACAACGTGCCAGCTGCCCGGTTTGGGCCCAGAATTGCCAGGAATTGACCATTCTACTCATTTCAGCTCAGAAACCGGCCCATTGACACAGTTTGGCTTCATTTTCAACACATTTAACAAAACGTGCGTCTCTCAGCGAGAGCAGTTCAAAAATGACAAAAACACTGCACAACGTGCCAGCTGCCCGGTTTGGGCCCAGAATTGCCAGGAATTGACCATTCTACTCATTTCAGCTCAGAAACCGGCCCATTGACACAGTTTGGCTTCATTTTCAACACATTTAACAAAACGTGCGTCTCTCAGCGAGAGCAGTTCAAAAATGACAAAAACACTGCACAACGTGCCAGCTGCCCGGTTTGGGCCCAGAATTGCCAGGAATTGACCATTCTACTCATTTCAGCTCAGAAACCGGCCCATTGACACAGTTTGGCTTCATTTTCATTGCATTTAACAAAACGTGCGTCTCTCAGCGAGAGCAGTTCAAAAATGACAAAAACACTGCACAACGTGCCAGCTGCCCGGTTTGGGCCCAGAATTGCCAGGAATTGACCATTCTACTCATTTCAGCTCAGAAACCGGCCCATTGACACAGTTTGGCTTCATTTTCAACACATTTAACAAAACGTGCGTCTCTCAGCGAGAGCAGTTCAAAAATGACAAAAACACTGCACAACGTGCCAGCTGCCCGGTTTGGGCCCAGAATTGCCAGGAATTGACCATTCTACTCATTTCAGCTCAGAAACCGGCCCATTGACACAGTTTGGCTTCATTTTCAACACATTTAACAAAACGTGCGTCTCTCAGCGAGAGCAGTTCAAAAATGACAAAAACACTGCACAACGTGCCAGCTGCCCGGTTTGGGCCCAGAATTGCCAGGAATTGACCATTCTACTCATTTCAGCTCAGAAACCGGCCCATTGACACAGTTTGGCTTCATTTTCAACACATTTAACAAAACGTGCGTCTCTCAGCGAGAGCAGTTCAAAAATGACAAAAACACTGCACAACGTGCCAGCTGCCCGGTTTGGGCCCAGAATTGCCAGGAATTGACCATTCTACTCATTTCAGCTCAGAAACCGGCCCATTGACACAGTTTGGCTTCATTTTCAACACATTTCACAAAACGTGCGTCTCTCAGCGAGAGGAGTTCAAAAATGACAAAAACACTGCACAACGTGCCAGCTGCCCGGTTTGGGCCCAGAATTGCCAGGAATTGACCATTCTACTCATTTCAGCTCAGAAACCGGCCCATTGACACAGTTTGGCTTCATTTTCAACACATTTAACAAAACGTGCGTCTCTCAGCGAGAGCAGTTCAAAAATGACAAAAACACTGCACAACGTGCCAGCTGCCCGGTTTGGGCCCAGAATTGCCAGGAATTGACCATTCCACTCATTTCAGCTCAGAAACCGGCCCATTGACACAGTTTGGCTTCATTTTCAACACATTTAACAAAACGTGCGTCTCTCAGCGAGAGCAGTTCAAAAATGACAAAAACACTGCACAACGTGCCAGCTGCCCGGTTTGGGCCCAGAATTGCCAGGAATTGACCATTCTACTCATTTCAGCTCAGAAACCGGCCCATTGACACAGTTTGGCTTCATTTTCAACACATTTAACAAAACGTGCGTCTCTCAGCGAGAGCAGTTCAAAAATGACAAAAACACTGCACAACGTGCCAGCTGCCCGGTTTGGGCCCAGAATTGCCAGGAATTGACCATTCTACTCATTTCAGCTCAGAAACCGGCCCATTGACACAGTTTGGCTTCATTTTCATTGCATTTCACAAAACGTGCGTCTCTCAGCGAGAGCAGTTCAAAAATGACAAAAACACTGCACAACGTGCCAGCTGCCCGGTTTGGGCCCAGAATTGCCAGGAATTGACCATTCTACTCATTTCAGCTCAGAAACCGGCCCATTGACACAGTTTGGCTTCATTTTCAACACATTTAACAAAACGTGCGTCTCTCAGCGAGAGCAGTTCAAAAATGACAAAAACACTGCACAACGTGCCAGCTGCCCGGTTTGGGCCCAGAATTGCCAGGAATTGACCATTCTACTCATTTCAGCTCAGAAACCGGCCCATTGACACAGTTTGGCTTCATTTTCATTGCATTTCACAAAACGTGCGTCTCTCAGCGAGAGCAGTTCAAAAATGACAAAAACACTGCACAACGTGCCAGCTGCCCGGTTTGGGCCCAGAATTGCCAGGAATTGACCATTCCACTCATTTCAGCTCAGAAACCGGCCCATTGACACAGTTTGGCTTCATTTTCAACACATTTCACAAAACGTGCGTCTCTCAGCGAGAGCAGTTCAAAAATGACAAAAACACTGCACAACGTGCCAGCTGCCCGGTTTGGGCCCAGAATTGCCAGGAATTGACCATTCTACTCATTTCAGCTCAGAAACCGGCCCATTGACACAGTTTGGCTTCATTTTCAACACATTTCACAAAACGTGCGTCTCTCAGCGAGAGCAGTTCAAAAATGACAAAAACACTGCACAACGTGCCAGCTGCCCGGTTTGGGCCCAGAATTGCCAGGAATTGACCATTCTACTCATTTCAGCTCAGAAACCGGCCCATTGACACAGTTTGGCTTCATTTTCAACACATTTAACAAAACGTGCGTCTCTCAGCGAGAGCAGTTCAAAAATGACAAAAACACTGCACAACGTGCCAGCTGCCCGGTTTGGGCCCAGAATTGCCAGGAATTGACCATTCTACTCATTTCAGCTCAGAAACCGGCCCATTGACACAGTTTGGCTTCATTTTCAACACATTTAACAAAACGTGCGTCTCTCAGCGAGAGCAGTTCAAAATGACAAAAACACTGCACAACGTGCCAGCTGCCCGGTTTGGGCCCAGAATTGCCAGGAATTGACCATTCTACTCATTTCAGCTCAGAAACCGGCCCATTGACACAGTTTGGCTTCATTTTCAACACATTTAACAAAACGTGCGTCTCTCAGCGAGAGCAGTTCAAAAATGACAAAAACACTGCACAACGTGCCAGCTGCCCGGTTTGGGCCCAGAATTGCCAGGAATTGACCATTCTACTCATTTCAGCTCAGAAACCGGCCCATTGACACAGTTTGGCTTCATTTTCAACACATTTCACAAAACGTGCGTCTCTCAGCGAGAGCAGTTCAAAAATGACAAAAACACTGCACAACGTGCCAGCTGCCCGGTTTGGGCCCAGAATTGCCAGGAATTGACCATTCTACTCATTTCAGCTCAGAAACCGGCCCATTGACACAGTTTGGCTTCATTTTCAACACATTTAACAAAACGTGCGTCTCTCAGCGAGAGCAGTTCAAAAATGACAAAAACACTGCACAACGTGCCAGCTGCCCGGTTTGGGCCCAGAATTGCCAGGAATTGACCATTCTACTCATTTCAGCTCAGAAACCGGCCCATTGACACAGTTTGGCTTCATTTTCAACACATTTAACAAAACGTGCGTCTCTCAGCGAGAGCAGTTCAAAAATGACAAAAACACTGCACAACGTGCCAGCTGCCCGGTTTGGGCCCAGAATTGCCAGGAATTGACCATTCTACTCATTTCAGCTCAGAAACCGGCCCATTGACACAGTTTGGCTTCATTTTCATTGCATTTAACAAAACGTGCGTCTCTCAGCGAGAGCAGTTCAAAAATGACAAAAACACTGCACAACGTGCCAGCTGCCCGGTTTGGGCCCAGAATTGCCAGGAATTGACCATTCTACTCATTTCAGCTCAGAAACCGGCCCATTGACACAGTTTGGCTTCATTTTCAACACATTTCACAAAACGTGCGTCTCTCAGCGAGAGCAGTTCAAAAATGACAAAAACACTGCACAACGTGCCAGCTGCCCGGTTTGGGCCCAGAATTGCCAGGAATTGACCATTCTACTCATTTCAGCTCAGAAACCGGCCCATTGACACAGTTTGGCTTCATTTTCAACACATTTCACAAAACGTGCGTCTCTCAGCGAGAGCAGTTCAAAAATGACAAAAACACTGCACAACGTGCCAGCTGCCCGGTTTGGGCCCAGAATTGCCAGGAATTGACCATTCTACTCATTTCAGCTCAGAAACCGGCCCATTGACACAGTTTGGCTTCATTTTCAACACATTTCACAAAACGTGCGTCTCTCAGCGAGAGCAGTTCAAAAATGACAAAAACACTGCACAACGTGCCAGCTGCCCGGTTTGGGCCCAGAATTGCCAGGAATTGACCATTCTACTCATTTCAGCTCAGAAACCGGCCCATTGACACAGTTTGGCTTCATTTTCAACACATTTAACAAAACGTGCGTCTCTCAGCGAGAGCAGTTCAAAAATGACAAAAACACTGCACAACGTGCCAGCTGCCCGGTTTGGGCCCAGAATTGCCAGGAATTGACCATTCTACTCATTTCAGCTCAGAAACCGGCCCATTGACACAGTTTGGCTTCATTTTCAACACATTTCACAAAACGTGCGTCTCTCAGCGAGAGCAGTTCAAAAATGACAAAAACACTGCACAACGTGCCAGCTGCCCGGTTTGGGCCCAGAATTGCCAGGAATTGACCATTCCACTCATTTCAGCTCAGAAACCGGCCCATTGACACAGTTTGGCTTCATTTTCAACACATTTAACAAAACGTGCGTCTCTCAGCGAGAGCAGTTCAAAAATGACAAAAACACTGCACAACGTGCCAGCTGCCCGGTTTGGGCCCAGAATTGCCAGGAATTGACCATTCTACTCATTTCAGCTCAGAAACCGGCCCATTGACACAGTTTGGCTTCATTTTCAACACATTTAACAAAACGTGCGTCTCTCAGCGAGAGCAGTTCAAAAATGACAAAAACACTGCACAACGTGCCAGCTGCCCGGTTTGGGCCCAGAATTGCCAGGAATTGACCATTCTACTCATTTCAGCTCAGAAACCGGCCCATTGACACAGTTTGGCTTCATTTTCAACACATTTAACAAAACGTGCGTCTCTCAGCGAGAGCAGTTCAAAAATGACAAAAACACTGCACAACGTGCCAGCTGCCCGGTTTGGGCCCAGAATTGCCAGGAATTGACCATTCTACTCATTTCAGCTCAGAAACCGGCCCATTGACACAGTTTGGCTTCATTTTCAACACATTTAACAAAACGTGCGTCTCTCAGCGAGAGCAGTTCAAAAATGACAAAAACACTGCACAACGTGCCAGCTGCCCGGTTTGGGCCCAGAATTGCCAGGAATTGACCATTCTACTCATTTCAGCTCAGAAACCGGCCCATTGACACAGTTTGGCTTCATTTTCAACACATTTAACAAAACGTGCGTCTCTCAGCGAGAGCAGTTCAAAAATGACAAAAACACTGCACAACGTGCCAGCTGCCCGGTTTGGGCCCAGAATTGCCAGGAATTGACCATTCTACTCATTTCAGCTCAGAAACCGGCCCATTGACACAGTTTGGCTTCATTTTCAACACATTTAACAAAACGTGCGTCTCTCAGCGAGAGCAGTTCAAAAATGACAAAAACACTGCACAACGTGCCAGCTGCCCGGTTTGGGCCCAGAATTGCCAGGAATTGACCATTCTACTCATTTCAGCTCAGAAACCGGCCCATTGACACAGTTTGGCTTCATTTTCAACACATTTCACAAAACGTGCGTCTCTCAGCGAGAGCAGTTCAAAAATGACAAAAACACTGCACAACGTGCCAGCTGCCCGGTTTGGGCCCAGAATTGCCAGGAATTGACCATTCTACTCATTTCAGCTCAGAAACCGGCCCATTGACACAGTTTGGCTTCATTTTCAACACATTTAACAAAACGTGCGTCTCTCAGCGAGAGCAGTTCAAAAATGACAAAAACACTGCACAACGTGCCAGCTGCCCGGTTTGGGCCCAGAATTGCCAGGAATTGACCATTCTACTCATTTCAGCTCAGAAACCGGCCCATTGACACAGTTTGGCTTCATTTTCAACACATTTCACAAAACGTGCGTCTCTCAGCGAGAGCAGTTCAAAAATGACAAAAACACTGCACAACGTGCCAGCTGCCCGGTTTGGGCCCAGAATTGCCAGGAATTGACCATTCTACTCATTTCAGCTCAGAAACCGGCCCATTGACACAGTTTGGCTTCATTTTCAACACATTTCACAAAACGTGCGTCTCTCAGCGAGAGCAGTTCAAAAATGACAAAAACACTGCACAACGTGCCAGCTGCCCGGTTTGGGCCCAGAATTGCCAGGAATTGACCATTCTACTCATTTCAGCTCAGAAACCGGCCCATTGACACAGTTTGGCTTCATTTTCAACACATTTAACAAAACGTGCGTCTCTCAGCGAGAGCAGTTCAAAAATGACAAAAACACTGCACAACGTGCCAGCTGCCCGGTTTGGGCCCAGAATTGCCAGGAATTGACCATTCCACTCATTTCAGCTCAGAAACCGGCCCATTGACACAGTTTGGCTTCATTTTCAACACATTTCACAAAACGTGCGTCTCTCAGCGAGAGCAGTTCAAAAATGACAAAAACACTGCACAACGTGCCAGCTGCCCGGTTTGGGCCCAGAATTGCCAGGAATTGACCATTCTACTCATTTCAGCTCAGAAACCGGCCCATTGACACAGTTTGGCTTCATTTTCAACACATTTCACAAAACGTGCGTCTCTCAGCGAGAGCAGTTCAAAAATGACAAAAACACTGCACAACGTGCCAGCTGCCCGGTTTGGGCCCAGAATTGCCAGGAATTGACCATTCTACTCATTTCAGCTCAGAAACCGGCCCATTGACACAGTTTGGCTTCATTTTCATTGCATTTCACAAAACGTGCGTCTCTCAGCGAGAGCAGTTCAAAAATGACAAAAACACTGCACAACGTGCCAGCTGCCCGGTTTGGGCCCAGAATTGCCAGGAATTGACCATTCCACTCATTTCAGCTCAGAAACCGGCCCATTGACACAGTTTGGCTTCATTTTCAACACATTTCACAAAACGTGCGTCTCTCAGCGAGAGCAGTTCAAAAATGACAAAAACACTGCACAACGTGCCAGCTGCCCGGTTTGGGCCCAGAATTGCCAGGAATTGACCATTCTACTCATTTCAGCTCAGAAACCGGCCCATTGACACAGTTTGGCTTCATTTTCAACACATTTCACAAAACGTGCGTCTCTCAGCGAGAGCAGTTCAAAAATGACAAAAACACTGCACAACGTGCCAGCTGCCCGGTTTGGGCCCAGAATTGCCAGGAATTGACCATTCTACTCATTTCAGCTCAGAAACCGGCCCATTGACACAGTTTGGCTTCATTTTCAACACATTTAACAAAACGTGCGTCTCTCAGCGAGAGCAGTTCAAAAATGACAAAAACACTGCACAACGTGCCAGCTGCCCGGTTTGGGCCCAGAATTGCCAGGAATTGACCATTCTACTCATTTCAGCTCAGAAACCGGCCCATTGACACAGTTTGGCTTCATTTTCAACACATTTCACAAAACGTGCGTCTCTCAGCGAGAGCAGTTCAAAAATGACAAAAACACTGCACAACGTGCCAGCTGCCCGGTTTGGGCCCAGAATTGCCAGGAATTGACCATTCTACTCATTTCAGCTCAGAAACCGGCCCATTGACACAGTTTGGCTTCATTTTCAACACATTTAACAAAACGTGCGTCTCTCAGCGAGAGCAGTTCAAAAATGACAAAAACACTGCACAACGTGCCAGCTGCCCGGTTTGGGCCCAGAATTGCCAGGAATTGACCATTCTACTCATTTCAGCTCAGAAACCGGCCCATTGACACAGTTTGGCTTCATTTTCATTGCATTTCACAAAACGTGCGTCTCTCAGCGAGAGCAGTTCAAAAATGACAAAAACACTGCACAACGTGCCAGCTGCCCGGTTTGGGCCCAGAATTGCCAGGAATTGACCATTCTACTCATTTCAGCTCAGAAACCGGCCCATTGACACAGTTTGGCTTCATTTTCAACACATTTCACAAAACGTGCGTCTCTCAGCGAGAGCAGTTCAAAAATGACAAAAACACTGCACAACGTGCCAGCTGCCCGGTTTGGGCCCAGAATTGCCAGGAATTGACCATTCTACTCATTTCAGCTCAGAAACCGGCCCATTGACACAGTTTGGCTTCATTTTCAACACATTTAACAAAACGTGCGTCTCTCAGCGAGAGCAGTTCAAAAATGACAAAAACACTGCACAACGTGCCAGCTGCCCGGTTTGGGCCCAGAATTGCCAGGAATTGACCATTCTACTCATTTCAGCTCAGAAACCGGCCCATTGACACAGTTTGGCTTCATTTTCAACACATTTAACAAAACGTGCGTCTCTCAGCGAGAGCAGTTCAAAAATGACAAAAACACTGCACAACGTGCCAGCTGCCCGGTTTGGGCCCAGAATTGCCAGGAATTGACCATTCTACTCATTTCAGCTCAGAAACCGGCCCATTGACACAGTTTGGCTTCATTTTCATTGCATTTACAAAACGTGCGTCTCTCAGCGAGAGCAGTTCAAAAATGACAAAAACACTGCACAACGTGCCAGCTGCCCGGTTTGGGCCCAGAATTGCCAGGAATTGACCATTCTACTCATTTCAGCTCAGAAACCGGCCCATTGACACAGTTTGGCTTCATTTTCAACACATTTAACAAAACGTGCGTCTCTCAGCGAGAGCAGTTCAAAAATGACAAAAACACTGCACAACGTGCCAGCTGCCCGGTTTGGGCCCAGAATTGCCAGGAATTGACCATTCTACTCATTTCAGCTCAGAAACCGGCCCATTGACACAGTTTGGCTTCATTTTCAACACATTTAACAAAACGTGCGTCTCTCAGCGAGAGCAGTTCAAAAATGACAAAAACACTGCACAACGTGCCAGCTGCCCGGTTTGGGCCCAGAATTGCCAGGAATTGACCATTCTACTCATTTCAGCTCAGAAACCGGCCCATTGACACAGTTTGGCTTCATTTTCAACACATTTCACAAAACGTGCGTCTCTCAGCGAGAGCAGTTCAAAAATGACAAAAACACTGCACAACGTGCCAGCTGCCCGGTTTGGGCCCAGAATTGCCAGGAATTGACCATTCTACTCATTTCAGCTCAGAAACCGGCCCATTGACACAGTTTGGCTTCATTTTCATTGCATTTCACAAAACGTGCGTCTCTCAGCGAGAGCAGTTCAAAAATGACAAAAACACTGCACAACGTGCCAGCTGCCCGGTTTGGGCCCAGAATTGCCAGGAATTGACCATTCTACTCATTTCAGCTCAGAAACCGGCCCATTGACACAGTTTGGCTTCATTTTCAACACATTTAACAAACGTGCGTCTCTCAGCGAGAGCAGTTCAAAAATGACAAAAACACTGCACAACGTGCCAGCTGCCCGGTTTGGGCCCAGAATTGCCAGGAATTGACCATTCTACTCATTTCAGCTCAGAAACCGGCCCATTGACACAGTTTGGCTTCATTTTCAACACATTTAACAAAACGTGCGTCTCTCAGCGAGAGCAGTTCAAAAATGACAAAAACACTGCACAACGTGCCAGCTGCCCGGTTTGGGCCCAGAATTGCCAGGAATTGACCATTCTACTCATTTCAGCTCAGAAACCGGCCCATTGACACAGTTTGGCTTCATTTTCAACACATTTAACAAAACGTGCGTCTCTCAGCGAGAGCAGTTCAAAAATGACAAAAACACTGCACAACGTGCCAGCTGCCCGGTTTGGGCCCAGAATTGCCAGGAATTGACCATTCTACTCATTTCAGCTCAGAAACCGGCCCATTGACACAGTTTGGCTTCATTTTCATTGCATTTCACAAAACGTGCGTCTCTCAGCGAGAGCAGTTCAAAAATGACAAAAACACTGCACAACGTGCCAGCTGCCCGGTTTGGGCCCAGAATTGCCAGGAATTGACCATTCTACTCATTTCAGCTCAGAAACCGGCCCATTGACACAGTTTGGCTTCATTTTCAACACATTTCACAAAACGTGCGTCTCTCAGCGAGAGCAGTTCAAAAATGACAAAAACACTGCACAACGTGCCAGCTGCCCGGTTTGGGCCCAGAATTGCCAGGAATTGACCATTCTACTCATTTCAGCTCAGAAACCGGCCCATTGACACAGTTTGGCTTCATTTTCAACACATTTCACAAAACGTGCGTCTCTCAGCGAGAGCAGTTCAAAAATGACAAAAACACTGCACAACGTGCCAGCTGCCCGGTTTGGGCCCAGAATTGCCAGGAATTGACCATTCTACTCATTTCAGCTCAGAAACCGGCCCATTGACACAGTTTGGCTTCATTTTCAACACATTTCACAAAACGTGCGTCTCTCAGCGAGAGCAGTTCAAAAATGACAAAAACACTGCACAACGTGCCAGCTGCCCGGTTTGGGCCCAGAATTGCCAGGAATTGACCATTCTACTCATTTCAGCTCAGAAACCGGCCCATTGACACAGTTTGGCTTCATTTTCAACACATTTAACAAAACGTGCGTCTCTCAGCGAGAGCAGTTCAAAAATGACAAAAACACTGCACAACGTGCCAGCTGCCCGGTTTGGGCCCAGAATTGCCAGGAATTGACCATTCTACTCATTTCAGCTCAGAAACCGGCCCATTGACACAGTTTGGCTTCATTTTCAACACATTTCACAAAACGTGCGTCTCTCAGCGAGAGCAGTTCAAAAATGACAAAAACACTGCACAACGTGCCAGCTGCCCGGTTTGGGCCCAGAATTGCCAGGAATTGACCATTCCACTCATTTCAGCTCAGAAACCGGCCCATTGACACAGTTTGGCTTCATTTTCAACACATTTCACAAAACGTGCGTCTCTCAGCGAGAGCAGTTCAAAAATGACAAAAACACTGCACAACGTGCCAGCTGCCCGGTTTGGGCCCAGAATTGCCAGGAATTGACCATTCTACTCATTTCAGCTCAGAAACCGGCCCATTGACACAGTTTGGCTTCATTTTCAACACATTTCACAAAACGTGCGTCTCTCAGCGAGAGCAGTTCAAAAATGACAAAAACACTGCACAACGTGCCAGCTGCCCGGTTTGGGCCCAGAATTGCCAGGAATTGACCATTCTACTCATTTCAGCTCAGAAACCGGCCCATTGACACAGTTTGGCTTCATTTTCAACACATTTAACAAAACGTGCGTCTCTCAGCGAGAGCAGTTCAAAAATGACAAAAACACTGCACAACGTGCCAGCTGCCCGGTTTGGGCCCAGAATTGCCAGGAATTGACCATTCTACTCATTTCAGCTCAGAAACCGGCCCATTGACACAGTTTGGCTTCATTTTCATTGCATTTCACAAAACGTGCGTCTCTCAGCGAGAGCAGTTCAAAAATGACAAAAACACTGCACAACGTGCCAGCTGCCCGGTTTGGGCCCAGAATTGCCAGGAATTGACCATTCTACTCATTTCAGCTCAGAAACCGGCCCATTGACACAGTTTGGCTTCATTTTCAACACATTTCACAAAACGTGCGTCTCTCAGCGAGAGCAGTTCAAAAATGACAAAAACACTGCACAACGTGCCAGCTGCCCGGTTTGGGCCCAGAATTGCCAGGAATTGACCATTCTACTCATTTCAGCTCAGAAACCGGCCCATTGACACAGTTTGGCTTCATTTTCAACACATTTAACAAAACGTGCGTCTCTCAGCGAGAGCAGTTCAAAAATGACAAAAACACTGCACAACGTGCCAGCTGCCCGGTTTGGGCCCAGAATTGCCAGGAATTGACCATTCTACTCATTTCAGCTCAGAAACCGGCCCATTGACACAGTTTGGCTTCATTTTCAACACATTTCACAAAACGTGCGTCTCTCAGCGAGAGCAGTTCAAAAATGACAAAAACACTGCACAACGTGCCAGCTGCCCGGTTTGGGCCCAGAATTGCCAGGAATTGACCATTCTACTCATTTCAGCTCAGAAACCGGCCCATTGACACAGTTTGGCTTCATTTTCATTGCATTTCACAAAACGTGCGTCTCTCAGCGAGAGCAGTTCAAAAATGACAAAAACACTGCACAACGTGCCAGCTGCCCGGTTTGGGCCCAGAATTGCCAGGAATTGACCATTCCACTCATTTCAGCTCAGAAACCGGCCCACGGGCACAGTTTGGCTTCATTTTCAACACATTTAACAAAACGTGCGTCTCTCAGCGAGAGCAGTTCAAAAATGACAAAAACACTGCACAACGTGCCAGCTGCCCGGTTTGGGCCCAGAATTGCCAGGAATTGACCATTCTACTCATTTCAGCTCAGAAACCGGCCCATTGACACAGTTTGGCTTCATTTTCAACACATTTCACAAAACGTGCGTCTCTCAGCGAGAGCAGTTCAAAAATGACAAAAACACTGCACAACGTGCCAGCTGCCCGGTTTGGGCCCAGAATTGCCAGGAATTGACCATTCTACTCATTTCAGCTCAGAAACCGGCCCATTGACACAGTTTGGCTTCATTTTCAACACATTTCACAAAACGTGCGTCTCTCAGCGAGAGCAGTTCAAAAATGACAAAAACACTGCACAACGTGCCAGCTGCCCGGTTTGGGCCCAGAATTGCCAGGAATTGACCATTCTACTCATTTCAGCTCAGAAACCGGCCCATTGACACAGTTTGGCTTCATTTTCAACACATTTCACAAAACGTGCGTCTCTCAGCGAGAGCAGTTCAAAAATGACAAAAACACTGCACAACGTGCCAGCTGCCCGGTTTGGGCCCAGAATTGCCAGGAATTGACCATTCCACTCATTTCAGCTCAGAAACCGGCCCACGGACACAGTTTGGCTTCATTTTCAACGCATTTCACAAAACGTGCGTCTCTCAGCGAGAGCAGTTCAAAAATGACAAAAACACTGCACAACGTGCCAGCTGCCCGGTTTGGGCCCAGAATTGCCAGGAATTGACCATTCCACTCATTTCAGCTCAGAAACCGGCCCATTGACACAGTTTGGCTTCATTTTCAACACATTTAACAAAACGTGCGTCTCTCAGCGAGAGCAGTTCAAAAATGACAAAAACACTGCACAACGTGCCAGCTGCCCGGTTTGGGCCCAGAATTGCCAGGAATTGACCATTCTACTCATTTCAGCTCAGAAACCGGCCCATTGACACAGTTTGGCTTCATTTTCAACACATTTAACAAAACGTGCGTCTCTCAGCGAGAGCAGTTCAAAAATGACAAAAACACTGCACAACGTGCCAGCTGCCCGGTTTGGGCCCAGAATTGCCAGGAATTGACCATTCTACTCATTTCAGCTCAGAAACCGGCCCATTGACACAGTTTGGCTTCATTTTCATTGCATTTCACAAAACGTGCGTCTCTCAGCGAGAGCAGTTCAAAAATGACAAAAACACTGCACAACGTGCCAGCTGCCCGGTTTGGGCCCAGAATTGCCAGGAATTGACCATTCCACTCATTTCAGCTCAGAAACCGGCCCATTGACACAGTTTGGCTTCATTTTCAACACATTTCACAAAACGTGCGTCTCTCAGCGAGAGCAGTTCAAAAATGACAAAAACACTGCACAACGTGCCAGCTGCCCGGTTTGGGCCCAGAATTGCCAGGAATTGACCATTCTACTCATTTCAGCTCAGAAACCGGCCCATTGACACAGTTTGGCTTCATTTTCAACACATTTAACAAAACGTGCGTCTCTCAGCGAGAGCAGTTCAAAAATGACAAAAACACTGCACAACGTGCCAGCTGCCCGGTTTGGGCCCAGAATTGCCAGGAATTGACCATTCCACTCATTTCAGCTCAGAAACCGGCCCATTGACACAGTTTGGCTTCATTTTCAACACATTTCACAAAACGTGCGTCTCTCAGCGAGAGCAGTTCAAAAATGACAAAAACACTGCACAACGTGCCAGCTGCCCGGTTTGGGCCCAGAATTGCCAGGAATTGACCATTCTACTCATTTCAGCTCAGAAACCGGCCCATTGACACAGTTTGGCTTCATTTTCATTGCATTTAACAAAACGTGCGTCTCTCAGCGAGAGCAGTTCAAAAATGACAAAAACACTGCACAACGTGCCAGCTGCCCGGTTTGGGCCCAGAATTGCCAGGAATTGACCATTCCACTCATTTCAGCTCAGAAACCGGCCCATTGACACAGTTTGGCTTCATTTTCAACGCATTTAACAAAACGTGCGTCTCTCAGCGAGAGCAGTTCAAAAATGACAAAAACACTGCACAACGTGCCAGCTGCCCGGTTTGGGCCCAGAATTGCCAGGAATTGACCATTCTACTCATTTCAGCTCAGAAACCGGCCCATTGACACAGTTTGGCTTCATTTTCAACACATTTCACAAAACGTGCGTCTCTCAGCGAGAGCAGTTCAAAAATGACAAAAACACTGCACAACGTGCCAGCTGCCCGGTTTGGGCCCAGAATTGCCAGGAATTGACCATTCTACTCATTTCAGCTCAGAAACCGGCCCATTGACACAGTTTGGCTTCATTTTCAACACATTTCACAAAACGTGCGTCTCTCAGCGAGAGCAGTTCAAAAATGACAAAAACACTGCACAACGTGCCAGCTGCCCGGTTTGGGCCCAGAATTGCCAGGAATTGACCATTCTACTCATTTCAGCTCAGAAACCGGCCCATTGACACAGTTTGGCTTCATTTTCAACACATTTAACAAAACGTGCGTCTCTCAGCGAGAGCAGTTCAAAAATGACAAAAACACTGCACAACGTGCCAGCTGCCCGGTTTGGGCCCAGAATTGCCAGGAATTGACCATTCCACTCATTTCAGCTCAGAAACCGGCCCATTGACACAGTTTGGCTTCATTTTCATTGCATTTCACAAAACGTGCGTCTCTCAGCGAGAGCAGTTCAAAAATGACAAAAACACTGCACAACGTGCCAGCTGCCCGGTTTGGGCCCAGAATTGCCAGGAATTGACCATTCTACTCATTTCAGCTCAGAAACCGGCCCATTGACACAGTTTGGCTTCATTTTCATTGCATTTCACAAAACGTGCGTCTCTCAGCGAGAGCAGTTCAAAAATGACAAAAACACTGCACAACGTGCCAGCTGCCCGGTTTGGGCCCAGAATTGCCAGGAATTGACCATTCTACTCATTTCAGCTCAGAAACCGGCCCATTGACACAGTTTGGCTTCATTTTCAACACATTTCACAAAACGTGCGTCTCTCAGCGAGAGCAGTTCAAAAATGACAAAAACACTGCACAACGTGCCAGCTGCCCGGTTTGGGCCCAGAATTGCCAGGAATTGACCATTCTACTCATTTCAGCTCAGAAACCGGCCCATTGACACAGTTTGGCTTCATTTTCAACACATTTCACAAAACGTGCGTCTCTCAGCGAGAGCAGTTCAAAAATGACAAAAACACTGCACAACGTGCCAGCTGCCCGGTTTGGGCCCAGAATTGCCAGGAATTGACCATTCCACTCATTTCAGCTCAGAAACCGGCCCATTGACACAGTTTGGCTTCATTTTCAACACATTTCACAAAACGTGCGTCTCTCAGCGAGAGCAGTTCAAAAATGACAAAAACACTGCACAACGTGCCAGCTGCCCGGTTTGGGCCCAGAATTGCCAGGAATTGACCATTCTACTCATTTCAGCTCAGAAACCGGCCCATTGACACAGTTTGGCTTCATTTTCAACACATTTCACAAAACGTGCGTCTCTCAGCGAGAGCAGTTCAAAAATGACAAAAACACTGCACAACGTGCCAGCTGCCCGGTTTGGGCCCAGAATTGCCAGGAATTGACCATTCCACTCATTTCAGCTCAGAAACCGGCCCATTGACACAGTTTGGCTTCATTTTCAACACATTTCACAAAACGTGCGTCTCTCAGCGAGAGCAGTTCAAAAATGACAAAAACACTGCACAACGTGCCAGCTGCCCGGTTTGGGCCCAGAATTGCCAGGAATTGACCATTCTACTCATTTCAGCTCAGAAACCGGCCCATTGACACAGTTTGGCTTCATTTTCAACACATTTAACAAAACGTGCGTCTCTCAGCGAGAGCAGTTCAAAAATGACAAAAACACTGCACAACGTGCCAGCTGCCCGGTTTGGGCCCAGAATTGCCAGGAATTGACCATTCTACTCATTTCAGCTCAGAAACCGGCCCATTGACACAGTTTGGCTTCATTTTCAACACATTTAACAAAACGTGCGTCTCTCAGCGAGAGCAGTTCAAAAATGACAAAAACACTGCACAACGTGCCAGCTGCCCGGTTTGGGCCCAGAATTGCCAGGAATTGACCATTCCACTCATTTCAGCTCAGAAACCGGCCCATTGACACAGTTTGGCTTCATTTTCATTGCATTTCACAAAACGTGCGTCTCTCAGCGAGAGCAGTTCAAAAATGACAAAAACACTGCACAACGTGCCAGCTGCCCGGTTTGGGCCCAGAATTGCCAGGAATTGACCATTCTACTCATTTCAGCTCAGAAACCGGCCCATTGACACAGTTTGGCTTCATTTTCAACACATTTAACAAAACGTGCGTCTCTCAGCGAGAGCAGTTCAAAAATGACAAAAACACTGCACAACGTGCCAGCTGCCCGGTTTGGGCCCAGAATTGCCAGGAATTGACCATTCTACTCATTTCAGCTCAGAAACCGGCCCATTGACACAGTTTGGCTTCATTTTCAACACATTTCACAAAACGTGCGTCTCTCAGCGAGAGCAGTTCAAAAATGACAAAAACACTGCACAACGTGCCAGCTGCCCGGTTTGGGCCCAGAATTGCCAGGAATTGACCATTCCACTCATTTCAGCTCAGAAACCGGCCCATTGACACAGTTTGGCTTCATTTTCATTGCATTTCACAAAACGTGCGTCTCTCAGCGAGAGCAGTTCAAAAATGACAAAAACACTGCACAACGTGCCAGCTGCCCGGTTTGGGCCCAGAATTGCCAGGAATTGACCATTCCACTCATTTCAGCTCAGAAACCGGCCCATTGACACAGTTTGGCTTCATTTTCAACACATTTCACAAAACGTGCGTCTCTCAGCGAGAGCAGTTCAAAAATGACAAAAACACTGCACAACGTGCCAGCTGCCCGGTTTGGGCCCAGAATTGCCAGGAATTGACCATTCTACTCATTTCAGCTCAGAAACCGGCCCATTGACACAGTTTGGCTTCATTTTCAACACATTTAACAAAACGTGCGTCTCTCAGCGAGAGCAGTTCAAAAATGACAAAAACACTGCACAACGTGCCAGCTGCCCGGTTTGGGCCCAGAATTGCCAGGAATTGACCATTCCACTCATTTCAGCTCAGAAACCGGCCCACGGGCACAGTTTGGCTTCATTTTCATTGCATTTAACAAAACGTGCGTCTCTCAGCGAGAGCAGTTCAAATATGACAAAAACACTGCACAACGTGCCAGCTGCCCGGTTTGGGCCCAGAATTGCCAGGAATTGACCATTCTACTCATTTCAGCTCAGAAACCGGCCCATTGACACAGTTTGGCTTCATTTTCAACACATTTAACAAAACGTGCGTCTCTCAGCGAGAGCAGTTCAAAAATGACAAAAACACTGCACAACGTGCCAGCTGCCCGGTTTGGGCCCAGAATTGCCAGGAATTGACCATTCTACTCATTTCAGCTCAGAAACCGGCCCATTGACACAGTTTGGCTTCATTTTCAACACATTTCACAAAACGTGCGTCTCTCAGCGAGAGCAGTTCAAAAATGACAAAAACACTGCACAACGTGCCAGCTGCCCGGTTTGGGCCCAGAATTGCCAGGAATTGACCATTCTACTCATTTCAGCTCAGAAACCGGCCCATTGACACAGTTTGGCTTCATTTTCAACACATTTAACAAAACGTGCGTCTCTCAGCGAGAGCAGTTCAAAAATGACAAAAACACTGCACAACGTGCCAGCTGCCCGGTTTGGGCCCAGAATTGCCAGGAATTGACCATTCTACTCATTTCAGCTCAGAAACCGGCCCATTGACACAGTTTGGCTTCATTTTCAACACATTTCACAAAACGTGCGTCTCTCAGCGAGAGCAGTTCAAAAATGACAAAAACACTGCACAACGTGCCAGCTGCCCGGTTTGGGCCCAGAATTGCCAGGAATTGACCATTCTACTCATTTCAGCTCAGAAACCGGCCCATTGACACAGTTTGGCTTCATTTTCAACACATTTAACAAAACGTGCGTCTCTCAGCGAGAGCAGTTCAAAATGACAAAAACACTGCACAACGTGCCAGCTGCCCGGTTTGGGCCCAGAATTGCCAGGAATTGACCATTCCACTCATTTCAGCTCAGAAACCGGCCCATTGACACAGTTTGGCTTCATTTTCAACACATTTAACAAAACGTGCGTCTCTCAGCGAGAGCAGTTCAAAAATGACAAAAACACTGCACAACGTGCCAGCTGCCCGGTTTGGGCCCAGAATTGCCAGGAATTGACCATTCCACTCATTTCAGCTCAGAAACCGGCCCACGGGCACAGTTTGGCTTCATTTTCATTGCATTTCACAAAACGTGCGTCTCTCAGCGAGAGCAGTTCAAAAATGACAAAAACACTGCACAACGTGCCAGCTGCCCGGTTTGGGCCCAGAATTGCCAGGAATTGACCATTCCACTCATTTCAGCTCAGAAACCGGCCCATTGACACAGTTTGGCTTCATTTTCATTGCATTTAACAAAACGTGCGTCTCTCAGCGAGAGCAGTTCAAAAATGACAAAAACACTGCACAACGTGCCAGCTGCCCGGTTTGGGCCCAGAATTGCCAGGAATTGACCATTCCACTCATTTCAGCTCAGAAACCGGCCCATTGACACAGTTTGGCTTCATTTTCAACGCATTTCACAAAACGTGCGTCTCTCAGCGAGAGCAGTTCAAAAATGACAAAAACACTGCACAACGTGCCAGCTGCCCGGTTTGGGCCCAGAATTGCCAGGAATTGACCATTCTACTCATTTCAGCTCAGAAACCGGCCCATTGACACAGTTTGGCTTCATTTTCAACGCATTTCACAAAACGTGCGTCTCTCAGCGAGAGCAGTTCAAAAATGACAAAAACACTGCACAACGTGCCAGCTGCCCGGTTTGGGCCCAGAATTGCCAGGAATTGACCATTCTACTCATTTCAGCTCAGAAACCGGCCCACGGGCACAGTTTGGCTTCATTTTCAACGCATTTCACAAAACGTGCGTCTCTCAGCGAGAGCAGTTCAAAAATGACAAAAACACTGCACAACGTGCCAGCTGCCCGGTTTGGGCCCAGAATAGCCAGGAATTGACCATTCCACTCATTTCAGCTCAGAAACCGGCCCATTCATACAGTTTGGCTTCATTTTCATTGCATTTAACAAAACGTGCGTCTCTCAGCGAGAGGAGCTCAAAAATGACAAAAACCAAGTACTAAGTACCAAAGACACATGCCCACGACAGTTGCCTGACAGAGGGCAAAGGTTAAGGGTGAACAGTCATTAAGTTCACATTCCAGGAAATGGACCTCCATGCAGTAACTACCTCAGACGCATGCCACAGACAGTTGCCTGATGGAGGGCAAAGGTTGGGAGAGCATGGGTGGCAGGGTTATGTTCCGGGAATTGGACCCCTATGGGGTACCTACCACAGACACATGCCCAGGAGAGTTGCCTGGGACTGATGCTTATTTTTTATTCTTATGTTTTTTTTTTTATTCATATTTCTTTAATTTTATTTTCACACACACATTATTCTTTAATTGTGATTACAGTTTACAAAGTGTTTGGTGATTGTGTTTACAAAGAAGTTGTTGGTGACATCTCAGTTGTTGGTGTGTCCTCCATGCGTTGTATTGGGAGACTTATCTCGGGGCGTGTTGTGGGACTTGCATCTTCCACAATCTCATTGGAGGTTTCTGACTCCTCTCGCTGCCGTACAATGAAGTATGTGATGGAAGCGATGATCCCGATGGAAATCAGGGCGCCTATTACAGCTCCTACAATCATTCCCACCGATGGTGGGTTCAGTTCCAGGAAGCACTCCTCCACACCAACATGATTAGTTGCAGTGCATTTGTAAGTTCCTGCATCGCTCTCACTGGCATCTCGGATGGTGAGTGTGCCTGCCGTTTGATCCATCACCGCCAAGGTGGGTAGCAGTTTCCAGGGTGGTGTTCTTGCCCATTGGTACCGGATAGGTGCAGCACCTTTCTGAGATCCACAATGTAGCACTTTGGTTTTGCCAAACTCTCCAGCCCCTTCAGTGTAATAACACCTGGGCTTTGATGGCCGTTTGAGCACTCTGAGGACTGTCTTGATGCTTCGGATGCCTGGAGCCTTCTTAACCTGGCACGTGTAGATGCCGGTGTCTCTGTGAGTGAGCAGCGAAAGATGAATGGCAGCATCTCCTTTCTCAGGGTCCTCTGAATGCAAGTAGACTCTGCCCTTTAGAGGTTCATAGAGACTGTCGTAGATCTGGCCGGCCGAATACATGAGCACCTCTGCCGTTTCCATTGGGTGGCGTACGGACTTCACGCTCCATTCGATCTCCAAATTTCCTTCATCCTCCGGGGCAGTGGTGAACTCGCAGTTCAGCTTCACATTCTCTCCCTCAGCCTTCTCCAAAATCTTGTTGGTGCTGGTGTTGATTTCCAGTCCTTTAGCTGTTAGCACCATGATGAAAAGTTGGAAGGCAAGCCGGTCCATGACGCTACGTCTGTCTTGCAGCCAGAATTGCTTCTTATATACTTCTTGGTCAGAAAAGGCCACGCCCACCAGTAATTTCAAGAGCCAATAGAATGCTCGGTTTGACTGTTGACATTGTGGAATTCCATGTCGACAACCTGGAAAACGACTCGAATTTTGAATTTGGCGCCTTTTTGATTTTGCAACAATTGACTGGTTTACGGCCAATCGCATCACTCCCGGCAACCGCCAAGGGTATATATACATGTCTTTCAGGAGTGCAGCAGAGTGAATTTGAATCTCCGCACCTACAAGGTGGAAAACAGAGACGGAAAAAGGCTCGAATTGTGGAAATGCCACGTCGTGAAGGACCAGGTTCGATCTTTGGAATTGTTCCCTTTGCACGTTCTTGTCTCGTTATTTATCATGTAATATAGAGTTTATTTGGCTTTCATTCTGCAGTGGAAGCGCCAGCTCCGCTATGGATCACAATGGAAGTGCAAAATGGAGTCCAGCCCCAACCGACCCCAACCGGGGAAGCAAGGCCAGGGTAATTCCATTTTAAAGACTGAGATATTATGATACAATAGACTCATTCAGAAGGCAAGGTCTACATCCAGGATAGTTACATAAAATCCTTAAAGACGACGTGCAATTCCCGGAAAGATACATTGATATATGCAATTCAACCTGAAGCTAAGTGATACATTTTTAAATTGAGGATTTTTTCCCTTTAGATGCAGTTGCCTGTGTCCTGATGATTGTATTTTGATGACCATCGCAATCTTGTGCCTGGTTTCAGCGGTGTATTTGATCACCATGCTCCTTCTTCATCATTACAATTACATCTAAACAAAATAAAGCTTGATTTCCAAGAAATCCTTGTCTGAGTCTTATTGGACTTATTGCATTCTCCAAAAAGTGTTTCCCTGGAGTAGAATATTTGGAAGTGCATGTTTCCATTATGGAACTTAGACTGAGAACCAGGGTGGATTCCTGGAAGTTGATGTTGAATTTGTGGAAATGCAGTCATCCACCATAGGCAATGAGCCGATGGCTGTGTTCCAAGTGTCAAGCGCTTCACAGTAGGGCGTGGCACCAGGTAGAATTCCTGGATTTTTGCTTTGGTGGGCGTGTTTTCCCCTTTTGTCGGACCGGCATTTGATGATATGGAGTTTAAAGGGATTGGCTGTTGCGTGATGATGTCATTGGAACCATACCCTATAAATACGCATGTTTCCTGCAGATGATATCCATTAAGGAGACAGTGCGGGGCACAAGTTAGAACTTTAAAAATGATGGCGTCGGGGACTCGGTGCGGCCAGAGGCGACTGCAGCAGGGGAAAAGGAAGCACAAGGTAAATTTCTGGAAGTTTACGTCACCTTTGTGTAAAAGGGTTGGCTTGTCCACCATAGGCAATGAGCCCCGTGGCTATATGTTCCAAGTGTTAGGTCTGAGAGGGTACGCTTTCCAGTTAGTTATGGCAAGCACATTGGAGGAACCAGGGTGATATCCAGAAAGTCCATGTCGATATTATGGAAGTGATGATCCATATCCATGTTTTATATTTTGTATGTTGTTGTTGTTGTATAGTTGATCTTCACTGACAGTGAACACGAGGAAGAGATCCTGGAACAACAACTCTTGTCCATAACACAGGAGATCATCCCCCGGAAACTGAACGTGGTAAGTAGAATTCTTGGAAGTGGTTTAGTCAGTGTAATATAGGGAAATGCAATACGTCTGAATTCCAAAAAATACAACAAACTGTTTCCTTAGACTGGTGATACCACCACCACTCCCCAGTCTGGGAAAAGGAAGAAGAAACAGAAGAACAAACTCCAAAAGGTCAACCAGTCAAAAGGCCAAAAGGTCAACCAGTCTGAGAAGAAGAAGAATGTGGGAGATGGACCGACAGTTTCAAAGGAAAAGTGGAAAAATACACATGGACTTCAGGCAGGGAGGAAAAATAGACCTTCTAACAAACAACTACCACTTCCCAAAAGAATCAACACTAATGTAAGTAGAGATGGGAGAACAGAAATAGTATATGAACTCTCTTAATAGATATAAATGCAGTAACCTTCTTACATTTTCATGTCTTCAGGGTCGACGAAGAACACTCAACTTTACACCAGAATTTCTTGCCATGCTCAGACTTGTCTTCCAAAAGGACATCCAGAAAAAACTCATCACGAAGAGCAGAATCAAACATGTCCTGGATAGAAACCCAGCACTCCTACGGATATGTAGCAGGATGAAACTATCTGTTGAAAATGTTCGAAATCGAATTCGCATCATGATAAAAAAAGAGTGATGTTTGTATTTGTTTATGTTCTATTTGAACATGTACATCAAAAAATAAAAGTCACTTGGTAGTTACAGAGACTCAGTGTCTTCTTCCAGGATTTTTACATCATATGTCATAAGACTTCCAGATCAAGTCACATCCCCGAAGAAATCTACCCCAAACTGCTGCTTGACAGAGGGCAAAGGTTAGGAGTACATAGGCGGTAGGTTCACGTTCCAGGAAATGGACCTCCATGCGGCAAGTAACACAGACACACCCCAGGACAGTAGCTTGACTGAGGGGACCAAGGTTAGGAGTGAACGGTGGGTAAGTTTAAGTTCCGGAAAAGGGACCTCCATGTGGTAAGTAACTCAGACATGTACCCCAAACGGCAAGCATATTGGAGAATTAAGTGGACATCCTGGAAATGGATGTTGCATTTGTGGAAATATGGTGGTAAACCATTGGCAATGGGTGTTCCTAACTGTTTGTGTTTTGATTATTCTAAAGAATGAACTATCAGTTTTTGCACAGGTTTTTAATAGAACCATACCTTCAAGGAAAACAGTGCAATAGAACAAGACAATACAACAATAAAGCAATTGTAATATTACTCAGCGTCGTCAGAGCTGTCACTTCCTGTGTAAGACTTGGACAGCGTTCGGGAAGCCGAGGAGTCACAAGTAGAGCACGGCCCAGAGTCGCTCGCCGATTGCTCACTATCCGACGGCTCGCTGTTTGAGTCCTTGCTCTGTGATGGCTCCGTGTCCATCTCCCTGCCCTCCTCGCAAGCCGCAATGTCCATTTCTCCCTCATCATCTGTGGACAGATGGAGGTGGCATGTTTGCTGTTCTGAGGTTCCAGCCTGGTTCTCCACATCCTCTGCCATGTCCTCATCCTGGAACCCCCCAGAGTCCCCCTCTTGAGCCTCCTCTTGTTGCTGCTGCTGCTGCTCCTCCTCCTGCTCCAGGCTTTCAATGTCAGAGACATCACATTGGCTCTCCTCCTCTTCCCCTTCCTCGTCCTGGCTCTCCACAGTGGAGTTGTCATGGTCGTCGCTCTCCTCCTCCTCATGACTCTCCACAGTGGAGTTGTCACGGTCGCTATCCTCCTCCTCCTCCTGGCCCTCCACTTCTGATTATTTAGAAAGAAATGAGTTAGATACATTTAGTTTAGGACTAGCAAGAAAGAATATGCAATAGCTATAGAACTATCATTCACTATCATCACACTCTGAAAGACTCACCTTGTTCTCGCACTGGCTGGTTGACAGAGTCCACCAAGGACCGCAGAATAGTCAGCCGGACTGCCCGTCCCTGCTGCGGTGTCATCTCTGGTCCAACAACATAAAATTTCTGTGCTGTTTTGGGGTCATGGCACATGCTTTTATTGATTTTGTGGGTCTCGTCAGGGGTGAGAGAGCTATCAGCCTGTAGGAGAGTAGGTGAACATGTCATATATATCATGGGACACATATGCTCATGTTATTGTTATGGAATAGACACTACTGATAAAAGTAACACACCCATGTCGATATGGCCGTGCGGACATCTTGAAGTGTCGGGGCCCCTGGCAGACCAAAGCTTTTCCAGGTTTTGGTAAAGTATTCTCCGATTTTTTCCATTTCTTTCCCGGAACGGGTAAAGAAAAAGGTCTTTGGCCTTTTATCGAAGCCCGGCAGGAGTGACCTGACTTTCCCAAAGGCCTTAAGCTGTGTCATGATGGCCTTTGTGACGGCCACCATTGCTGGGCCAAATGTCTGCACAGTCTTGTGATCAGCTACCTGTGAAAGTGGGAAGTGGAAGAAAAGTTTATAAAAACCAATTTACATTTAGATGACAACTTCACAACAGTGTGTTATGCCCCAGAGAGTTGCTTGGCTGAGGGGAAAATTTACGGGTGGATGGTAAGTTCATGTTCCGTAAAAGAGACTTTAGATTCCTGGAATTCTACCTTATAAGACCTCCATGCGGTAAGTGCAAAAGACACATGCCCCAGACAGTTGCCTGACAGAGATCAAAGGTTAGGAGTGAAGAGTGGATAAGCTCAAGTTCCAGAAAAGGGACCTCCATGCAGTAAGTAATACAAACACATCACAGGACAGTTGCTTAACTGAGGGGATCGAGGTTAGGAGTGAACGGTGGGTAAATTCAAGTTCCAGGAAATGGACCTCCATGCAGTAAGTACCAAAGACACATGCCTAGGACAGTTCCTTGACTAAGGAGATCAAGGTTAAGCGTAAATGGTGGGTAAGTTCAAGTTCCAGGAAATGGACCTCCATGCGGTAAGTACCAAAGACACATGCCGAGGACAGGTGCTTGACTGAGGGGATCAAGGTTAGGAGTGAACCGTGACTAAGTTCAAGTTCCAGGAAGTGGACCTCCATGCGGTAAGTACCAAAGACAAAGTGTTTCACTGAGGGGATCAAGGTTAGGAGTGAACGGTGGGTAAGTTCAAGCTCCAGGAAATGGACCTCCATGCGGTAAGTACCAAAGACACATTCCCAGGACAGGTGCTTGACTGAGGGGACCAAGGTTAGGAGTGAACGGTGAGTAAGTTCAAGTTCAAGGAAATGGGTTAGGTGGAGGGTCAGGGCCCCGACCCCTGAAGGGGACAGGTGGTGCGCGGTCCTTCCCCCAGTTGGCCCCCTCCCTCTGGTCCCAGGTGTGTTGACGGCGTCTTTTGCCGTACCGTACAGTGATCCACTCACTCATATTGAGTGTAGTGGATCCTGTGTGTGTTTTTTTTAATTGTTTTAATATATATTTTTTTAAAAACCAAAATCCAAATGAAATAACAAAGTATTTTTTATAGTATTTTTTATGTTTTTTAATAAAGGTTTTAACTCAAACTCAAAAAAAGAAAAATGAAATGAAATGAAATTATTTATTTATTTATTTATTCAAAAAAAACTGCGTGCAAAAGGGCAACGTTTCGACCTTCTCAAGGTCTTCCTCAGGCCAGTGCACGCCAACAAAGTGTGTGTGTGTGTGTGTGTGTGGCTTGCTGTCTGCGTCTGTGTGTCTTGATCAGTGGTTGGAGTGAAAGTGAGTGTGAGAGCTGTGTTCCCTCTATTTATAACCTCTCCTCTTTTCTTTTTTTCTTTTAGTTTTAAAGTTTCTGTTTAACTTTTCTGTTTAACTTTTGTGATTTAGATTAACCCTCTAAGTACCAAACTAAATTAGTTTTAAACTTGTTTTTTTATTATATCTTACCCTAAAGAAATGAATTATATAATCCATATGTATTTATTATATTTATGAAATATTATTTAATTTTTATCTATTAATTCATTAATATATCTAATAATATATTTATAAAATATGTATATATTTATATAAAATTAATATAATAATAATCATGAAATCATTTTAATCTTTAGGGTTAGGCATAAGAGTCTAATGGTTGGGTGAAGAAAAGTTAATGTCCTCGTCGAAGACGAGGACATTACGGGCACAGTCCATTGATCCCCCTCCAGCACTCGCCTCCCCAAACTCCACACAACATTAGGAATTTTAATTTAGGGCCGAATCAATTTATTTTGTTTTAATTTAATGAAAATCCAATTAGGTTCGGGTTAGGCAACCAGTTCCCTGAGGTTGGGGTTAGTATAAGCGGCCAGATCTAGGTTAGGATTAAGGTTAGGTTAGGGGGAAATTTGGGTTGTGCCACGCCGTAGGCGTGGTGCAACCAGAGCACTCTCCATCCAGCTGTTCCCGGACCCAGGACCGCTCCGTCCTGTAACATCAGGTTAGTGAACCTTGACCGTTCCGCCGTAGGGGCAGCACCCAAACTGCAGGAGAACCAGGTTTAGATAAAGGGCAGGGTGGGTTGGGATTAGGGTTTAAAAGAGGGTGGGGGGTAAATAAGATCCATTAATTAGGCTTAGGTAATATATAATAAAATTAAGAGTTAGGGTTAGGCATTAAAGATGGGGTTGGTTATGATTAGTAAAAGGAGTAGGGTTAGGGGGGGTTAGGTTAGGGGAAATTTGGGTTGTGCCACGCCGTAGGCGTGGTGCAACCATAGCACTCTCCATCTAGCTGTTCCCGGACCCGGGACCGCTCCGTCCAGGAACATCAGGTCAGTGAACTTTCTTAATTTTTATTCGGGGCAGCATTCAAATTCCGGGAAGATTAGGTTTAGACAAGGGCAGGGTTAGTTAAGATTAGGGTCCAGAAAAGGGTGGGGGGTAATATTAAAGTCCATAAATTAGGTTTAGGCACCGTAGTCAAATTAAGGGAGGGTTAGGTTCAGGCATTAAGGGGAGGGTTTGGTTATGGTTAGTAAAGGGGATGGGTTAGTCATAAACACAGTACTCAAGGCCAATTGGTTAGGTTAGGGGGAAATTTGGGTTGTGCCACGCCGTAGGCGTGGTGCAACCAGAGCACTCTCCATCCAGCTGTTCCCGGACCCAGGACCGCTCCGTCCTGTAACCTCAGGTTAGTGAACCTTGACCGTTCCGCCGTAGGGGCAGCACCCAAACTGCAGGAGAACCAGGTTTAGATAAAGGGCAGGGTGGGTTGGGATTAGGGTTTAAAAGAGGGTGGGGGGTAAATAAGATCCATTAATTAGGCTTAGGCAATATATAATAAAATTAAGAGTTAGGGTTAGGCATTTAAAGATGGGGTTGGTTATGATTAGTAAAAGGAGTGGTTTAGTCATAACCTTAAAAGCCAATTGGTTGGGTTTAGGCAAACATCCCGGTAATAGGGTTATGTTTAGGCCTAGGAAAGGAGACTCAATCAAGGTCAAAGGTAAAAGAATCAATTAATTAATTAATTAATTAGTTTTTGTTGCTGCCCTTTGTCAATGTAAAATTTAGCCCTCTATTAAGCAGGGATAATTGAGGCATAATTAAATTAAACTGCCTCAACCAGTGTTTAAATATTTTGATCGCCGTAGGGCGAGTCCAATGAATGTTATCTGGTTCGGTATCGAACTCCTGATCGGGCAGCCTCGGCACCGAATCAAAGTTTCTCATAATGTGGTCATTAAGAGTTTGCAGGTTCTTTCTGTCTTCTGCTGGTAGGTCGGGGGAGAAGTTGACCATCGGGACCAGGACGCACGCCAACGGGAATCTGCTGTGTGCCATCCGCACCGCTGCCTGCAGCTGCCTAATGGCCGTGGCTTGAGTCTTTTGTTTCCGGTTTTCCAGACCGAAGGCCAGCAAAACAGTTTCAACCGTTACAGTGCAGATTGTTTTCTTTAGGATGGCCTCAGCGTGATGGAACGTTGCCCCAGGATAACTGTCCACCTGCAGGTCCTGGACCTGGAACGGAGGGAATCTCCCCAGATTGGAGTCTCCGATGATGAGATGTTTCTTCTTCACGCAGAGGCTCCAGTCCTGCACCTTTCTGGTGGTATTAGCGTGCCTGGTGAGTCCGTAGGGCGTCTGCTGTAGGTCAAACAGCTGCAGGAGATTCTCAGTTTCATCAGGAGGCTGTGCGTCGTCTGCTGACGTGCTCTGGTTCTCCTCATCGAACCTCATACACGGATTGTGTGGTGGTTGAGGAGGGGACGCCGGCTGTGGATTCGCCTCGGACGTCTGGACCTGTGATCCCAGAGAGGTAAAGAGAGGATAGAAGGGGCGGGGGGGACGAGGAGGAAGAGGAGAGAGGGGGACAGGAGGAGGAGGAGGAGGAAATTGCTCTTTTTCTGGATCAGCCAGGAACGGCGACCCATCTCCGCCCCTCTGCTCCGTCATGGTGGCCGTAGTGGTGTGGATCGTAGCCCGGGCCGTGACCTCACGTCTCGTTGCCGCGGAAGGAGTCGACACAGCTGCGGTGGCGGCTGGTTCGGTGACAGCGGCGGGAGGAGCTGCACAGGTAGGAGTCGGGGCCCGGTCATCTCCGGTCTCAGGTGGAAGATGCTCAGTGAGGTTAGCTTTCAAAAAAGCTTTTACATCATTGAGGGTTTCTGCTTTTAATCTGCGACCGAGATTTCGGTTCGCCCAGGCGGAGGCAACCTGAAAAGGGCCTTCCCACTCCTGGGTCTCAAATTCCTCCAGGTTCTGTATGTCCTCATTCATATTTTCCTCATAATGCTGTCTGAGAATCAATATGGTGTTGTGTTCCCAATTTTTTGCATTCCCTTCTAATAACATTTGTGTGTCATCGTTCGGGGATGCGGGTTTAATAAAGTTAATCAGATTGGTGGTTGTTTTCTGGATCATGGGGGGTGGGTGTGCGCCTGAGACGTTGTTCAAATGATGCTGAGATTTAATAATCCTATAAATGATCCTTACTTTATATGTAAAGTGTGGGTCATCAGACTGCACCCAGTTCTGGTTGTCTCTATGTGTGTTGGTGTCGCGGGCGGGTTGCCGTTGCCGCTGTTTAGGATCAAATCTAATGTTTTGGCCTCTGTGGTCTGGATTAGAATAACGGCGGCGTCTGGGGGGTGGGAGGCGGCTGCCCTGGAACGCTGCTGCCGGCGATCTCCGACGGCGTCTGCCCCGGGACGGCGCTGCTGTGGTCTCTCGGAGCGAGCAGGATAGTGGCGATGATGCCGCTGGTTATCTCTGGTGACCGAGGCGCAGGTGCGTCCCCCCGGTCGCCGCCGCCGGCCCCCGGAGGAGTCTCCCTCATGTCGTGGCTGTCGGTGGCGGTCATGCTGTAGTCGGCCCCGGCGGTAGCGGACCCATGTCCAGCCGTCTTCGTCGTCGTAGGGCTCCATGGAAGGGAGCTGTGTGTGTGTTTTTGCCGTGAAAAAGTACTCGGTAAAAAGTGACTGAGAAACGGAGGTTTCTTCAAGAACACTTCGGTAGAATTTATTTACAAAACAGGAAAAATTTCCATACAACAAGCTATAGTTGCAAAGTTTCGGCTCTCAAAAGAGCCTTCTTCAGGCAAGCTTGTTACAACGGGAGGCAAAAGAGAGCGCCGATGTGTTCTCTACCGTGTTCTCGGGCAAAAGGAGCTGGGACAGCGGTAACAGAGTATAAGACAGTTGAATTTGCCCGCCAAACATGCCCATTGGCTCGGAAACCGGAACTTACAAAAGGGGGGCGCCCTCTATCGTTAACCTCCAACATTACATGAAAACTGACTGAATGTCAGTAAGTATGCAAAAAAAACACACATTTTAACTGCAAATCATTAGAATAAACATCCACATCAATAACAAGGATACATTAACCTTAGCTGAAATCTGCTCCACAATGTTTCCAGCAATTCGGCTAAACATCAACACAAACAAGGTGCATCAAAGACGTCACACAGCAATACAACCATTTACAGGAAGAAGAACGGGAGTTGTGAAGGCAGGAGTTGGAGACGGACCCAGAGGGAGAGCTGGAGGCACTGGCCGGTTAGGTTAGGGGGAAATTTGGGTTGTGCCACGCCGTAGGCGTGGTGCAACCAGAGCACTCTCCATCCAGCTGTTCCCGGACCCAGGACCGCTCCGTCCTGTAACCTCAGGTTAGTGAACCTTGACCGTTCCGCCGTAGGGGCAGCACCCAAACTGCAGGAGAACCAGGTTTAGATAAAGGGCAGGGTGGGTTGGGATTAGGGTTTAAAAGAGGGTGGGGGGTAAATAAGATCCATTAATTAGGCTTAGGCAATATATAATAAAATTAAGAGTTAGGGTTAGGCATTTAAAGATGGGGTTGGTTATGATTAGTAAAAGGAGTGGTTTAGTCATAACCTTAAAAGCCAATTGGTTGGGTTTAGGCAAACATCCCGGTAATAGGGTTATGTTTAGGCCTAGGAAAGGAGACTCAATCAAGGTCAAAGGTAAAAGAATCAATTAATTAATTAATTAATTAGTTTTTGTTGCTGCCCTTTGTCAATGTAAAATTTAGCCCTCTATTAAGCAGGGATAATTGAGGCATAATTAATAGGGTTAGGGTTAGGGTTAGGGTTAGGGTTAGGGTTAGGGGGTTAGGGTTAGGAAAGATAAGTGTTGGGCTGAGCCACGCCGTAGGCGTGGCGCAGCCGGTGCACTCTCCATCCAGCTGCTCCCGTGTATGGAACCGCTCACGGACCTGTAAGTTCCTACATCGGACTTGGTAATGACGTCATCATTTTGTCTACAGTGAAACGGTGAACATCCATCCCGAAATAAAATCGATAAATCAACAACATATATGGTTGTAAGGGTCCTAGTGTTAGGGGTTAGGTTTAGGCATAGGGAGGGGAGATGGTTATGGTTAGGGTTAACAGGTCAATTGGAATTTAAAAGGTCTCTGAGGGTTGGGATTAGGCAAAACGAGAGAGGATGGTTAAGTTTAGGCATGAGGGTTGGGATTAGGCAGGGGGAGAGAACATCTGGTTGGTTTAGGCATGAGGGTTGGGATTAGGCAAAGGCCAGGGAAGTTAGGGTTAGGATTAAGCTAGGAACAGCCATAGAAAAAAACAAACAAACAAACCATAAACAATACATGATGACAGTAAAAAATGCAAAGACCCTTTCATGCTCTAAAATAGAGCCTCTCATTTAACCCCTGAGGGTGTGTTGTTCCTAATCTCCCTATCCAGTCCCTTTCAGCTCTCCTTCTCTGGGCTGTGGACCAGTGTGGATTACATTCCAGTATGGAGGCTTGCACCGAGTCCCAGCCGTGTGACACAAAGTGTTCTACCACATGTCGATCTGTGTTTTTCTGTCTAATGATGTTGTGTTTATGACATGTGAACCTAACTTGGATGGTTAAGCCTGTTTCCCCCACATATTTTTTGCCACACCGTCTGCAGACAATTAAATACACACAGTTTTTAGTGTGGATGCTGCCCCGTTTTGCTGTTTGAAAGACCCTCTGTTGGGAGGCATCATAAACCCATCTAATTTGTCTGAAATAATTATTGTATGAGACGGTTCTAGGGCCCATGTGTGGCCCTTTAATTTTTGCTCTGACCAGATAATCCTGTAGATTTTTGTTTTTTCTAAAGGCAGCTATAATTCTAAGATCCATTTTAGGCTGGTTTGATCCAATTGTTCTCTCTAAGTTATTTTTAATCTGTCTGACCAGTTGAACTGTTGATGGCGAATAAGTTGTGACAAATGGGAGAGCAGTGGACAGCTGAGTAGGTTTAGTCTGCTGAAAAACCTTGAAACAGTTTCTTAGGAAGGACCTGGAGTAACCCCTCTGGGACAAGGCTGCAAATAGAATCCTGGTGGCTGTCCTGAAGTCTTCGGTCTGAGTGCAGATTCTGTGGAACCTCAGGAGCTGTGATTTTATTAACCCTGCAAAGGTATGTTTGGGATGAAAACTGCTTTTATGAAGCAGTGCATGCGTATCTGTATCTTTAAAATATACTTTTATATCCAATTTATTTTCCGTTTTGAATTTAGGCCCTTTAAAGGTAGTTGTATCTAAGAAATCCACAGTTTTTTCATTAGTTGTAGCCTTTAATTTTATTGAGGGGTTGTGATTGTTTAAGGTGCTCAAAAAATTGTCAAATTCACTTTTAGAGTGGGTCCAGATACCCCAGATATCATCCAGATATCTGTAGTAGTAAAGTGGTTTAATGCTACACCTGTCCAAGGCTGCTGTCTCCCAAGCTGCCATAAAAATGTCCGCATAGGCTGGCGCAAATTTTTTGCCCATAGCTGTGCCTTTTATTTGTAAATAAAATTTATCATCAAATTCAAAGTCATTCCTCGTTAAATTTATTTCCAATAATTTTAATATTTCCTTATCTGGTCTTTTTTTATCATAATTTTTTGAAATATTTCTTTGACAGCCTGTATTCCCTCTTTGGTCTCTATGTTGGTATATAGACTATCTACATCGATTGTAAACAAGATGGCGCCCGAGGGAATAATTAGGTCCTTAATTTTTTCAATAAAATCATACGTATCCTTTATGTAACTACTGTGAATCTTTGCCAATGGATTTAAGTAATAATCAATAAATTCTGCCGATCTGTATGTTTCACTGTTACAGTCAGAGACTATTGGACGCCCCGGAGGTACTTCAAAAGGTTTGCTCCATTTACTGGGGTCTTTGTGGATTTTTGGCAATAGATAGAACCGTCTCGCTCGGGGTTCTGAATCTCCAATTAAATAATTGCGCTGTTTTGAATTAATCATCTTTTTTTCATAGATTTTCTGAAAGATTGCAGTTATTTGTGTTTGAGTCTCCAAATAAATGGGCTTATTTAATTTAGTATAATATGTTTTGTCCTCTAATTGTCTCTTTCCCTCCCATAGGTACTGTTCGAGGTCCATCACGACGACCATGCTGCCCTTATCGGCCGGTTTGATTATCATGTTTTTGTCCTCCATAAGCTCTTTTAAGGCTGCGTTTTCTTCCGGAGTTAGATTAGATTTAATTCTTAACGTTTTGAAAGATCTCTCAAAATATTCAAGGTCTGATTTTATTAACTCCCGGATGTAGGTTGGTATACTGAGATCTGGAGGAGTCCAATTGGAATTCGAAGTAAAGGGTTGTTTAGTTGAAATTTCACGGCCGTCATAATAAGCCCATAGTTTTAGTCTCCTGTGATAATTTTGGATGTCGAGCCTGGACTGCGGTTTAATCTCTCTATTACTACCCCTGGTAGGTATGAAATTTAGTCCCCTATTGAGTAGGGATAATTGAGGAGTAGTCAATTTGATTTTTTTAGACAAAATCATCACATTTTTAAACCCCTCCCGAAAAAACGGGCTTTTGGGGTCTTCTAGTTTAACTGTTTTGTCCAATGCTCAAAGATTTTTGCCGCCGTGGGGCGGGTCCAGTGAACCTTGTCAGCCTCTGTCTCAAAAATCTCCCTAGACAGACCCGGGACATAGTCAAAGTTACCAACAATATAACTGTTTAGTATCTTTAAATTCTCCCTGTCCTGCATCGGTAGATGTGGGGAAAAGTTAATTACCGGGACCAAGATTGTGGCTCCTGGGAAGCTGCTGCGGGCCGTCCGGACAGCTCCCTGCAGTTGTCTGATGGTTGTGGACCGGGCTTTTTGTTTCCTGTTGTTCAGTCCAAAGGACAGGATGACAGTGTCCACCTGTACCGTGCAGACCGCCTTCCTGAGGATGGCCTGGGCGTGAAGAAACGTGGCTCCCGGATAGCTGTCAACCTGCACGTCCTGAATCTGGAACGGTGGAAACCTGGCCAGGTTAGAGTCCCCAATGATCAGGCATCTTTTCGTTACGCACAGGCACCAGTCCTGCATCTTTCTGGTGGTGCTGACATGTCTGGTGGGTCTGTGTGTGGGAGTGTGTAGGGAGAGCTGTGAGCCTGTCAAATGTAGAAGATCCTCATCTTCATCAGGCGGCTGTTCATCGATGATTACGCGCGGAGCTGCAGTCGCACCCTGATCCTCCCGACATGGCGGCTGTGGTGTGCTGGAGCCCGGGACCCCGGATGAAGTCCTGGCCCCGATGGGTGTGAGTCTCGGGGTGAGAGACTCCGATCTGTTGGCTGAAGAGTGAAGCCCGATGTCCTCTGCCGCCCCCTCAGCTTCGATGCCCATGTCATCCTGAAGCACACACGGATTGTGTGGCCGGCCAAGAGGAGATGCTGCCCCTGTTGTCATGGTAACCGCCTCCTGCGCGTCGTCCCTGTCTGCGACTGTGGCTTCCTCTCGGCCGCCTGAGCCTGTGATTGTTGAGAGGTAAAGAGGGGAAAGAGAGGAAGAGGAGGACGGGGAGAGCGAGGAGGGCGGGGAGGAGGGGGAGAATAAGGAACAGGGGATAGAGGAGGAGAGAGATGCTCTTCTTCCTCGTCCGCCATGAACGGTGACCAATCCCCGCCTCTCTGATCCGTCATGGTGGCCGTAGTGGTGTGTGTGTGGACCATGGCCTGGACTGTCACGGGGCGTCCCGCTGTCACCGGAGGAGCTGGATCAACGGCGGCGGCGGCGGCGGCGGCTGCAGCGGGAAGAGCGGTCTCCGCGGTCGCAGCGTCCTGGTCGTCTCCGGTCACCGGTGGAAGATGCTCTGTTAGATTGGCTTTTAGAAAAGCCTTAGTGTCATGGAGGGTTTCTGCCTTTAGTCTGCGACCAAGGTTTCTGTGTGCCCAGGCGGAGGCGACCTGAAAAGGGCCTTCCCACTCCCGGGTGGGAAATTCCGCCAGGTCCTGGATTTCCCCGCTCATGTTCTCTTCATAATGTTGTTTCAGGATCAAGATGGCATTATGTTCCCAGTTTTTCGCATTCCCCTCCAGTAATGTTTGTGTAATGTCAGTAGGGGATGCTGGTTTAATAAATTCTGCCAGATTAGCGGTGGTCTTTCTAATTGTGGGGGGTGGCTCCTTCCCCGAGACATTTTTCAGATGGTGGTTTGATTTGATAATCCTATAGATTATTCTGACTTTCTCTGTGAAATCTGGGTCATCAGACTGCACCCAGTTCTGGTTCTCTACATCTGTGTCTCTGCGGGCGGGCTGCCGCTGCCGCTGTCTGTAAGTGTATCTGCCACCTTGACCTCCATAGCCACGGTTAAATTGCCTGCGTGACCTGGAGGGTGAGAAGCGGCCATACTGAACCTGCCGTCGTGGATGATAGCCGGTACCATCTCCCCCAGGGCGCCGCTGCTGTGGTCTGAGAGGCGGGAAGCTGGAGGAGCGGTGGCGGTAACCATGGAGACGCCGG
>JAFHLA010000118.1:5000-50000 GCA_021432705.1 Caranx ignobilis
AAAAAAAAAAAAAAAAAAAAAAAAAAAAAAAAAAAAAAAAAAAAAAAAAAAAAAAAAAAAAAAAAAAAAAAAAAAAAAAAAAAAAAAAAAAAAAAAAAAAAAAAAAAAAAAAAAAAAAAAAAAAAAAAAAAAAAAAAAAAAAAAAAAAAAAAAAAAAAAAAAAAAAAAAAAAAAAAAAAAAAAAAAAAAAAAAAAAAAAAAAAAAAAAAAAAAAAAAAAAAAAAAAAAAAAAAAAAAAAAAAAAAAAAAAAAAAAAAAAAAAAAAAAAAAAAAAAAAAAAAAAAAAAAAAAAAAAAAAAAAAAAAAAAAAAAAAAAAAAAAAAAAAAAAAAAAAAAAAAAAAAAAAAAAAAAAAAAAAAAAAAAAAAAAAAAAAAAAAAAAAAAAAAAAAAAAAAAAAAAAAAAAAAAAAAAAAAAAAAAAAAAAAAAAAAAAAAAAAAAAAAAAAAAAAAAAAAAAAAAAAAAAAAAAAAAAAAAAAAAAAAAAAAAAAAAAAAAAAAAAAAAAAAAAAAAAAAAAAAAAAAAAAAAAAAAAAAAAAAAAAAAAAAAAAAAAAAAAAAAAAAAAAAAAAAAAAAAAAAAAAAAAAAAAAAAAAAAAAAAAAAAAAAAAAAAAAAAAAAAAAAAAAAAAAAAAAAAAAAAAAAAAAAAAAAAAAAAAAAAAAAAAAAAAAAAAAAAAAAAAAAAAAAAAAAAAAAAAAAAAAAAAAAAAAAAAAAAAAAAAAAAAAAAAAAAAAAAAAAAAAAAAAAAAAAAAAAAAAAAAAAAAAAAAAAAAAAAAAAAAAAAAAAAAAAAAAAAAAAAAAAAAAAAAAAAAAAAAAAAAAAAAAAAAAAAAAAAAAAAAAAAAAAAAAAAAAAAAAAAAAAATAAAAAAAAAAAAAAAAAAAAAAAAAAAAAAAAAAAAAAAAAAAAAAAAAAAAAAAAAAAAAAAAAAAAAAAAAAAAAAAAAAAAAAAAAAAAAAAAAAAAAAAAAAAAAAAAAAAAAAAAAAAAAAAAAAAAAAAAAAAAAAAAAAAAAAAAAAAAAAAAAAAAAAAAAAAAAAAAAAAAAAAAAAAAAAAAAAAAAAAAAAAAAAAAAAAAAAAAAAAAAAAAAAAAAAAAAAAAAAAAAAAAAAAAAAAAAAAAAAAAAAAAAAAAAAAAAAAAAAAAAAAAAAAAAAAAAAAAAAAAAAAAAAAAAAAAAAAAAAAAAAAAAAAAAAAAAAAAAAAAAAAAAAAAAAAAAAAAAAAAAAAAAAAAAAAAAAAAAAAAAAAAAAAAAAAAAAAAAAAAAAAAAAAAAAAAAAAAAAAAAAAAAAAAAAAAAAAAAAAAAAAAAAAAAAAAAAAAAAAAAAAAAAAAAAAAAAAAAAAAAAAAAAAAAAAAAAAAAAAAAAAAAAAAAAAAAAAAAAAAAAAAAAAAAAAAAAAAAAAAAAAAAAAAAAAAAAAAAAAAAAAAAAAAAAAAAAAAAAAAAAAAAAAAAAAAAAAAAAAAAAAAAAAAAAAAAAAAAAAAAAAAAAAAAAAAAAAAAAAAAAAAAAAAAAAAAAAAAAAAAAAAAAAAAAAAAAAAAAAAAAAAAAAAAAAAAAAAAAAAAAAAAAAAAAAAAAAAAAAAAAAAAAAAAAAAAAAAAAAAAAAAAAAAAAAAAAAAAAAAAAAAAAAAAAAAAAAAAAAAAAAAAAAAAAAAAAAAAAAAAAAAAAAAAAAAAAAAAAAAAAAAAAAAAAAAAAAAAAAAAAAAAAAAAAAAAAAAAAAAAAAAAAAAAAAAAAAAAAAAAAAAAAAAAAAAAAAAAAAAAAAAAAAAAAAAAAAAAAAAAAAAAAAAAAAAAAAAAAAAAAAAAAAAAAAAAAAAAAAAAAAAAAAAAAAAAAAAAAAAAAAAAAAAAAAAAAAAAAAAAAAAAAAAAAAAAAAAAAAAAAAAAAAAAAAAAAAAAAAAAAAAAAAAAAAAAAAAAAAAAAAAAAAAAAAAAAAAAAAAAAAAAAAAAAAAAAAAAAAAAAAAAAAAAAAAAAAAAAAAAAAAAAAAAAAAAAAAAAAAAAAAAAAAAAAAAAAAAAAAAAAAAAAAAAAAAAAAAAAAAAAAAAAAAAAAAAAAAAAAAAAAAAAAAAAAAAAAAAAAAAAAAAAAAAAAAAAAAAAAAAAAAAAAACAAAAAAAAAAAAAAAAAAAAAAAAAAAAAAAAAAAAAAAAAAAAAAAAAAAAAAAAAAAAAAAAAAAAAAAAAAAAAAAAAAAAAAAAAAAAAAAAAAAAAAAAAAAAAAAAAAAAAAAAAAAAAAAAAAAAAAAAAAAAAAAAAAAAAAAAAAAAAAAAAAAAAAAAAAAAAAAAAAAAAAAAAAAAAAAAAAAAAAAAAAAAAAAAAAAAAAAAAAAAAAAAAAAAAAAAAAAAAAAAAAAAAAAAAAAAAAAAAAAAAAAAAAAAAAAAAAAAAAAAAAAAAAAAAAAAAAAAAAAAAAAAAAAAAAAAAAAAAAAAAAAAAAAAAAAAAAAAAAAAAAAAAAAAAAAAAAAAAAAAAAAAAAAAAAAAAAAAAAAAAAAAAAAAAAAAAAAAAAAAAAAAAAAAAAAAAAAAAAAAAAAAAAAAAAAAAAAAAAAAAAAAAAAAAAAAAAAAAAAAAAAAAAAAAAAAAAAAAAAAAAAAAAAAAAAAAAAAAAAAAAAAAAAAAAAAAAAAAAAAAAAAAAAAAAAAAAAAAAAAAAAAAAAAAAAAAAAAAAAAAAAAAAAAAAAAAAAAAAAAAAAAAAAAAAAAAAAAAAAAAAAAAAAAAAAAAAAAAAAAAAAAAAAAAAAAAAAAAAAAAAAAAAAAAAAAAAAAAAAAAAAAAAAAAAAAAAAAAAAAAAAAAAAAAAAAAAAAAAAAAAAAAAAAAAAAAAAAAAAAAAAAAAAAAAAAAAAAAAAAAAAAAAAAAAAAAAAAAAAAAAAAAAAAAAAAAAAAAAAAAAAAAAAAAAAAAAAAAAAAAAAAAAAAAAAAAAAAAAAAAAAAAAAAAAAAAAAAAAAAAAAAAAAAAAAAAAAAAAAAAAAAAAAAAAAAAAAAAAAAAAAAAAAAAAAAAAAAAAAAAAAAAAAAAAAAAAAAAAAAAAAAAAAAAAAAAAAAAAAAAAAAAAAAAAAAAAAAAAAAAAAAAAAAAAAAAAAAAAAAAAAAAAAAAAAAAAAAAAAAAAAAAAAAAAAAAAAAAAAAAAAAAAAAAAAAAAAAAAAAAAAAAAAAAAAAAAAAAAAAAAAAAAAAAAAAAAAAAAAAAAAAAAAAAAAAAAAAAAAAAAAAAAAAAAAAAAAAAAAAAAAAAAAAAAAAAAAAAAAAAAAAAAAAAAAAAAAAAAAAAAAAAAAAAAAAAAAAAAAAAAAAAAAAAAAAAAAAAAAAAAAAAAAAAAAAAAAAAAAAAAAAAAAAAAAAAAAAAAAAAAAAAAAAAAAAAAAAAAAAAAAAAAAAAAAAAAAAAAAAAAAAAAAAAAAAAAAAAAAAAAAAAAAAAAAAAAAAAAAAAAAAAAAAAAAAAAAAAAAAAAAAAAAAAAAAAAAAAAAAAAAAAAAAAAAAAAAAAAAAAAAAAAAAAAAAAAAAAAAAAAAAAAAAAAAAAAAAAAAAAAAAAAAAAAAAAAAAAAAAAAAAAAAAAAAAAAAAAAAAAAAAAAAAAAAAAAAAAAAAAAAAAAAAAAAAAAAAAAAAAAAAAAAACAAAAAAAAAAAAAAAAAAAAAAAAAAAAAAAAAAAAAAAAAAAAAAAAAAAAAAAAAAAAAAAAAAAAAAAAAAAAAAAAAAAAAAAAAAAAAAAAAAAAAAAAAAAAAAAAAAAAAAAAAAAAAAAAAAAAAAAAAAAAAAAAAAAAAAAAAAAAAAAAAAAAAAAAAAAAAAAAAAAAAAAAAAAAAAAAAAAAAAAAAAAAAAAAAAAAAAAAAAAAAAAAAAAAAAAAAAAAAAAAAAAAAAAAAAAAAAAAAAAAAAAAAAAAAAAAAAAAAAAAAAAAAAAAAAAAAAAAAAAAAAAAAAAAAAAAAAAAAAAAAAAAAAAAAAAAAAAAAAAAAAAAAAAAAAAAAAAAAAAAAAAAAAAAAAAAAAAAAAAAAAAAAAAAAAAAAAAAAAAAAAAAAAAAAAAAAAAAAAAAAAAAAAAAAAAAAAAAAAAAAAAAAAAAAAAAAAAAAAAAAAAAAAAAAAAAAAAAAAAAAAAAAAAAAAAAAAAAAAAAAAAAAAAAAAAAAAAAAAAAAAAAAAAAAAAAAAAAAAAAAAAAAAAAAAAAAAAAAAAAAAAAAAAAAAAAAAAAAAAAAAAAAAAAAAAAAAAAAAAAAAAAAAAAAAAAAAAAAAAAAAAAAAAAAAAAAAAAAAAAAAAAAAAAAAAAAAAAAAAAAAAAAAAAAAAAAAAAAAAAAAAAAAAAAAAAAAAAAAAAAAAAAAAAAAAAAAAAAAAAAAAAAAAAAAAAAAAAAAAAAAAAAAAAAAAAAAAAAAAAAAAAAAAAAAAAAAAAAAAAAAAAAAAAAAAAAAAAAAAAAAAAAAAAAAAAAAAAAAAAAAAAAAAAAAAAAAAAAAAAAAAAAAAAAAAAAAAAAAAAAAAAAAAAAAAAAAAAAAAAAAAAAAAAAAAAAAAAAAAAAAAAAAAAAAAAAAAAAAAAAAAAAAAAAAAAAAAAAAAAAAAAAAAAAAAAAAAAAAAAAAAAAAAAAAAAAAAAAAAAAAAAAAAAAAAAAAAAAAAAAAAAAAAAAAAAAAAAAAAAAAAAAAAAAAAAAAAAAAAAAAAAAAAAAAAAAAAAAAAAAAAAAAAAAAAAAAAAAAAAAAAAAAAAAAAAAAAAAAAAAAAAAAAAAAAAAAAAAAAAAAAAAAAAAAAAAAAAAAAAAAAAAAAAAAAAAAAAAAAAAAAAAAAAAAAAAAAAAAAAAAAAAAAAAAAAAAAAAAAAAAAAAAAAAAAAAAAAAAAAAAAAAAAAAAAAAAAAAAAAAAAAAAAAAAAAAAAAAAAAAAAAAAAAAAAAAAAAAAAAAAAAAAAAAAAAAAAAAAAAAAAAAAAAAAAAAAAAAAAAAAAAAAAAAAAAAAAAAAAAAAAAAAAAAAAAAAAAAAAAAAAAAAAAAAAAAAAAAAAAAAAAAAAAAAAAAAAAAAAAAAAAAAAAAAAAAAAAAAAAAAAAAAAAAAAAAAAAAAAAAAAAAAAAAAAAAAAAAAAAAAAAAAAAAAAAAAAAAAAAAAAAAAAAAAAAAAAAAAAAAAAAAAAAAAAAAAAAAAAAAAAAAAAAAAAAAAAAAAAAAAAAAAAAAAAAAAAAAAAAAAAAAAAAAAAAAAAAAAAAAAAAAAAAAAAAAAAAAAAAAAAAAAAAAAAAAAAAAAAAAAAAAAAAAAAAAAAAAAAAAAAAAAAAAAAAAAAAAAAAAAAAAAAAAAAAAAAAAAAAAAAAAAAAAAAAAAAAAAAAAAAAAAAAAAAAAAAAAAAAAAAAAAAAAAAAAAAAAAAAAAAAAAAAAAAAAAAAAAAAAAAAAAAAAAAAAAAAAAAAAAAAAAAAAAAAAAAAAAAAAAAAAAAAAAAAAAAAAAAAAAAAAAAAAAAAAAAAAAAAAAAAAAAAAAAAAAAAAAAAAAAAAAAAAAAAAAAAAAAAAAAAAAAAAAAAAAAAAAAAAAAAAAAAAAAAAAAAAAAAAAAAAAAAAAAAAAAAAAAAAAAAAAAAAAAAAAAAAAAAAAAAAAAAAAAAAAAAAAAAAAAAAAAAAAAAAAAAAAAAAAAAAAAAAAAAAAAAAAAAAAAAAAAAAAAAAAAAAAAAAAAAAAAAAAAAAAAAAAAAAAAAAAAAAAAAAAAAAAAAAAAAAAAAAAAAAAAAAAAAAAAAAAAAAAAAAAAAAAAAAAAAAAAAAAAAAAAAAAAAAAAAAAAAAAAAAAAAAAAAAAAAAAAAAAAAAAAAAAAAAAAAAAAAAAAAAAAAAAAAAAAAAAAAAAAAAAAAAAAAAAAAAAAAAAAAAAAAAAAAAAAAAAAAAAAAAAAAAAAAAAAAAAAAAAAAAAAAAAAAAAAAAAAAAAAAAAAAAAAAAAAAAAAAAAAAAAAAAAAAAAAAAAAAAAAAAAAAAAAAAAAAAAAAAAAAAAAAAAAAAAAAAAAAAAAAAAAAAAAAAAAAAAAAAAAAAAAAAAAAAAAAAAAAAAAAAAAAAAAAAAAAAAAAAAAAAAAAAAAAAAAAAAAAAAAAAAAAAAAAAAAAAAAAAAAAAAAAAAAAAAAAAAAAAAAAAAAAAAAAAAAAAAAAAAAAAAAAAAAAAAAAAAAAAAAAAAAAAAAAAAAAAAAAAAAAAAAAAAAAAAAAAAAAAAAAAAAAAAAAAAAAAAAAAAAAAAAAAAAAAAAAAAAAAAAAAAAAAAAAAAAAAAAAAAAAAAAAAAAAAAAAAAAAAAAAAAAAAAAAAAAAAAAAAAAAAAAAAAAAAAAAAAAAAAAAAAAAAAAAAAAAAAAAAAAAAAAAAAAAAAAAAAAAAAAAAAAAAAAAAAAAAAAAAAAAAAAAAAAAAAAAAAAAAAAAAAAAAAAAAAAAAAAAAAAAAAAAAAAAAAAAAAAAAAAAAAAAAAAAAAAAAAAAAAAAAAAAAAAAAAAAAAAAAAAAAAAAAAAAAAAAAAAAAAAAAAAAAAAAAAAAAAAAAAAAAAAAAAAAAAAAAAAAAAAAAAAAAAAAAAAAAAAAAAAAAAAAAAAAAAAAAAAAAAAAAAAAAAAAAAAAAAAAAAAAAAAAAAAAAAAAAAAAAAAAAAAAAAAAAAAAAAAAAAAAAAAAAAAAAAAAAAAAAAAAAAAAAAAAAAAAAAAAAAAAAAAAAAAAAAAAAAAAAAAAAAAAAAAAAAAAAAAAAAAAAAAAAAAAAAAAAAAAAAAAAAAAAAAAAAAAAAAAAAAAAAAAAAAAAAAAAAAAAAAAAAAAAAAAAAAAAAAAAAAAAAAAAAAAAAAAAAAAAAAAAAAAAAAAAAAAAAAAAAAAAAAAAAAAAAAAAAAAAAAAAAAAAAAAAAAAAAAAAAAAAAAAAAAAAAAAAAAAAAAAAAAAAAAAAAAAAAAAAAAAAAAAAAAAAAAAAAAAAAAAAAAAAAAAAAAAAAAAAAAAAAAAAAAAAAAAAAAAAAAAAAAAAAAAAAAAAAAAAAAAAAAAAAAAAAAAAAAAAAAAAAAAAAAAAAAAAAAAAAAAAAAAAAAAAAAAAAAAAAAAAAAAAAAAAAAAAAAAAAAAAAAAAAAAAAAAAAAAAAAAAAAAAAAAAAAAAAAAAAAAAAAAAAAAAAAAAAAAAAAAAAAAAAAAAAAAAAAAAAAAAAAAAAAAAAAAAAAAAAAAAAAAAAAAAAAAAAAAAAAAAAAAAAAAAAAAAAAAAAAAAAAAAAAAAAAAAAAAAAAAAAAAAAAAAAAAAAAAAAAAAAAAAAAAAAAAAAAAAAAAAAAAAAAAAAAAAAAAAAAAAAAAAAAAAAAAAAAAAAAAAAAAAAAAAAAAAAAAAAAAAAAAAAAAAAAAAAAAAAAAAAAAAAAAAAAAAAAAAAAAAAAAAAAAAAAAAAAAAAAAAAAAAAAAAAAAAAAAAAAAAAAAAAAAAAAAAAAAAAAAAAAAAAAAAAAAAAAAAAAAAAAAAAAAAAAAAAAAAAAAAAAAAAAAAAAAAAAAAAAAAAAAAAAAAAAAAAAAAAAAAAAAAAAAAAAAAAAAAAAAAAAAAAAAAAAAAAAAAAAAAAAAAAAAAAAAAAAAAAAAAAAAAAAAAAAAAAAAAAAAAAAAAAAAAAAAAAAAAAAAAAAAAAAAAAAAAAAAAAAAAAAAAAAAAAAAAAAAAAAAAAAAAAAAAAAAAAAAAAAAAAAAAAAAAAAAAAAAAAAAAAAAAAAAAAAAAAAAAAAAAAAAAAAAAAAAAAAAAAAAAAAAAAAAAAAAAAAAAAAAAAAAAAAAAAAAAAAAAAAAAAAAAAAAAAAAAAAAAAAAAAAAAAAAAAAAAAAAAAAAAAAAAAAAAAAAAAAAAAAAAAAAAAAAAAAAAAAAAAAAAAAAAAAAAAAAAAAAAAAAAAAAAAAAAAAAAAAAAAAAAAAAAAAAAAAAAAAAAAAAAAAAAAAAAAAAAAAAAAAAAAAAAAAAAAAAAAAAAAAAAAAAAAAAAAAAAAAAAAAAAAAAAAAAAAAAAAAAAAAAAAAAAAAAAAAAAAAAAAAAAAAAAAAAAAAAAAAAAAAAAAAAAAAAAAAAAAAAAAAAAAAAAAAAAAAAAAAAAAAAAAAAAAAAAAAAAAAAAAAAAAAAAAAAAAAAAAAAAAAAAAAAAAAAAAAAAAAAAAAAAAAAAAAAAAAAAAAAAAAAAAAAAAAAAAAAAAAAAAAAAAAAAAAAAAAAAAAAAAAAAAAAAAAAAAAAAAAAAAAAAAAAAAAAAAAAAAAAAAAAAAAAAAAAAAAAAAAAAAAAAAAAAAAAAAAAAAAAAAAAAAAAAAAAAAAAAAAAAAAAAAAAAAAAAAAAAAAAAAAAAAAAAAAAAAAAAAAAAAAAAAAAAAAAAAAAAAAAAAAAAAAAAAAAAAAAAAAAAAAAAAAAAAAAAAAAAAAAAAAAAAAAAAAAAAAAAAAAAAAAAAAAAAAAAAAAAAAAAAAAAAAAAAAAAAAAAAAAAAAAAAAAAAAAAAAAAAAAAAAAAAAAAAAAAAAAAAAAAAAAAAAAAAAAAAAAAAAAAAAAAAAAAAAAAAAAAAAAAAAAAAAAAAAAAAAAAAAAAAAAAAAAAAAAAAAAAAAAAAAAAAAAAAAAAAAAAAAAAAAAAAAAAAAAAAAAAAAAAAAAAAAAAAAAAAAAAAAAAAAAAAAAAAAAAAAAAAAAAAAAAAAAAAAAAAAAAAAAAAAAAAAAAAAAAAAAAAAAAAAAAAAAAAAAAAAAAAAAAAAAAAAAAAAAAAAAAAAAAAAAAAAAAAAAAAAAAAAAAAAAAAAAAAAAAAAAAAAAAAAAAAAAAAAAAAAAAAAAAAAAAAAAAAAAAAAAAAAAAAAAAAAAAAAAAAAAAAAAAAAAAAAAAAAAAAAAAAAAAAAAAAAAAAAAAAAAAAAAAAAAAAAAAAAAAAAAAAAAAAAAAAAAAAAAAAAAAAAAAAAAAAAAAAAAAAAAAAAAAAAAAAAAAAAAAAAAAAAAAAAAAAAAAAAAAAAAAAAAAAAAAAAAAAAAAAAAAAAAAAAAAAAAAAAAAAAAAAAAAAAAAAAAAAAAAAAAAAAAAAAAAAAAAAAAAAAAAAAAAAAAAAAAAAAAAAAAAAAAAAAAAAAAAAAAAAAAAAAAAAAAAAAAAAAAAAAAAAAAAAAAAAAAAAAAAAAAAAAAAAAAAAAAAAAAAAAAAAAAAAAAAAAAAAAAAAAAAAAAAAAAAAAAAAAAAAAAAAAAAAAAAAAAAAAAAAAAAAAAAAAAAAAAAAAAAAAAAAAAAAAAAAAAAAAAAAAAAAAAAAAAAAAAAAAAAAAAAAAAAAAAAAAAAAAAAAAAAAAAAAAAAAAAAAAAAAAAAAAAAAAAAAAAAAAAAAAAAAAAAAAAAAAAAAAAAAAAAAAAAAAAAAAAAAAAAAAAAAAAAAAAAAAAAAAAAAAAAAAAAAAAAAAAAAAAAAAAAAAAAAAAAAAAAAAAAAAAAAAAAAAAAAAAAAAAAAAAAAAAAAAAAAAAAAAAAAAAAAAAAAAAAAAAAAAAAAAAAAAAAAAAAAAAAAAAAAAAAAAAAAAAAAAAAAAAAAAAAAAAAAAAAAAAAAAAAAAAAAAAAAAAAAAAAAAAAAAAAAAAAAAAAAAAAAAAAAAAAAAAAAAAAAAAAAAAAAAAAAAAAAAAAAAAAAAAAAAAAAAAAAAAAAAAAAAAAAAAAAAAAAAAAAAAAAAAAAAAAAAAAAAAAAAAAAAAAAAAAAAAAAAAAAAAAAAAAAAAAAAAAAAAAAAAAAAAAAAAAAAAAAAAAAAAAAAAAAAAAAAAAAAAAAAAAAAAAAAAAAAAAAAAAAAAAAAAAAAAAAAAAAAAAAAAAAAAAAAAAAAAAAAAAAAAAAAAAAAAAAAAAAAAAAAAAAAAAAAAAAAAAAAAAAAAAAAAAAAAAAAAAAAAAAAAAAAAAAAAAAAAAAAAAAAAAAAAAAAAAAAAAAAAAAAAAAAAAAAAAAAAAAAAAAAAAAAAAAAAAAAAAAAAAAAAAAAAAAAAAAAAAAAAAAAAAAAAAAAAAAAAAAAAAAAAAAAAAAAAAAAAAAAAAAAAAAAAAAAAAAAAAAAAAAAAAAAAAAAAAAAAAAAAAAAAAAAAAAAAAAAAAAAAAAAAAAAAAAAAAAAAAAAAAAAAAAAAAAAAAAAAAAAAAAAAAAAAAAAAAAAAAAAAAAAAAAAAAAAAAAAAAAAAAAAAAAAAAAAAAAAAAAAAAAAAAAAAAAAAAAAAAAAAAAAAAAAAAAAAAAAAAAAAAAAAAAAAAAAAAAAAAAAAAAAAAAAAAAAAAAAAAAAAAAAAAAAAAAAAAAAAAAAAAAAAAAAAAAAAAAAAAAAAAAAAAAAAAAAAAAAAAAAAAAAAAAAAAAAAAAAAAAAAAAAAAAAAAAAAAAAAAAAAAAAAAAAAAAAAAAAAAAAAAAAAAAAAAAAAAAAAAAAAAAAAAAAAAAAAAAAAAAAAAAAAAAAAAAAAAAAAAAAAAAAAAAAAAAAAAAAAAAAAAAAAAAAAAAAAAAAAAAAAAAAAAAAAAAAAAAAAAAAAAAAAAAAAAAAAAAAAAAAAAAAAAAAAAAAAAAAAAAAAAAAAAAAAAAAAAAAAAAAAAAAAAAAAAAAAAAAAAAAAAAAAAAAAAAAAAAAAAAAAAAAAAAAAAAAAAAAAAAAAAAAAAAAAAAAAAAAAAAAAAAAAAAAAAAAAAAAAAAAAAAAAAAAAAAAAAAAAAAAAAAAAAAAAAAAAAAAAAAAAAAAAAAAAAAAAAAAAAAAAAAAAAAAAAAAAAAAAAAAAAAAAAAAAAAAAAAAAAAAAAAAAAAAAAAAAAAAAAAAAAAAAAAAAAAAAAAAAAAAAAAAAAAAAAAAAAAAAAAAAAAAAAAAAAAAAAAAAAAAAAAAAAAAAAAAAAAAAAAAAAAAAAAAAAAAAAAAAAAAAAAAAAAAAAAAAAAAAAAAAAAAAAAAAAAAAAAAAAAAAAAAAAAAAAAAAAAAAAAAAAAAAAAAAAAAAAAAAAAAAAAAAAAAAAAAAAAAAAAAAAAAAAAAAAAAAAAAAAAAAAAAAAAAAAAAAAAAAAAAAAAAAAAAAAAAAAAAAAAAAAAAAAAAAAAAAAAAAAAAAAAAAAAAAAAAAAAAAAAAAAAAAAAAAAAAAAAAAAAAAAAAAAAAAAAAAAAAAAAAAAAAAAAAAAAAAAAAAAAAAAAAAAAAAAAAAAAAAAAAAAAAAAAAAAAAAAAAAAAAAAAAAAAAAAAAAAAAAAAAAAAAAAAAAAAAAAAAAAAAAAAAAAAAAAAAAAAAAAAAAAAAAAAAAAAAAAAAAAAAAAAAAAAAAAAAAAAAAAAAAAAAAAAAAAAAAAAAAAAAAAAAAAAAAAAAAAAAAAAAAAAAAAAAAAAAAAAAAAAAAAAAAAAAAAAAAAAAAAAAAAAAAAAAAAAAAAAAAAAAAAAAAAAAAAAAAAAAAAAAAAAAAAAAAAAAAAAAAAAAAAAAAAAAAAAAAAAAAAAAAAAAAAAAAAAAAAAAAAAAAAAAAAAAAAAAAAAAAAAAAAAAAAAAAAAAAAAAAAAAAAAAAAAAAAAAAAAAAAAAAAAAAAAAAAAAAAAAAAAAAAAAAAAAAAAAAAAAAAAAAAAAAAAAAAAAAAAAAAAAAAAAAAAAAAAAAAAAAAAAAAAAAAAAAAAAAAAAAAAAAAAAAAAAAAAAAAAAAAAAAAAAAAAAAAAAAAAAAAAAAAAAAAAAAAAAAAAAAAAAAAAAAAAAAAAAAAAAAAAAAAAAAAAAAAAAAAAAAAAAAAAAAAAAAAAAAAAAAAAAAAAAAAAAAAAAAAAAAAAAAAAAAAAAAAAAAAAAAAAAAAAAAAAAAAAAAAAAAAAAAAAAAAAAAAAAAAAAAAAAAAAAAAAAAAAAAAAAAAAAAAAAAAAAAAAAAAAAAAAAAAAAAAAAAAAAAAAAAAAAAAAAAAAAAAAAAAAAAAAAAAAAAAAAAAAAAAAAAAAAAAAAAAAAAAAAAAAAAAAAAAAAAAAAAAAAAAAAAAAAAAAAAAAAAAAAAAAAAAAAAAAAAAAAAAAAAAAAAAAAAAAAAAAAAAAAAAAAAAAAAAAAAAAAAAAAAAAAAAAAAAAAAAAAAAAAAAAAAAAAAAAAAAAAAAAAAAAAAAAAAAAAAAAAAAAAAAAAAAAAAAAAAAAAAAAAAAAAAAAAAAAAAAAAAAAAAAAAAAAAAAAAAAAAAAAAAAAAAAAAAAAAAAAAAAAAAAAAAAAAAAAAAAAAAAAAAAAAAAAAAAAAAAAAAAAAAAAAAAAAAAAAAAAAAAAAAAAAAAAAAAAAAAAAAAAAAAAAAAAAAAAAAAAAAAAAAAAAAAAAAAAAAAAAAAAAAAAAAAAAAAAAAAAAAAAAAAAAAAAAAAAAAAAAAAAAAAAAAAAAAAAAAAAAAAAAAAAAAAAAAAAAAAAAAAAAAAAAAAAAAAAAAAAAAAAAAAAAAAAAAAAAAAAAAAAAAAAAAAAAAAAAAAAAAAAAAAAAAAAAAAAAAAAAAAAAAAAAAAAAAAAAAAAAAAAAAAAAAAAAAAAAAAAAAAAAAAAAAAAAAAAAAAAAAAAAAAAAAAAAAAAAAAAAAAAAAAAAAAAAAAAAAAAAAAAAAAAAAAAAAAAAAAAAAAAAAAAAAAAAAAAAAAAAAAAAAAAAAAAAAAAAAAAAAAAAAAAAAAAAAAAAAAAAAAAAAAAAAAAAAAAAAAAAAAAAAAAAAAAAAAAAAAAAAAAAAAAAAAAAAAAAAAAAAAAAAAAAAAAAAAAAAAAAAAAAAAAAAAAAAAAAAAAAAAAAAAAAAAAAAAAAAAAAAAAAAAAAAAAAAAAAAAAAAAAAAAAAAAAAAAAAAAAAAAAAAAAAAAAAAAAAAAAAAAAAAAAAAAAAAAAAAAAAAAAAAAAAAAAAAAAAAAAAAAAAAAAAAAAAAAAAAAAAAAAAAAAAAAAAAAAAAAAAAAAAAAAAAAAAAAAAAAAAAAAAAAAAAAAAAAAAAAAAAAAAAAAAAAAAAAAAAAAAAAAAAAAAAAAAAAAAAAAAAAAAAAAAAAAAAAAAAAAAAAAAAAAAAAAAAAAAAAAAAAAAAAAAAAAAAAAAAAAAAAAAAAAAAAAAAAAAAAAAAAAAAAAAAAAAAAAAAAAAAAAAAAAAAAAAAAAAAAAAAAAAAAAAAAAAAAAAAAAAAAAAAAAAAAAAAAAAAAAAAAAAAAAAAAAAAAAAAAAAAAAAAAAAAAAAAAAAAAAAAAAAAAAAAAAAAAAAAAAAAAAAAAAAAAAAAAAAAAAAAAAAAAAAAAAAAAAAAAAAAAAAAAAAAAAAAAAAAAAAAAAAAAAAAAAAAAAAAAAAAAAAAAAAAAAAAAAAAAAAAAAAAAAAAAAAAAAAAAAAAAAAAAAAAAAAAAAAAAAAAAAAAAAAAAAAAAAAAAAAAAAAAAAAAAAAAAAAAAAAAAAAAAAAAAAAAAAAAAAAAAAAAAAAAAAAAAAAAAAAAAAAAAAAAAAAAAAAAAAAAAAAAAAAAAAAAAAAAAAAAAAAAAAAAAAAAAAAAAAAAAAAAAAAAAAAAAAAAAAAAAAAAAAAAAAAAAAAAAAAAAAAAAAAAAAAAAAAAAAAAAAAAAAAAAAAAAAAAAAAAAAAAAAAAAAAAAAAAAAAAAAAAAAAAAAAAAAAAAAAAAAAAAAAAAAAAAAAAAAAAAAAAAAAAAAAAAAAAAAAAAAAAAAAAAAAAAAAAAAAAAAAAAAAAAAAAAAAAAAAAAAAAAAAAAAAAAAAAAAAAAAAAAAAAAAAAAAAAAAAAAAAAAAAAAAAAAAAAAAAAAAAAAAAAAAAAAAAAAAAAAAAAAAAAAAAAAAAAAAAAAAAAAAAAAAAAAAAAAAAAAAAAAAAAAAAAAAAAAAAAAAAAAAAAAAAAAAAAAAAAAAAAAAAAAAAAAAAAAAAAAAAAAAAAAAAAAAAAAAAAAAAAAAAAAAAAAAAAAAAAAAAAAAAAAAAAAAAAAAAAAAAAAAAAAAAAAAAAAAAAAAAAAAAAAAAAAAAAAAAAAAAAAAAAAAAAAAAAAAAAAAAAAAAAAAAAAAAAAAAAAAAAAAAAAAAAAAAAAAAAAAAAAAAAAAAAAAAAAAAAAAAAAAAAAAAAAAAAAAAAAAAAAAAAAAAAAAAAAAAAAAAAAAAAAAAAAAAAAAAAAAAAAAAAAAAAAAAAAAAAAAAAAAAAAAAAAAAAAAAAAAAAAAAAAAAAAAAAAAAAAAAAAAAAAAAAAAAAAAAAAAAAAAAAAAAAAAAAAAAAAAAAAAAAAAAAAAAAAAAAAAAAAAAAAAAAAAAAAAAAAAAAAAAAAAAAAAAAAAAAAAAAAAAAAAAAAAAAAAAAAAAAAAAAAAAAAAAAAAAAAAAAAAAAAAAAAAAAAAAAAAAAAAAAAAAAAAAAAAAAAAAAAAAAAAAAAAAAAAAAAAAAAAAAAAAAAAAAAAAAAAAAAAAAAAAAAAAAAAAAAAAAAAAAAAAAAAAAAAAAAAAAAAAAAAAAAAAAAAAAAAAAAAAAAAAAAAAAAAAAAAAAAAAAAAAAAAAAAAAAAAAAAAAAAAAAAAAAAAAAAAAAAAAAAAAAAAAAAAAAAAAAAAAAAAAAAAAAAAAAAAAAAAAAAAAAAAAAAAAAAAAAAAAAAAAAAAAAAAAAAAAAAAAAAAAAAAAAAAAAAAAAAAAAAAAAAAAAAAAAAAAAAAAAAAAAAAAAAAAAAAAAAAAAAAAAAAAAAAAAAAAAAAAAAAAAAAAAAAAAAAAAAAAAAAAAAAAAAAAAAAAAAAAAAAAAAAAAAAAAAAAAAAAAAAAAAAAAAAAAAAAAAAAAAAAAAAAAAAAAAAAAAAAAAAAAAAAAAAAAAAAAAAAAAAAAAAAAAAAAAAAAAAAAAAAAAAAAAAAAAAAAAAAAAAAAAAAAAAAAAAAAAAAAAAAAAAAAAAAAAAAAAAAAAAAAAAAAAAAAAAAAAAAAAAAAAAAAAAAAAAAAAAAAAAAAAAAAAAAAAAAAAAAAAAAAAAAAAAAAAAAAAAAAAAAAAAAAAAAAAAAAAAAAAAAAAAAAAAAAAAAAAAAAAAAAAAAAAAAAAAAAAAAAAAAAAAAAAAAAAAAAAAAAAAAAAAAAAAAAAAAAAAAAAAAAAAAAAAAAAAAAAAAAAAAAAAAAAAAAAAAAAAAAAAAAAAAAAAAAAAAAAAAAAAAAAAAAAAAAAAAAAAAAAAAAAAAAAAAAAAAAAAAAAAAAAAAAAAAAAAAAAAAAAAAAAAAAAAAAAAAAAAAAAAAAAAAAAAAAAAAAAAAAAAAAAAAAAAAAAAAAAAAAAAAAAAAAAAAAAAAAAAAAAAAAAAAAAAAAAAAAAAAAAAAAAAAAAAAAAAAAAAAAAAAAAAAAAAAAAAAAAAAAAAAAAAAAAAAAAAAAAAAAAAAAAAAAAAAAAAAAAAAAAAAAAAAAAAAAAAAAAAAAAAAAAAAAAAAAAAAAAAAAAAAAAAAAAAAAAAAAAAAAAAAAAAAAAAAAAAAAAAAAAAAAAAAAAAAAAAAAAAAAAAAAAAAAAAAAAAAAAAAAAAAAAAAAAAAAAAAAAAAAAAAAAAAAAAAAAAAAAAAAAAAAAAAAAAAAAAAAAAAAAAAAAAAAAAAAAAAAAAAAAAAAAAAAAAAAAAAAAAAAAAAAAAAAAAAAAAAAAAAAAAAAAAAAAAAAAAAAAAAAAAAAAAAAAAAAAAAAAAAAAAAAAAAAAAAAAAAAAAAAAAAAAAAAAAAAAAAAAAAAAAAAAAAAAAAAAAAAAAAAAAAAAAAAAAAAAAAAAAAAAAAAAAAAAAAAAAAAAAAAAAAAAAAAAAAAAAAAAAAAAAAAAAAAAAAAAAAAAAAAAAAAAAAAAAAAAAAAAAAAAAAAAAAAAAAAAAAAAAAAAAAAAAAAAAAAAAAAAAAAAAAAAAAAAAAAAAAAAAAAAAAAAAAAAAAAAAAAAAAAAAAAAAAAAAAAAAAAAAAAAAAAAAAAAAAAAAAAAAAAAAAAAAAAAAAAAAAAAAAAAAAAAAAAAAAAAAAAAAAAAAAAAAAAAAAAAAAAAAAAAAAAAAAAAAAAAAAAAAAAAAAAAAAAAAAAAAAAAAAAAAAAAAAAAAAAAAAAAAAAAAAAAAAAAAAAAAAAAAAAAAAAAAAAAAAAAAAAAAAAAAAAAAAAAAAAAAAAAAAAAAAAAAAAAAAAAAAAAAAAAAAAAAAAAAAAAAAAAAAAAAAAAAAAAAAAAAAAAAAAAAAAAAAAAAAAAAAAAAAAAAAAAAAAAAAAAAAAAAAAAAAAAAAAAAAAAAAAAAAAAAAAAAAAAAAAAAAAAAAAAAAAAAAAAAAAAAAAAAAAAAAAAAAAAAAAAAAAAAAAAAAAAAAAAAAAAAAAAAAAAAAAAAAAAAAAAAAAAAAAAAAAAAAAAAAAAAAAAAAAAAAAAAAAAAAAAAAAAAAAAAAAAAAAAAAAAAAAAAAAAAAAAAAAAAAAAAAAAAAAAAAAAAAAAAAAAAAAAAAAAAAAAAAAAAAAAAAAAAAAAAAAAAAAAAAAAAAAAAAAAAAAAAAAAAAAAAAAAAAAAAAAAAAAAAAAAAAAAAAAAAAAAAAAAAAAAAAAAAAAAAAAAAAAAAAAAAAAAAAAAAAAAAAAAAAAAAAAAAAAAAAAAAAAAAAAAAAAAAAAAAAAAAAAAAAAAAAAAAAAAAAAAAAAAAAAAAAAAAAAAAAAAAAAAAAAAAAAAAAAAAAAAAAAAAAAAAAAAAAAAAAAAAAAAAAAAAAAAAAAAAAAAAAAAAAAAAAAAAAAAAAAAAAAAAAAAAAAAAAAAAAAAAAAAAAAAAAAAAAAAAAAAAAAAAAAAAAAAAAAAAAAAAAAAAAAAAAAAAAAAAAAAAAAAAAAAAAAAAAAAAAAAAAAAAAAAAAAAAAAAAAAAAAAAAAAAAAAAAAAAAAAAAAAAAAAAAAAAAAAAAAAAAAAAAAAAAAAAAAAAAAAAAAAAAAAAAAAAAAAAAAAAAAAAAAAAAAAAAAAAAAAAAAAAAAAAAAAAAAAAAAAAAAAAAAAAAAAAAAAAAAAAAAAAAAAAAAAAAAAAAAAAAAAAAAAAAAAAAAAAAAAAAAAAAAAAAAAAAAAAAAAAAAAAAAAAAAAAAAAAAAAAAAAAAAAAAAAAAAAAAAAAAAAAAAAAAAAAAAAAAAAAAAAAAAAAAAAAAAAAAAAAAAAAAAAAAAAAAAAAAAAAAAAAAAAAAAAAAAAAAAAAAAAAAAAAAAAAAAAAAAAAAAAAAAAAAAAAAAAAAAAAAAAAAAAAAAAAAAAAAAAAAAAAAAAAAAAAAAAAAAAAAAAAAAAAAAAAAAAAAAAAAAAAAAAAAAAAAAAAAAAAAAAAAAAAAAAAAAAAAAAAAAAAAAAAAAAAAAAAAAAAAAAAAAAAAAAAAAAAAAAAAAAAAAAAAAAAAAAAAAAAAAAAAAAAAAAAAAAAAAAAAAAAAAAAAAAAAAAAAAAAAAAAAAAAAAAAAAAAAAAAAAAAAAAAAAAAAAAAAAAAAAAAAAAAAAAAAAAAAAAAAAAAAAAAAAAAAAAAAAAAAAAAAAAAAAAAAAAAAAAAAAAAAAAAAAAAAAAAAAAAAAAAAAAAAAAAAAAAAAAAAAAAAAAAAAAAAAAAAAAAAAAAAAAAAAAAAAAAAAAAAAAAAAAAAAAAAAAAAAAAAAAAAAAAAAAAAAAAAAAAAAAAAAAAAAAAAAAAAAAAAAAAAAAAAAAAAAAAAAAAAAAAAAAAAAAAAAAAAAAAAAAAAAAAAAAAAAAAAAAAAAAAAAAAAAAAAAAAAAAAAAAAAAAAAAAAAAAAAAAAAAAAAAAAAAAAAAAAAAAAAAAAAAAAAAAAAAAAAAAAAAAAAAAAAAAAAAAAAAAAAAAAAAAAAAAAAAAAAAAAAAAAAAAAAAAAAAAAAAAAAAAAAAAAAAAAAAAAAAAAAAAAAAAAAAAAAAAAAAAAAAAAAAAAAAAAAAAAAAAAAAAAAAAAAAAAAAAAAAAAAAAAAAAAAAAAAAAAAAAAAAAAAAAAAAAAAAAAAAAAAAAAAAAAAAAAAAAAAAAAAAAAAAAAAAAAAAAAAAAAAAAAAAAAAAAAAAAAAAAAAAAAAAAAAAAAAAAAAAAAAAAAAAAAAAAAAAAAAAAAAAAAAAAAAAAAAAAAAAAAAAAAAAAAAAAAAAAAAAAAAAAAAAAAAAAAAAAAAAAAAAAAAAAAAAAAAAAAAAAAAAAAAAAAAAAAAAAAAAAAAAAAAAAAAAAAAAAAAAAAAAAAAAAAAAAAAAAAAAAAAAAAAAAAAAAAAAAAAAAAAAAAAAAAAAAAAAAAAAAAAAAAAAAAAAAAAAAAAAAAAAAAAAAAAAAAAAAAAAAAAAAAAAAAAAAAAAAAAAAAAAAAAAAAAAAAAAAAAAAAAAAAAAAAAAAAAAAAAAAAAAAAAAAAAAAAAAAAAAAAAAAAAAAAAAAAAAAAAAAAAAAAAAAAAAAAAAAAAAAAAAAAAAAAAAAAAAAAAAAAAAAAAAAAAAAAAAAAAAAAAAAAAAAAAAAAAAAAAAAAAAAAAAAAAAAAAAAAAAAAAAAAAAAAAAAAAAAAAAAAAAAAAAAAAAAAAAAAAAAAAAAAAAAAAAAAAAAAAAAAAAAAAAAAAAAAAAAAAAAAAAAAAAAAAAAAAAAAAAAAAAAAAAAAAAAAAAAAAAAAAAAAAAAAAAAAAAAAAAAAAAAAAAAAAAAAAAAAAAAAAAAAAAAAAAAAAAAAAAAAAAAAAAAAAAAAAAAAAAAAAAAAAAAAAAAAAAAAAAAAAAAAAAAAAAAAAAAAAAAAAAAAAAAAAAAAAAAAAAAAAAAAAAAAAAAAAAAAAAAAAAAAAAAAAAAAAAAAAAAAAAAAAAAAAAAAAAAAAAAAAAAAAAAAAAAAAAAAAAAAAAAAAAAAAAAAAAAAAAAAAAAAAAAAAAAAAAAAAAAAAAAAAAAAAAAAAAAAAAAAAAAAAAAAAAAAAAAAAAAAAAAAAAAAAAAAAAAAAAAAAAAAAAAAAAAAAAAAAAAAAAAAAAAAAAAAAAAAAAAAAAAAAAAAAAAAAAAAAAAAAAAAAAAAAAAAAAAAAAAAAAAAAAAAAAAAAAAAAAAAAAAAAAAAAAAAAAAAAAAAAAAAAAAAAAAAAAAAAAAAAAAAAAAAAAAAAAAAAAAAAAAAAAAAAAAAAAAAAAAAAAAAAAAAAAAAAAAAAAAAAAAAAAAAAAAAAAAAAAAAAAAAAAAAAAAAAAAAAAAAAAAAAAAAAAAAAAAAAAAAAAAAAAAAAAAAAAAAAAAAAAAAAAAAAAAAAAAAAAAAAAAAAAAAAAAAAAAAAAAAAAAAAAAAAAAAAAAAAAAAAAAAAAAAAAAAAAAAAAAAAAAAAAAAAAAAAAAAAAAAAAAAAAAAAAAAAAAAAAAAAAAAAAAAAAAAAAACAAAAAAAAAAAAAAAAAAAAAAAAAAAAAAAAAAAAAAAAAAAAAAAAAAAAAAAAAAAAAAAAAAAAAAAAAAAAAAAAAAAAAAAAAAAAAAAAAAAAAAAAAAAAAAAAAAAAAAAAAAAAAAAAAAAAAAAAAAAAAAAAAAAAAAAAAAAAAAAAAAAAAAAAAAAAAAAAAAAAAAAAAAAAAAAAAAAAAAAAAAAAAAAAAAAAAAAAAAAAAAAAAAAAAAAAAAAAAAAAAAAAAAAAAAAAAAAAAAAAAAAAAAAAAAAAAAAAAAAAAAAAAAAAAAAAAAAAAAAAAAAAAAAAAAAAAAAAAAAAAAAAAAAAAAAAAAAAAAAAAAAAAAAAAAAAAAAAAAAAAAAAAAAAAAAAAAAAAAAAAAAAAAAAAAAAAAAAAAAAAAAAAAAAAAAAAAAAAAAAAAAAAAAAAAAAAAAAAAAAAAAAAAAAAAAAAAAAAAAAAAAAAAAAAAAAAAAAAAAAAAAAAAAAAAAAAAAAAAAAAAAAAAAAAAAAAAAAAAAAAAAAAAAAAAAAAAAAAAAAAAAAAAAAAAAAAAAAAAAAAAAAAAAAAAAAAAAAAAAAAAAAAAAAAAAAAAAAAAAAAAAAAAAAAAAAAAAAAAAAAAAAAAAAAAAAAAAAAAAAAAAAAAAAAAAAAAAAAAAAAAAAAAAAAAAAAAAAAAAAAAAAAAAAAAAAAAAAAAAAAAAAAAAAAAAAAAAAAAAAAAAAAAAAAAAAAAAAAAAAAAAAAAAAAAAAAAAAAAAAAAAAAAAAAAAAAAAAAAAAAAAAAAAAAAAAAAAAAAAAAAAAAAAAAAAAAAAAAAAAAAAAAAAAAAAAAAAAAAAAAAAAAAAAAAAAAAAAAAAAAAAAAAAAAAAAAAAAAAAAAAAAAAAAAAAAAAAAAAAAAAAAAAAAAAAAAAAAAAAAAAAAAAAAAAAAAAAAAAAAAAAAAAAAAAAAAAAAAAAAAAAAAAAAAAAAAAAAAAAAAAAAAAAAAAAAAAAAAAAAAAAAAAAAAAAAAAAAAAAAAAAAAAAAAAAAAAAAAAAAAAAAAAAAAAAAAAAAAAAAAAAAAAAAAAAAAAAAAAAAAAAAAAAAAAAAAAAAAAAAAAAAAAAAAAAAAAAAAAAAAAAAAAAAAAAAAAAAAAAAAAAAAAAAAAAAAAAAAAAAAAAAAAAAAAAAAAAAAAAAAAAAAAAAAAAAAAAAAAAAAAAAAAAAAAAAAAAAAAAAAAAAAAAAAAAAAAAAAAAAAAAAAAAAAAAAAAAAAAAAAAAAAAAAAAAAAAAAAAAAAAAAAAAAAAAAAAAAAAAAAAAAAAAAAAAAAAAAAAAAAAAAAAAAAAAAAAAAAAAAAAAAAAAAAAAAAAAAAAAAAAAAAAAAAAAAAAAAAAAAAAAAAAAAAAAAAAAAAAAAAAAAAAAAAAAAAAAAAAAAAAAAAAAAAAAAAAAAAAAAAAAAAAAAAAAAAAAAAAAAAAAAAAAAAAAAAAAAAAAAAAAAAAAAAAAAAAAAAAAAAAAAAAAAAAAAAAAAAAAAAAAAAAAAAAAAAAAAAAAAAAAAAAAAAAAAAAAAAAAAAAAAAAAAAAAAAAAAAAAAAAAAAAAAAAAAAAAAAAAAAAAAAAAAAAAAAAAAAAAAAAAAAAAAAAAAAAAAAAAAAAAAAAAAAAAAAAAAAAAAAAAAAAAAAAAAAAAAAAAAAAAAAAAAAAAAAAAAAAAAAAAAAAAAAAAAAAAAAAAAAAAAAAAAAAAAAAAAAAAAAAAAAAAAAAAAAAAAAAAAAAAAAAAAAAAAAAAAAAAAAAAAAAAAAAAAAAAAAAAAAAAAAAAAAAAAAAAAAAAAAAAAAAAAAAAAAAAAAAAAAAAAAAAAAAAAAAAAAAAAAAAAAAAAAAAAAAAAAAAAAAAAAAAAAAAAAAAAAAAAAAAAAAAAAAAAAAAAAAAAAAAAAAAAAAAAAAAAAAAAAAAAAAAAAAAAAAAAAAAAAAAAAAAAAAAAAAAAAAAAAAAAAAAAAAAAAAAAAAAAAAAAAAAAAAAAAAAAAAAAAAAAAAAAAAAAAAAAAAAAAAAAAAAAAAAAAAAAAAAAAAAAAAAAAAAAAAAAAAAAAAAAAAAAAAAAAAAAAAAAAAAAAAAAAAAAAAAAAAAAAAAAAAAAAAAAAAAAAAAAAAAAAAAAAAAAAAAAAAAAAAAAAAAAAAAAAAAAAAAAAAAAAAAAAAAAAAAAAAAAAAAAAAAAAAAAAAAAAAAAAAAAAAAAAAAAAAAAAAAAAAAAAAAAAAAAAAAAAAAAAAAAAAAAAAAAAAAAAAAAAAAAAAAAAAAAAAAAAAAAAAAAAAAAAAAAAAAAAAAAAAAAAAAAAAAAAAAAAAAAAAAAAAAAAAAAAAAAAAAAAAAAAAAAAAAAAAAAAAAAAAAAAAAAAAAAAAAAAAAAAAAAAAAAAAAAAAAAAAAAAAAAAAAAAAAAAAAAAAAAAAAAAAAAAAAAAAAAAAAAAAAAAAAAAAAAAAAAAAAAAAAAAAAAAAAAAAAAAAAAAAAAAAAAAAAAAAAAAAAAAAAAAAAAAAAAAAAAAAAAAAAAAAAAAAAAAAAAAAAAAAAAAAAAAAAAAAAAAAAAAAAAAAAAAAAAAAAAAAAAAAAAAAAAAAAAAAAAAAAAAAAAAAAAAAAAAAAAAAAAAAAAAAAAAAAAAAAAAAAAAAAAAAAAAAAAAAAAAAAAAAAAAAAAAAAAAAAAAAAAAAAAAAAAAAAAAAAAAAAAAAAAAAAAAAAAAAAAAAAAAAAAAAAAAAAAAAAAAAAAAAAAAAAAAAAAAAAAAAAAAAAAAAAAAAAAAAAAAAAAAAAAAAAAAAAAAAAAAAAAAAAAAAAAAAAAAAAAAAAAAAAAAAAAAAAAAAAAAAAAAAAAAAAAAAAAAAAAAAAAAAAAAAAAAAAAAAAAAAAAAAAAAAAAAAAAAAAAAAAAAAAAAAAAAAAAAAAAAAAAAAAAAAAAAAAAAAAAAAAAAAAAAAAAAAAAAAAAAAAAAAAAAAAAAAAAAAAAAAAAAAAAAAAAAAAAAAAAAAAAAAAAAAAAAAAAAAAAAAAAAAAAAAAAAAAAAAAAAAAAAAAAAAAAAAAAAAAAAAAAAAAAAAAAAAAAAAAAAAAAAAAAAAAAAAAAAAAAAAAAAAAAAAAAAAAAAAAAAAAAAAAAAAAAAAAAAAAAAAAAAAAAAAAAAAAAAAAAAAAAAAAAAAAAAAAAAAAAAAAAAAAAAAAAAAAAAAAAAAAAAAAAAAAAAAAAAAAAAAAAAAAAAAAAAAAAAAAAAAAAAAAAAAAAAAAAAAAAAAAAAAAAAAAAAAAAAAAAAAAAAAAAAAAAAAAAAAAAAAAAAAAAAAAAAAAAAAAAAAAAAAAAAAAAAAAAAAAAAAAAAAAAAAAAAAAAAAAAAAAAAAAAAAAAAAAAAAAAAAAAAAAAAAAAAAAAAAAAAAAAAAAAAAAAAAAAAAAAAAAAAAAAAAAAAAAAAAAAAAAAAAAAAAAAAAAAAAAAAAAAAAAAAAAAAAAAAAAAAAAAAAAAAAAAAAAAAAAAAAAAAAAAAAAAAAAAAAAAAAAAAAAAAAAAAAAAAAAAAAAAAAAAAAAAAAAAAAAAAAAAAAAAAAAAAAAAAAAAAAAAAAAAAAAAAAAAAAAAAAAAAAAAAAAAAAAAAAAAAAAAAAAAAAAAAAAAAAAAAAAAAAAAAAAAAAAAAAAAAAAAAAAAAAAAAAAAAAAAAAAAAAAAAAAAAAAAAAAAAAAAAAAAAAAAAAAAAAAAAAAAAAAAAAAAAAAAAAAAAAAAAAAAAAAAAAAAAAAAAAAAAAAAAAAAAAAAAAAAAAAAAAAAAAAAAAAAAAAAAAAAAAAAAAAAAAAAAAAAAAAAAAAAAAAAAAAAAAAAAAAAAAAAAAAAAAAAAAAAAAAAAAAAAAAAAAAAAAAAAAAAAAAAAAAAAAAAAAAAAAAAAAAAAAAAAAAAAAAAAAAAAAAAAAAAAAAAAAAAAAAAAAAAAAAAAAAAAAAAAAAAAAAAAAAAAAAAAAAAAAAAAAAAAAAAAAAAAAAAAAAAAAAAAAAAAAAAAAAAAAAAAAAAAAAAAAAAAAAAAAAAAAAAAAAAAAAAAAAAAAAAAAAAAAAAAAAAAAAAAAAAAAAAAAAAAAAAAAAAAAAAAAAAAAAAAAAAAAAAAAAAAAAAAAAAAAAAAAAAAAAAAAAAAAAAAAAAAAAAAAAAAAAAAAAAAAAAAAAAAAAAAAAAAAAAAAAAAAAAAAAAAAAAAAAAAAAAAAAAAAAAAAAAAAAAAAAAAAAAAAAAAAAAAAAAAAAAAAAAAAAAAAAAAAAAAAAAAAAAAAAAAAAAAAAAAAAAAAAAAAAAAAAAAAAAAAAAAAAAAAAAAAAAAAAAAAAAAAAAAAAAAAAAAAAAAAAAAAAAAAAAAAAAAAAAAAAAAAAAAAAAAAAAAAAAAAAAAAAAAAAAAAAAAAAAAAAAAAAAAAAAAAAAAAAAAAAAAAAAAAAAAAAAAAAAAAAAAAAAAAAAAAAAAAAAAAAAAAAAAAAAAAAAAAAAAAAAAAAAAAAAAAAAAAAAAAAAAAAAAAAAAAAAAAAAAAAAAAAAAAAAAAAAAAAAAAAAAAAAAAAAAAAAAAAAAAAAAAAAAAAAAAAAAAAAAAAAAAAAAAAAAAAAAAAAAAAAAAAAAAAAAAAAAAAAAAAAAAAAAAAAAAAAAAAAAAAAAAAAAAAAAAAAAAAAAAAAAAAAAAAAAAAAAAAAAAAAAAAAAAAAAAAAAAAAAAAAAAAAAAAAAAAAAAAAAAAAAAAAAAAAAAAAAAAAAAAAAAAAAAAAAAAAAAAAAAAAAAAAAAAAAAAAAAAAAAAAAAAAAAAAAAAAAAAAAAAAAAAAAAAAAAAAAAAAAAAAAAAAAAAAAAAAAAAAAAAAAAAAAAAAAAAAAAAAAAAAAAAAAAAAAAAAAAAAAAAAAAAAAAAAAAAAAAAAAAAAAAAAAAAAAAAAAAAAAAAAAAAAAAAAAAAAAAAAAAAAAAAAAAAAAAAAAAAAAAAAAAAAAAAAAAAAAAAAAAAAAAAAAAAAAAAAAAAAAAAAAAAAAAAAAAAAAAAAAAAAAAAAAAAAAAAAAAAAAAAAAAAAAAAAAAAAAAAAAAAAAAAAAAAAAAAAAAAAAAAAAAAAAAAAAAAAAAAAAAAAAAAAAAAAAAAAAAAAAAAAAAAAAAAAAAAAAAAAAAAAAAAAAAAAAAAAAAAAAAAAAAAAAAAAAAAAAAAAAAAAAAAAAAAAAAAAAAAAAAAAAAAAAAAAAAAAAAAAAAAAAAAAAAAAAAAAAAAAAAAAAAAAAAAAAAAAAAAAAAAAAAAAAAAAAAAAAAAAAAAAAAAAAAAAAAAAAAAAAAAAAAAAAAAAAAAAAAAAAAAAAAAAAAAAAAAAAAAAAAAAAAAAAAAAAAAAAAAAAAAAAAAAAAAAAAAAAAAAAAAAAAAAAAAAAAAAAAAAAAAAAAAAAAAAAAAAAAAAAAAAAAAAAAAAAAAACAAAAAAAAAAAAAAAAAAAAAAAAAAAAAAAAAAAAAAAAAAAAAAAAAAAAAAAAAAAAAAAAAAAAAAAAAAAAAAAAAAAAAAAAAAAAAAAAAAAAAAAAAAAAAAAAAAAAAAAAAAAAAAAAAAAAAAAAAAAAAAAAAAAAAAAAAAAAAAAAAAAAAAAAAAAAAAAAAAAAAAAAAAAAAAAAAAAAAAAAAAAAAAAAAAAAAAAAAAAAAAAAAAAAAAAAAAAAAAAAAAAAAAAAAAAAAAAAAAAAAAAAAAAAAAAAAAAAAAAAAAAAAAAAAAAAAAAAAAAAAAAAAAAAAAAAAAAAAAAAAAAAAAAAAAAAAAAAAAAAAAAAAAAAAAAAAAAAAAAAAAAAAAAAAAAAAAAAAAAAAAAAAAAAAAAAAAAAAAAAAAAAAAAAAAAAAAAAAAAAAAAAAAAAAAAAAAAAAAAAAAAAAAAAAAAAAAAAAAAAAAAAAAAAAAAAAAAAAAAAAAAAAAAAAAAAAAAAAAAAAAAAAAAAAAAAAAAAAAAAAAAAAAAAAAAAAAAAAAAAAAACAAAAAAAAAAAAAAAAAAAAAAAAAAAAAAAAAAAAAAAAAAAAAAAAAAAAAAAAAAAAAAAAAAAAAAAAAAAAAAAAAAAAAAAAAAAAAAAAAAAAAAAAAAAAAAAAAAAAAAAAAAAAAAAAAAAAAAAAAAAAAAAAAAAAAAAAAAAAAAAAAAAAAAAAAAAAAAAAAAAAAAAAAAAAAAAAAAAAAAAAAAAAAAAAAAAAAAAAAAAAAAAAAAAAAAAAAAAAAAAAAAAAAAAAAAAAAAAAAAAAAAAAAAAAAAAAAAAAAAAAAAAAAAAAAAAAAAAAAAAAAAAAAAAAAAAAAAAAAAAAAAAAAAAAAAAAAAAAAAAAAAAAAAAAAAAAAAAAAAAAAAAAAAAAAAAAAAAAAAAAAAAAAAAAAAAAAAAAAAAAAAAAAAAAAAAAAAAAAAAAAAAAAAAAAAAAAAAAAAAAAAAAAAAAAAAAAAAAAAAAAAAAAAAAAAAAAAAAAAAAAAAAAAAAAAAAAAAAAAAAAAAAAAAAAAAAAAAAAAAAAAAAAAAAAAAAAAAAAAAAAAAAAAAAAAAAAAAAAAAAAAAAAAAAAAAAAAAAAAAAAAAAAAAAAAAAAAAAAAAAAAAAAAAAAAAAAAAAAAAAAAAAAAAAAAAAAAAAAAAAAAAAAAAAAAAAAAAAAAAAAAAAAAAAAAAAAAAAAAAAAAAAAAAAAAAAAAAAAAAAAAAAAAAAAAAAAAAAAAAAAAAAAAAAAAAAAAAAAAAAAAAAAAAAAAAAAAAAAAAAAAAAAAAAAAAAAAAAAAAAAAAAAAAAAAAAAAAAAAAAAAAAAAAAAAAAAAAAAAAAAAAAAAAAAAAAAAAAAAAAAAAAAAAAAAAAAAAAAAAAAAAAAAAAAAAAAAAAAAAAAAAAAAAAAAAAAAAAAAAAAAAAAAAAAAAAAAAAAAAAAAAAAAAAAAAAAAAAAAAAAAAAAAAAAAAAAAAAAAAAAAAAAAAAAAAAAAAAAAAAAAAAAAAAAAAAAAAAAAAAAAAAAAAAAAAAAAAAAAAAAAAAAAAAAAAAAAAAAAAAAAAAAAAAAAAAAAAAAAAAAAAAAAAAAAAAAAAAAAAAAAAAAAAAAAAAAAAAAAAAAAAAAAAAAAAAAAAAAAAAAAAAAAAAAAAAAAAAAAAAAAAAAAAAAAAAAAAAAAAAAAAAAAAAAAAAAAAAAAAAAAAAAAAAAAAAAAAAAAAAAAAAAAAAAAAAAAAAAAAAAAAAAAAAAAAAAAAAAAAAAAAAAAAAAAAAAAAAAAAAAAAAAAAAAAAAAAAAAAAAAAAAAAAAAAAAAAAAAAAAAAAAAAAAAAAAAAAAAAAAAAAAAAAAAAAAAAAAAAAAAAAAAAAAAAAAAAAAAAAAAAAAAAAAAAAAAAAAAAAAAAAAAAAAAAAAAAAAAAAAAAAAAAAAAAAAAAAAAAAAAAAAAAAAAAAAAAAAAAAAAAAAAAAAAAAAAAAAAAAAAAAAAAAAAAAAAAAAAAAAAAAAAAAAAAAAAAAAAAAAAAAAAAAAAAAAAAAAAAAAAAAAAAAAAAAAAAAAAAAAAAAAAAAAAAAAAAAAAAAAAAAAAAAAAAAAAAAAAAAAAAAAAAAAAAAAAAAAAAAAAAAAAAAAAAAAAAAAAAAAAAAAAAAAAAAAAAAAAAAAAAAAAAAAAAAAAAAAAAAAAAAAAAAAAAAAAAAAAAAAAAAAAAAAAAAAAAAAAAAAAAAAAAAAAAAAAAAAAAAAAAAAAAAAAAAAAAAAAAAAAAAAAAAAAAAAAAAAAAAAAAAAAAAAAAAAAAAAAAAAAAAAAAAAAAAAAAAAAAAAAAAAAAAAAAAAAAAAAAAAAAAAAAAAAAAAAAAAAAAAAAAAAAAAAAAAAAAAAAAAAAAAAAAAAAAAAAAAAAAAAAAAAAAAAAAAAAAAAAAAAAAAAAAAAAAAAAAAAAAAAAAAAAAAAAAAAAAAAAAAAAAAAAAAAAAAAAAAAAAAAAAAAAAAAAAAAAAAAAAAAAAAAAAAAAAAAAAAAAAAAAAAAAAAAAAAAAAAAAAAAAAAAAAAAAAAAAAAAAAAAAAAAAAAAAAAAAAAAAAAAAAAAAAAAAAAAAAAAAAAAAAAAAAAAAAAAAAAAAAAAAAAAAAAAAAAAAAAAAAAAAAAAAAAAAAAAAAAAAAAAAAAAAAAAAAAAAAAAAAAAAAAAAAAAAAAAAAAAAAAAAAAAAAAAAAAAAAAAAAAAAAAAAACAAAAAAAAAAAAAAAAAAAAAAAAAAAAAAAAAAAAAAAAAAAAAAAAAAAAAAAAAAAAAAAAAAAAAAAAAAAAAAAAAAAAAAAAAAAAAAAAAAAAAAAAAAAAAAAAAAAAAAAAAAAAAAAAAAAAAAAAAAAAAAAAAAAAAAAAAAAAAAAAAAAAAAAAAAAAAAAAAAAAAAAAAAAAAAAAAAAAAAAAAAAAAACAAAAAAAAAAAAAAAAAAAAAAAAAAAAAAAAAAAAAAAAAAAAAAAAAAAAAAAAAAAAAAAAAAAAAAAAAAAAAAAAAAAAAAAAAAAAAAAAAAAAAAAAAAAAAAAAAAAAAAAAAAAAAAAAAAAAAAAAAAAAAAAAAAAAAAAAAAAAAAAAAAAAAAAAAAAAAAAAAAAAAAAAAAAAAAAAAAAAAAAAAAAAAAAAAAAAAAAAAAAAAAAAAAAAAAAAAAAAAAAAAAAAAAAAAAAAAAAAAAAAAAAAAAAAAAAAAAAAAAAAAAAAAAAAAAAAAAAAAAAAAAAAAAAAAAAAAAAAAAAAAAAAAAAAAAAAAAAAAAAAAAAAAAAAAAAAAAAAAAAAAAAAAAAAAAAAAAAAAAAAAAAAAAAAAAAAAAAAAAAAAAAAAAAAAAAAAAAAAAAAAAAAAAAAAAAAAAAAAAAAAAAAAAAAAAAAAAAAAAAAAAAAAAAAAAAAAAAAAAAAAAAAAAAAAAAAAAAAAAAAAAAAAAAAAAAAAAAAAAAAAAAAAAAAAAAAAAAAAAAAAAAAAAAAAAAAAAAAAAAAAAAAAAAAAAAAAAAAAAAAAAAAAAAAAAAAAAAAAAAAAAAAAAAAAAAAAAAAAAAAAAAAAAAAAAAAAAAAAAAAAAAAAAAAAAAAAAAAAAAAAAAAAAAAAAAAAAAAAAAAAAAAAAAAAAAAAAAAAAAAAAAAAAAAAAAAAAAAAAAAAAAAAAAAAAAAAAAAAAAAAAAAAAAAAAAAAAAAAAAAAAAAAAAAAAAAAAAAAAAAAAAAAAAAAAAAAAAAAAAAAAAAAAAAAAAAAAAAAAAAAAAAAAAAAAAAAAAAAAAAAAAAAAAAAAAAAAAAAAAAAAAAAAAAAAAAAAAAAAAAAAAAAAAAAAAAAAAAAAAAAAAAAAAAAAAAAAAAAAAAAAAAAAAAAAAAAAAAAAAAAAAAAAAAAAAAAAAAAAAAAAAAAAAAAAAAAAAAAAAAAAAAAAAAAAAAAAAAAAAAAAAAAAAAAAAAAAAAAAAAAAAAAAAAAAAAAAAAAAAAAAAAAAAAAAAAAAAAAAAAAAAAAAAAAAAAAAAAAAAAAAAAAAAAAAAAAAAAAAAAAAAAAAAAAAAAAAAAAAAAAAAAAAAAAAAAAAAAAAAAAAAAAAAAAAAAAAAAAAAAAAAAAAAAAAAAAAAAAAAAAAAAAAAAAAAAAAAAAAAAAAAAAAAAAAAAAAAAAAAAAAAAAAAAAAAAAAAAAAAAAAAAAAAAAAAAAAAAAAAAAAAAAAAAAAAAAAAAAAAAAAAAAAAAAAAAAAAAAAAAAAAAAAAAAAAAAAAAAAAAAAAAAAAAAAAAAAAAAAAAAAAAAAAAAAAAAAAAAAAAAAAAAAAAAAAAAAAAAAAAAAAAAAAAAAAAAAAAAAAAAAAAAAAAAAAAAAAACAAAAAAAAAAAAAAAAAAAAAAAAAAAAAAAAAAAAAAAAAAAAAAAAAAAAAAAAAAAAAAAAAAAAAAAAAAAAAAAAAAAAAAAAAAAAAAAAAAAAAAAAAAAAAAAAAAAAAAAAAAAAAAAAAAAAAAAAAAAAAAAAAAAAAAAAAAAAAAAAAAAAAAAAAAAAAAAAAAAAAAAAAAAAAAAAAAAAAAAAAAAAAAAAAAAAAAAAAAAAAAAAAAAAAAAAAAAAAAAAAAAAAAAAAAAAAAAAAAAAAAAAAAAAAAAAAAAAAAAAAAAAAAAAAAAAAAAAAAAAAAAAAAAAAAAAAAAAAAAAAAAAAAAAAAAAAAAAAAAAAAAAAAAACAAAAAAAAAAAAAAAAAAAAAAAAAAAAAAAAAAAAAAAAAAAAAAAAAAAAAAAAAAAAAAAAAAAAAAAAAAAAAAAAAAAAAAAAAAAAAAAAAAAAAAAAAAAAAAAAAAAAAAAAAAAAAAAAAAAAAAAAAAAAAAAAAAAAAAAAAAAAAAAAAAAAAAAAAAAAAAAAAAAAAAAAAAAAAAAAAAAAAAAAAAAAAAAAAAAAAAAAAAAAAAAAAAAAAAAAAAAAAAAAAAAAAAAAAAAAAAAAAAAAAAAAAAAAAAAAAAAAAAAAAAAAAAAAAAAAAAAAAAAAAAAAAAAAAAAAAAAAAAAAAAAAAAAAAAAAAAAAAAAAAAAAAAAAAAAAAAAAAAAAAAAAAAAAAAAAAAAAAAAAAAAAAAAAAAAAAAAAAAAAAAAAAAAAAAAAAAAAAAAAAAAAAAAAAAAAAAAAAAAAAAAAAAAAAAAAAAAAAAAAAAAAAAAAAAAAAAAAAAAAAAAAAAAAAAAAAAAAAAAAAAAAAAAAAAAAAAAAAAAAAAAAAAAAAAAAAAAAAAAAAAAAAAAAAAAAAAAAAAAAAAAAAAAAAAAAAAAAAAAAAAAAAAAAAAAAAAAAAAAAAAAAAAAAAAAAAAAAAAAAAAAAAAAAAAAAAAAAAAAAAAAAAAAAAAAAAAAAAAAAAAAAAAAAAAAAAAAAAAAAAAAAAAAAAAAAAAAAAAAAAAAAAAAAAAAAAAAAAAAAAAAAAAAAAAAAAAAAAAAAAAAAAAAAAAAAAAAAAAAAAAAAAAAAAAAAAAAAAAAAAAAAAAAAAAAAAAAAAAAAAAAAAAAAAAAAAAAAAAAAAAAAAAAAAAAAAAAAAAAAAAAAAAAAAAAAAAAAAAAAAAAAAAAAAAAAAAAAAAAAAAAAAAAAAAAAAAAAAAAAAAAAAAAAAAAAAAAAAAAAAAAAAAAAAAAAAAAAAAAAAAAAAAAAAAAAAAAAAAAAAAAAAAAAAAAAAAAAAAAAAAAAAAAAAAAAAAAAAAAAAAAAAAAAAAAAAAAAAAAAAAAAAAAAAAAAAAAAAAAAAAAAAAAAAAAAAAAAAAAAAAAAAAAAAAAAAAAAAAAAAAAAAAAAAAAAAAAAAAAAAAAAAAAAAAAAAAAAAAAAAAAAAAAAAAAAAACAAAAAAAAAAAAAAAAAAAAAAAAAAAAAAAAAAAAAAAAAAAAAAAAAAAAAAAAAAAAAAAAAAAAAAAAAAAAAAAAAAAAAAAAAAAAAAAAAAAAAAAAAAAAAAAAAAAAAAAAAAAAAAAAAAAAAAAAAAAAAAAAAAAAAAAAAAAAAAAAAAAAAAAAAAAAAAAAAAAAAAAAAAAAAAAAAAAAAAAAAAAAAAAAAAAAAAAAAAAAAAAAAAAAAAAAAAAAAAAAAAAAAAAAAAAAAAAAAAAAAAAAAAAAAAAAAAAAAAAAAAAAAAAAAAAAAAAAAAAAAAAAAAAAAAAAAAAAAAAAAAAAAAAAAAAAAAAAAAAAAAAAAAAAAAAAAAAAAAAAAAAAAAAAAAAAAAAAAAAAAAAAAAAAAAAAAAAAAAAAAAAAAAAAAAAAAAAAAAAAAAAAAAAAAAAAAAAAAAAAAAAAAAAAAAAAAAAAAAAAAAAAAAAAAAAAAAAAAAAAAAAAAAAAAAAAAAAAAAAAAAAAAAAAAAAAAAAAAAAAAAAAAAAAAAAAAAAAAAAAAAAAAAAAAAAAAAAAAAAAAAAAAAAAAAAAAAAAAAAAAAAAAAAAAAAAAAAAAAAAAAAAAAAAAAAAAAAAAAAAAAAAAACAAAAAAAAAAAAAAAAAAAAAAAAAAAAAAAAAAAAAAAAAAAAAAAAAAAAAAAAAAAAAAAAAAAAAAAAAAAAAAAAAAAAAAAAAAAAAAAAAAAAAAAAAAAAAAAAAAAAAAAAAACAAAAAAAAAAAAAAAAAAAAAAAAAAAAAAAAAAAAAAAAAAAAAAAAAAAAAAAAAAAAAAAAAAAAAAAAAAAAAAAAAAAAAAAAAAAAAAAAAAAAAAAAAAAAAAAAAAAAAAAAAAAAAAAAAAAAAAAAAAAAAAAAAAAAAAAAAAAAAAAAAAAAAAAAAAAAAAAAAAAAAAAAAAAAAAAAAAAAAAAAAAAAAAAAAAAAAAAAAAAAAAAAAAAAAAAAAAAAAAAAAAAAAAAAAAAAAAAAAAAAAAAAAAAAAAAAAAAAAAAAAAAAAAAAAAAAAAAAAAAAAAAAAAAAAAAAAAAAAAAAACAAAAAAAAAAAAAAAAAAAAAAAAAAAAAAAAAAAAAAAAAAAAAAAAAAAAAAAAAAAAAAAAAAAAAAAAAAAAAAAAAAAAAAAAAAAAAAAAAAAAAAAAAAAAAAAAAAAAAAAAAAAAAAAAAAAAAAAAAAAAAAAAAAAAAAAAAAAAAAAAAAAAAAAAAAAAAAAAAAAAAACAAAAAAAAAAAAAAAAAAAAAAAAAAAAAAAAAAAAAAAAAAAAAAAAAAAAAAAAAAAAAAAAAAAAAAAAAAAAAAAAAAAAAAAAAAAAAAAAAAAAAAAAAAAAAAAAAAAAAAAAAAAAAAAAAAAAAAAAAAAAAAAAAAAAAAAAAAAAAAAAAAAAAAAAAAAAAAAAAAAAAAAAAAAAAAAAAAAAAAAAAAAAAAAAAAAAAAAAAAAAAAAAAAAAAAAAAAAAAAAAAAAAAAAAAAAAAAAAAAAAAAAAAAAAAAAAAAAAAAAAAAAAAAAAAAAAAAAAAAAAAAAAAAAAAAAAAAAAAAAAAAAAAAAAAAAAAAAAAAAAAAAAAAAAAAAAAAAAAAAAAAAAAAAAAAAAAAAAAAAAAAAAAAACAAAAAAAAAAAAAAAAAAAAAAAAAAAAAAAAAAAAAAAAAAAAAAAAAAAAAAAAAAAAAAAAAAAAAAAAAAAAAAAAAAAAAAAAAAAAAAAAAAAAAAAAAAAAAAAAAAAAAAAAAAAAAAAAAAAAAAAAAAAAAAAAAAAAAAAAAAAAAAAAAAAAAAAAAAAAAAAAAAAAAAAAAAAAAAAAAAAAAAAAAAAAAAAAAAAAAAAAAAAAAAAAAAAAAAAAAAAAAAAAAAAAAAAAAAAAAAAAAAAAAAAAAAAAAAAAAAAAAAAAAAAAAAAAAAAAAAAAAAAAAAAAAAAAAAAAAAAAAAAAAAAAAAAAAAAAAAAAAAAAAAAAAAAAAAAAAAAAAAAAAAAAAAAAAAAAAAAAAAAAAAAAAAAAAAAAAAAAAAAAAAAAAAAAAAAAAAAAAAAAAAAAAAAAAAAAAAAAAAAAAAAAAAAAAAAAAAAAAAAAAAAAAAAAAAAAAAAAAAAAAAAAAAAAAAAAAAAAAAAAAAAAAAAAAAAAAAAAAAAAAAAAAAAAAAAAAAAAAAAAAAAAAACAAAAAAAAAAAAAAAAAAAAAAAAAAAAAAAAAAAAAAAAAAAAAAAAAAAAAAAAAAAAAAAAAAAAAAAAAAAAAAAAAAAAAAAAAAAAAAAAAAAAAAAAAAAAAAAAAAAAAAAAAAAAAAAAAAAATAAAAAAAAAAAAAAAAAAAAAAAAAAAAAAAAAAAAAAAAAAAAAAAAAAAAAAAAAAAAAAAAAAAAAAAAAAAAAAAAAAAAAAAAAAAAAAAAAAAAAAAAAAAAAAAAAAAAAAAAAAAAAAAAAAAAAAAAAAAAAAAAAAAAAAAAAAAAAAAAAAAAAAAAAAAAAAAAAAAAAAAAAAAAAAAAAAAAAAAAAAAAAAAAAAAAAAAAAAAAAAAAAAAAAAAAAAAAAAAAAAAAAAAAAAAAAAAAAAAAAAAAAAAAAAAAAAAAAAAAAAAAAAAAAAAAAAAAAAAAAAAAAAAAAAAAAAAAAAAAAAAAAAAAAAAAAAAAAAAAAAAAAAAAAAAAAAAAAAAAAAAAAAAAAAAAAAAAAAAAAAAAAAAAAAAAAAAAAAAAAAAAAAAAAAAAAAAAAAAAAAAAAAAAAAAAAAAAAAAAAAAAAAAAAAAAAAAAAAAAAAAAAAAAAAAAAAAAAAAAAAAAAAAAAAAAAAAAAAAAAAAAAAAAAAAAAAAAAAAAAAAAAAAAAAAAAAAAAAAAAAAAAAAAAAAAAAAAAAAAAAAAAAAAAAAAAAAAAAAAAAAAAAAAAAAAAAAAAAAAAAAAAAAAAAAAAAAAAAAAAAAAAAAAAAAAAAAAAAAAAAAAAAAAAAAAAAAAAAAAAAAAAAAAAAAAAAAAAAAAAAAAAAAAAAAAAAAAAAAAAAAAAAAAAAAAAAAAAAACAAAAAAAAAAAAAAAAAAAAAAAAAAAACAAAAAAAAAAAAAAAAAAAAAAAAAAAAAAAAAAAAAAAAAAAAAAAAAAAAAAAAAAAAAAAAAAAAAAAAAAAAAAAAAAAAAAAAAAAAAAAAAAAAAAAAAAAAAAAAAAAAAAAAAAAAAAAAAAAAAAAAAAAAAAAAAAAAAAAAAAAAAAAAAAAAAAAAAAAAAAAAAAAAAAAAAAAAAAAAAAAAAAAAAAAAAAAAAAAAAAAAAAAAAAAAAAAAAAAAAAAAAAAAAAAAAAAAAAAAAAAAAAAAAAAAAAAAAAAAAAAAAAAAAAAAAAAAAAACAAAAAAAAAAAAAAAAAAAAAAAAAAAAAAAAAAAAAAAAAAAAAAAAAAAAAAAAAAAAAAAAAAAAAAAAAAAAAAAAAAAAAAAAAAAAAAAAAAAAAAAAAAAAAAAAAAAAAAAAAAAAAAAAAAAAAAAAAAAAAAAAAAAAAAAAAAAAAAAAAAAAAAAAAAAAAAAAAAAAAAAAAAAAAAAAAAAAAAAAAAAAAAAAAAAAAAAAAAAAAAAAAAAAAAAAAAAAAAAAAAAAAAAAAAAAAAAAAAAAAAAAAAAAAAAAAAAAAAAAAAAAAAAAAAAAAAAAAAAAAAAAAAAAAAAAAAAAAAAAAAAAAAAAAAAAAAAAAAAAAAAAAAAAAAAAAAAAAAAAAAAAAAAAAAAAAAAAAAAAAAAAAAAAAAAAAAAAAAAAAAAAAAAAAAAAAAAAAAAAAAAAAAAAAAAAAAAAAAAAAAAAAAAAAAAAAAAAAAAAAAAAAAAAAAAAAAAAAAAAAAAAAAAAAAAAAAAAAAAAAAAAAAAAAAAAAAAAAAAAAAAAAAAAAAAAAAAAAAAAAAAAAAAAAAAAAAAAAAAAAAAAAAAAAAAAAAAAAAAAAAAAAAAAAAAAAAAAAAAAAAAAAAAAAAAAAAAAAAAAAAAAAAAAAAAAAAAAAAAAAAAAAAAAAAAAAAAAAAAAAAAAAAAAAAAAAAAAAAAAAAAAAAAAAAAAAAAAAAAAAAAAAAAAAAAAAAACAAAAAAAAAAAAAAAAAAAAAAAAAAAAAAAAAAAAAAAAAAAAAAAAAAAAAAAAAAAAAAAAAAAAAAAAAAAAAAAAAAAAAAAAAAAAAAAAAAAAAAAAAAAAAAAAAAAAAAAAAAAAAAAAAAAAAAAAAAAAAAAAAAAAAAAAAAAAAAAAAAAAAAAAAAAAAAAAAAAAAAAAAAAAAAAAAAAAAAAAAAAAAAAAAAAAAAAAAAAAAAAAAACAAAAAAAAAAAAAAAAAAAAAAAAAAAAAAAAAAAAAAAAAAAAAAAAAAAAAAAAAAAAAAAAAAAAAAAAAAAAAAAAAAAAAAAAAAAAAAAAAAAAAAAAAAAAAAAAAAAAAAAAAAAAAAAAAAAAAAAAAAAAAAAAAAAAAAAAAAAAAAAAAAAAAAAAAAAAAAAAAAAAAAAAAAAAAAAAAAAAAAAAAAAAAAAAAAAAAAAAAAAAAAAAAAAAAAAAAAAAAAAAAAAAAAAAAAAAAAAAAAAAAAAAAAAAAAAAAAAAAAACAAAAAAAAAAAAAAAAAAAAAAAAAAAAAAAAAAAAAAAAAAAAAAAAAAAAAAAAAAAAAAAAAAAAAAAAAAAAAAAAAAAAAAAAAAAAAAAAAAAAAAAAAAAAAAAAAAAAAAAAAAAAAAAAAAAAAAAAAAAAAAAAAAAAAAAAAAAAAAAAAAAAAAAAAAAAAAAAAAAAAAAAAAAAAAAAAAAAAAAAAAAAAAAAAAAAAAAAAAAAAAAAAAAAAAAAAAAAAAAAAAAAAAAAAAAAAAAAAAAAAAATAAAAAAAAAAAAAAAAAAAAAAAAAAAAAAAAAAAAAAAAAAAAAAAAAAAAAAAAAAAAAAAAAAAAAAAAAAAAAAAAAAAAAAAAAAAAAAAAAAAAAAAAAAAAAAAAAAAAAAAAAAAAAAAAAAAAAAAAAAAAAAAAAAAAAAAAAAAAAAAAAAAAAAAAAAAAAAAAAAAAAAAAAAAAAAAAAAAAAAAAAAAAAAAAAAAAAAAAAAAAAAAAAAAAAAAAAAAAAAAAAAAAAAAAAAAAAAAAAAAAAAAAAAAAAAAAAAAAAAAAAAAAAAAAAAAAAAAACAAAAAAAAAAAAAAAAAAAAAAAAAAAAAAAAAAAAAAAAAAAAAAAAAAAAAAAAAAAAAAAAAAAAAAAAAAAAAAAAAAAAAAAAAAAAAAAAAAAAAAAAAAAAAAAAAAAAAAAAAAAAAAAAAAAAAAAAAAAAAAAAAAAAAAAAAAAAAAAAAAAAAAAAAAAAAAAAAAAAAAAAAAAAAAAAAAAAAAAAAAAAAAAAAAAAAAAAAAAAAAAAAAAAAAAAAAAAAAAAAAAAAAAAAAAAAAAAAAAAAAAAAAAAAAAAAAAAAAAAAAAAAAAAAAAAAAAAAAAAAAAAAAAAAAAAAAAAACAAAAAACAAAAAAAAAAAAAAAAAAAAAAAAAAAAAAAAAAAAAAAAAAAAAAAAAAAAAAAAAAAAAAAAAAAAAAAAAAAAAAAAAAAAAAAAAAAAAAAAAAAAAAAAAAAAAAAAAAAAAAAAAAAAAAAAAAAAAAAAAAAAAAAAAAAAAAAAAAAAAAAAAAAAAAAAAAAAAAAAAAAAAAAAAAAAAAAAAAAAAAAAAAAAAAAAAAAAAAAAAAAAAAAAAAAAAAAAAAAAAAAAAAAAAAAAAAAAAAAAAAAAAAAAAAAAAAAAAAAAAAAAAAAAAAAAAAAAAAAAAAAAAAAAAAAAAAAAAAAAAAAAAAAAAAAAAAAAAAAAAAAAAAAAAAAAAAAAAAAAAAAAAAAAAAAAAAAAAAAAAAAAAAAAAAAAAAAAAAAAAAAAAAAAAAAAAAAAAAAAAAAAAAAAAAAAAAAAAAAAAAAAAAAAAAAAAAAAAAAAAAAAAAAAAAAAAAAAAAAAAAAAAAAAAAAAAAAAAAAAAAAAAAAAAAAAAAAAAAAAAAAAAAAAAAAAAAAAAAAAAAAAAAAAAAAAAAAAAAAAAAAAAAAAAAAAAAAAAAAAAAAAAAAAAAAAAAAAAAAAAAAAAAAAAAAAAAAAAAAAAAAAAAAAAAAAAAAAAAAAAAAAAAAAAAAAAAAAAAAAAAAAAAAAAAAAAAAAAAAAAAAAAAAAAAAAAAAAAAAAAAAAAAAAAAAAAAAAAAAAAAAAAAAAAAAAAAAAAAAAAAAAAAAAAAAAAAAAAAAAAAAAAAAAAAAAAAAAAAAAAAAAAAAAAAAAAAAAAAAAAAAAAAAAAAAAAAAAAAAAAAAAAAAAAAAAAAAAAAAAAAAAAAAAAAAAAAAAAAAAAAAAAAAAAAAAAAAAAAAAAAAAAAAAAAAAAAAAAAAAAAAAAAAAAAAAAAAAAAAAAAAAAAAAAAAAAAAAAAAAAAAAAAAAAAAAAAAAAAAAAAAAAAAAAAAAAAAAAAAAAAAAAAAAAAAAAAAAAAAAAAAAAAAAAAAAAAAAAAAAAAAAAAAAAAAAAAAAAAAAAAAAAAAAAAAAAAAAAAAAAAAAAAAAAAAAAAAAAAAAAAAAAAAAAAAAAAAAAAAAAAAAAAAAAAAAAAAAAAAAAAAAAAAAAAAAAAAAAAAAAAAAAAAAAAAAAAAAAAAAAAAAAAAAAAAAAAAAAAAAAAAAAAAAAAAAAAAAAAAAAAAAAAAAAAAAAAAAAAAAAAAAAAAAAAAAAAAAAAAAAAAAAAAAAAAAAAAAAAAAAAAAAAAAAAAAAAAAAAAAAAAAAAAAAAAAAAAAAAAAAAAAAAAAAAAAAAAAAAAAAAAAAAAAAAAAAAAAAAAAAAAAAAAAAAAAAAAAAAAAAAAAAAAAAAAAAAAAAAAAAAAAAAAAAAAAAAAAAAAAAAAAAAAAAAAAAAAAAAAAAAAAAAAAAAAAAAAAAAAAAAAAAAAAAAAAAAAAAAAAAAAAAAAAAAAAAAAAAAAAAAAAAAAAAAAAAAAAAAAAAAAAAAAAAAAAAAAAAAAAAAAAAAAAAAAAAAAAAAAAAAAAAAAAAAAAAAAAAAAAAAAAAAAAAAAAAAAAAAAAAAAAAAAAAAAAAAAAAAAAAAAAAAAAAAAAAAAAAAAAAAAAAAAAAAAAAAAAAAAAAAAAAAAAAAAAAAAAAAAAAAAAAAAAAAAAAAAAAAAAAAAAAAAAAAAAAAAAAAAAAAAAAAAAAAAAAAAAAAAAAAAAAAAAAAAAAAAAAAAAAAAAAAAAAAAAAAAAAAAAAAAAAAAAAAAAAAAAAAAAAAAAAAAAAAAAAAAAAAAAAAAAAAAAAAAAAAAAAAAAAAAAAAAAAAAAAAAAAAAAAAAAAAAAAAAAAAAAAAAAAAAAAAAAAAAAAAAAAAAAAAAAAAAAAAAAAAAAAAAAAAAAAAAAAAAAAAAAAAAAAAAAAAAAAAAAAAAAAAAAAAAAAAAAAAAAAAAAAAAAAAAAAAAAAAAAAAAAAAAAAAAAAAAAAAAAAAAAAAAAAAAAAAAAAAAAAAAAAAAAAAAAAAAAAAAAAAAAAAAAAAAAAAAAAAAAAAAAAAAAAAAAAAAAAAAAAAAAAAAAAAAAAAAAAAAAAAAAAAAAAAAAAAAAAAAAAAAAAAAAAAAAAAAAAAAAAAAAAAAAAAAAAAAAAAAAAAAAAAAAAAAAAAAAAAAAAAAAAAAAAAAAAAAAAAAAAAAAAAAAAAAAAAAAAAAAAAAAAAAAAAAAAAAAAAAAAAAAAAAAAAAAAAAAAAAAAAAAAAAAAAAAAAAAAAAAAAAAAAAAAAAAAAAAAAAAAAAAAAAAAAAAAAAAAAAAAAAAAAAAAAAAAAAAAAAAAAAAAAAAAAAAAAAAAAAAAAAAAAAAAAAAAAAAAAAAAAAAAAAAAAAAAAAAAAAAAAAAAAAAAAAAAAAAAAAAAAAAAAAAAAAAAAAAAAAAAAAAAAAAAAAAAAAAAAAAAAAAAAAAAAAAAAAAAAAAAAAAAAAAAAAAAAAAAAAAAAAAAAAAAAAAAAAAAAAAAAAAAAAAAAAAAAAAAAAAAAAAAAAAAAAAAAAAAAAAAAAAAAAAAAAAAAAAAAAAAAAAAAAAAAAAAAAAAAAAAAAAAAAAAAAAAAAAAAAAAAAAAAAAAAAAAAAAAAAAAAAAAAAAAAAAAAAAAAAAAAAAAAAAAAAAAAAAAAAAAAAAAAAAAAAAAAAAAAAAAAAAAAAAAAAAAAAAAAAAAAAAAAAAAAAAAAAAAAAAAAAAAAAAAAAAAAAAAAAAAAAAAAAAAAAAAAAAAAAAAAAAAAAAAAAAAAAAAAAAAAAAAAAAAAAAAAAAAAAAAAAAAAAAAAAAAAAAAAAAAAAAAAAAAAAAAAAAAAAAAAAAAAAAAAAAAAAAAAAAAAAAAAAAAAAAAAAAAAAAAAAAAAAAAAAAAAAAAAAAAAAAAAAAAAAAAAAAAAAAAAAAAAAAAAAAAAAAAAAAAAAAAAAAAAAAAAAAAAAAAAAAAAAAAAAAAAAAAAAAAAAAAAAAAAAAAAAAAAAAAAATAAAAAAAAAAAAAAAAAAAAAAAAAAAAAAAAAAAAAAAAAAAAAAAAAAAAAAAAAAAAAAAAAAAAAAAAAAAAAAAAAAAAAAAAAAAAAAAAAAAAAAAAAAAAAAAAAAAAAAAAAAAAAAAAAAAAAAAAAAAAAAAAAAAAAAAAAAAAAAAAAAAAAAAAAAAAAAAAAAAAAAAAAAAAAAAAAAAAAAAAAAAAAAAAAAAAAAAAAAAAAAAAAAAAAAAAAAAAAAAAAAAAAAAAAAAAAAAAAAAAAAAAAAAAAAAAAAAAAAAAAAAAAAAAAAAAAAAAAAAAAAAAAAAAAAAAAAAAAAAAAAAAAAAAAAAAAAAAAAAAAAAAAAAAAAAAAAAAAAAAAAAAAAAAAAAAAAAAAAAAAAAAAAAAAAAAAAAAAAAAAAAAAAAAAAAAAAAAAAAAAAAAAAAAAAAAAAAAAAAAAAAAAAAAAAAAAAAAAAAAAAAAAAAAAAAAAAAAAAAAAAAAAAAAAAAAAAAAAAAAAAAAAAAAAAAAAAAAAAAAAAAAAAAAAAAATAAAAAAAAAAAAAAAAAAAAAAAAAAAAAAAAAAAAAAAAAAAAAAAAAAAAAAAAAAAAAAAAAAAAAAAAAAAAAAAAAAAAAAAAAAAAAAAAAAAAAAAAAAAAAAAAAAAAAAAAAAAAAAAAAAAAAAAAAAAAAAAAAAAAAAAAAAAAAAAAAAAAAAAAAAAAAAAAAAAAAAAAAAAAAAAAAAAAAAAAAAAAAAAAAAAAAAAAAAAAAAAAAAAAAAAAAAAAAAAAAAAAAAAAAAAAAAAAAAAAAAAAAAAAAAAAAAAAAAAAAAAAAAAAAAAAAAAAAAAAAAAAAAAAAAAAAAAAAAAAAAAAAAAAAAAAAAAAAAAAAAAAAAAAAAAAAAAAAAAAAAAAAAAAAAAAAAAAAAAAAAAAAAAAAAAAAAAAAAAAAAAAAAAAAAAAAAAAAAAAAAAAAAAAAAAAAAAAAAAAAAAAAAAAAAAAAAAAAAAAAAAAAAAAAAAAAAAAAAAAAAAAAAAAAAAAAAAAAAAAAAAAAAAAAAAAAAAAAAAAAAAAAAAAAAAAAAAAAAAAAAAAAAAAAAAAAAAAAAAAAAAAAAAAAAAAAAAAAAAAAAAAAAAAAAAAAAAAAAAAAAAAAAAAAAAAAAAAAAAAAAAAAAAAAAAAAAAAAAAAAAAAAAAAAAAAAAAAAAAAAAAAAAAAAAAAAAAAAAAAAAAAAAAAAAAAAAAAAAAAAAAAAAAAAAAAAAAAAAAAAAAAAAAAAAAAAAAAAAAAAAAAAAAAAAAAAAAAAAAAAAAAAAAAAAAAAAAAAAAAAAAAAAAAAAAAAAAAAAAAAAAAAAAAAAAAAAAAAAAAAAAAAAAAAAAAAAAAAAAAAAAAAAAAAAAAAAAAAAAAAAAAAAAAAAAAAAAAAAAAAAAAAAAAAAAAAAAAAAAAAAAAAAAAAAAAAAAAAAAAAAAAAAAAAAAAAAAAAAAAAAAAAAAAAAAAAAAAAAAAAAAAAAAAAAAAAAAAAAAAAAAAAAAAAAAAAAAAAAAAAAAAAAAAAAAAAAAAAAAAAAAAAAAAAAAAAAAAAAAAACAAAAAAAAAAAAAAAAAAAAAAAAAAAAAAAAAAAAAAAAAAAAAAAAAAAAAAAAAAAAAAAAAAAAAAAAAAAAAAAAAAAAAAAAAAAAAAAAAAAAAAAAAAAAAAAAAAAAAAAAAAAAAAAAAAAAAAAAAAAAAAAAAAAAAAAAAAAAAAAAAAAAAAAAAAAAAAAAAAAAAAAAAAAAAAAAAAAAAAAAAAAAAAAAAAAAAAAAAAAAAAAAAAAAAAAAAAAAAAAAAAAAAAAAAAAAAAAAAAAAAAAAAAAAAAAAAAAAAAAAAAAAAAAAAAAAAAAAAAAAAAAAAAAAAAAAAAAAAAAAAAAAAAAAAAAAAAAAAAAAAAAAAAAAAAAAAAAAAAAAAAAAAAAAAAAAAAAAAAAAAAAAAAAAAAAAAAAAAAAAAAAAAAAAAAAAAAAAAAAAAAAAAAAAAAAAAAAAAAAAAAAAAAAAAAAAAAAAAAAAAAAAAAAAAAAAAAAAAAAAAAAAAAAAAAAAAAAAAAAAAAAAAAAAAAAAAAAAAAAAAAAAAAAAAAAAAAAAAAAAAAAAAAAAAAAAAAAAAAAAAAAAAAAAAAAAAAAAAAAAAAAAAAAAAAAAAAAAAAAAAAAAAAAAAAAAAAAAAAAAAAAAAAAAAAAAAAAAAAAAAAAAAAAAAAAAAAAAAAAAAAAAAAAAAAAAAAAAAAAAAAAAAAAAAAAAAAAAAAAAAAAAAAAAAAAAAAAAAAAAAAAAAAAAAAAAAAAAAAAAAAAAAAAAAAAAAAAAAAAAAAAAAAAAAAAAAAAAAAAAAAAAAAAAAAAAAAAAAAAAAAAAAAAAAAAAAAAAAAAAAAAAAAAAAAAAAAAAAAAAAAAAAAAAAAAAAAAAAAAAAAAAAAAAAAAAAAAAAAAAAAAAAAAAAAAAAAAAAAAAAAAAAAAAAAAAAAAAAAAAAAAAAAAAAAAAAAAAAAAAAAAAAAAAAAAAAAAAAAAAAAAAAAAAAAAAAAAAAAAAAAAAAAAAAAAAAAAAAAAAAAAAAAAAAAAAAAAAAAAAAAAAAAAAAAAAAAAAAAAAAAAAAAAAAAAAAAAAAAAAAAAAAAAAAAAAAAAAAAAAAAAAAAAAAAAAAAAAAAAAAAAAAAAAAAAAAAAAAAAAAAAAAAAAAAAAAAAAAAAAAAAAAAAAAAAAAAAAAAAAAAAAAAAAAAAAAAAAAAAAAAAAAAAAAAAAAAAAAAAAAAAAAAAAAAAAAAAAAAAAAAAAAAAAAAAAAAAAATAAAAAAAAAAAAAAAAAAAAAAAAAAAAAAAAAAAAAAAAAAAAAAAAAAAAAAAAAAAAAAAAAAAAAAAAAAAAAAAAAAAAAAAAAAAAAAAAAAAAAAAAAAAAAAAAAAAAAAAAAAAAAAAAAAAAAAAAAAAAAAAAAAAAAAAAAAAAAAAAAAAAAAAAAAAAAAAAAAAAAAAAAAAAAAAAAAAAAAAAAAAAAAAAAAAAAAAAAAAAAAAAAAAAAAAAAAAAAAAAAAAAAAAAAAAAAAAAAAAAAAAAAAAAAAAAAAAAAAAAAAAAAAAAAAAAAAAAAAAAAAAAAAAAAAAAAAAAAAAAAAAAAAAAAAAAAAAAAAAAAAAAAAAAAAAAAAAAAAAAAAAAAAAAAAAAAAAAAAAAAAAAAAAAAAAAAAAAAAAAAAAAAAAAAAAAAAAAAAAAAAAAAAAAAAAAAAAAAAAAAAAAAAAAAAAAAAAAAAAAAAAAAAAAAAAAAAAAAAAAAAAAAAAAAAAAAAAAAAAAAAAAAAAAAAAAAAAAAAAAAAAAAAAAAAAAAAAAAAAAAAAAAAAAAAAAAAAAAAAAAAAAAAAAAAAAAAAAAAAAAAAAAAAAAAAAAAAAAAAAAAAAAAAAAAAAAAAAAAAAAAAAAAAAAAAAAAAAAAAAAAAAAAAAAAAAAAAAAAAAAAAAAAAAAAAAAAAAAAAAAAAAAAAAAAAAAAAAAAAAAAAAAAAAAAAAAAAAAAAAAAAAAAAAAAAAAAAAAAAAAAAAAAAAAAAAAAAAAAAAAAAAAAAAAAAACAAAAAAAAAAAAAAAAAAAAAAAAAAAAAAAAAAAAAAAAAAAAAAAAAAAAAAAAAAAAAAAAAAAAAAAAAAAAAAAAAAAAAAAAAAAAAAAAAAAAAAAAAAAAAAAAAAAAAAAAAAAAAAAAAAAAAAAAAAAAAAAAAAAAAAAAAAAAAAAAAAAAAAAAAAAAAAAAAAAAAAAAAAAAAAAAAAAAAAAAAAAAAAAAAAAAAAAAAAAAAAAAAAAAAAAAAAAAAAAAAAAAAAAAAAAAAAAAAAAAAAAAAAAAAAAAAAAAAAAAAAAAAAAAAAAAAAAAAAAAAAAAAAAAAAAAAAAAAAAAAAAAAAAAAAAAAAAAAAAAAAAAAAAAAAAAAAAAAAAAAAAAAAAAAAAAAAAAAAAAAAAAAAAAAAAAAAAAAAAAAAAAAAAAAAAAAAAAAAAAAAAAAAAAAAAAAAAAAAAAAAAAAAAAAAAAAAAAAAAAAAAAAAAAAAAAAAAAAAAAAAAAAAAAAAAAAAAAAAAAAAAAAAAAAAAAAAAAAAAAAAAAAAAAAAAAAAAAAAAAAAAAAAAAAAAAAAAAAAAAAAAAAAAAAAAAAAAAAAAAAAAAAAAAAAAAAAAAAAAAAAAAAAAAAAAAAAAAAAAAAAAAAAAAAAAAAAAAAAAAAAAAAAAAAAAAAAAAAAAAAAAAAAAAAAAAAAAAAAAAAAAAAAAAAAAAAAAAAAAAAAAAAAAAAAAAAAAAAAAAAAAAAAAAAAAAAAAAAAAAAAAAAAAAAAAAAAAAAAAAAAAAAAAAAAAAAAAAAAAAAAAAAAAAAAAAAAAAAAAAAAAAAAAAAAAAAAAAAAAAAAAAAAAAAAAAAAAAAAAAAAAAAAAAAAAAAAAAAAAAAAAAAAAAAAAAAAAAAAAAAAAAAAAAAAAAAAAAAAAAAAAAAAAAAAAAAAAAAAAAAAAAAAAAAAAAAAAAAAAAAAAAAAAAAAAAAAAAAAAAAAAAAAAAAAAAAAAAAAAAAAAAAAAAAAAAAAAAAAAAAAAAAAAAAAAAAAAAAAAAAAAAAAAAAAAAAAAAAAAAAAAAAAAAAAAAAAAAAAAAAAAAAAAAAAAAAAAAAAAAAAAAAAAAAAAAAAAAAAAAAAAAAAAAAAAAAAAAAAAAAAAAAAAAAAAAAAAAAAAAAAAAAAAAAAAAAAAAAAAAAAAAAAAAAAAAAAAAAAAAAAAAAAAAACAAAAAAAAAAAAAAAAAAAAAAAAAAAAAAAAAAAAAAAAAAAAAAAAAAAAAAAAAAAAAAAAAAAAAAAAAAAAAAAAAAAAAAAAAAAAAAAAAAAAAAAAAAAAAAAAAAAAAAAAAAAAAAAAAAAAAAAAAAAAAAAAAAAAAAAAAAAAAAAAAAAAAAAAAAAAAAAAAAAAAAAAAAAAAAAAAAAAAAAAAAAAAAAAAAAAAAAAAAAAAAAAAAAAAAAAAAAAAAAAAAAAAAAAAAAAAAAAAAAAAAAAAAAAAAAAAAAAAAAAAAAAAAAAAAAAAAAAAAAAAAAAAAAAAAAAAAAAAAAAAAAAAAAAAAAAAAAAAAAAAAAAAAAAAAAAAAAAAAAAAAAAAAAAAAAAAAAAAAAAAAAAAAAAAAAAAAAAAAAAAAAAAAAAAAAAAAAAAAAAAAAAAAAAAAAAAAAAAAAAAAAAAAAAAAAAAAAAAAAAAAAAAAAAAAAAAAAAAAAAAAAAAAAAAAAAAAAAAAAAAAAAAAAAAAAAAAAAAAAAAAAAAAAAAAAAAAAAAAAAAAAAAAAAAAAAAAAAAAAAAAAAAAAAAAAAAAAAAAAAAAAAAAAAAAAAAAAAAAAAAAAAAAAAAAAAAAAAAAAAAAAAAAAAAAAAAAAAAAAAAAAAAAAAAAAAAAAAAAAAAAAAAAAAAAAAAAAAAAAAAAAAAAAAAAAAAAAAAAAAAAAAAAAAAAAAAAAAAAAAAAAAAAAAAAAAAAAAAAAAAAAAAAAAAAAAAAAAAAAAAAAAAAAAAAAAAAAAAAAAAAAAAAAAAAAAAAAAAAAAAAAAAAAAAAAAAAAAAAAAAAAAAAAAAAAAAAAAAAAAAAAAAAAAAAAAAAAAAAAAAAAAAAAAAAAAAAAAAAAAAAAAAAAAAAAAAAAAAAAAAAAAAAAAAAAAAAAAAAAAAAAAAACAAAAAAAAAAAAAAAAAAAAAAAAAAAAAAAAAAAAAAAAAAAAAAAAAAAAAAAAAAAAAAAAAAAAAAAAAAAAAAAAAAAAAAAAAAAAAAAAAAAAAAAAAAAAAATAAAAAAAAAAAAAAAAAAAAAAAAAAAAAAAAAAAAAAAAAAAAAAAAAAAAAAAAAAAAAAAAAAAAAAAAAAAAAAAAAAA
>MU270014.1:0-53309 GCA_021432705.1 Caranx ignobilis
GGGGAGCAGCCCGGGAGCCGCTGGCTCGGGGTTTAGCAGCTAAACGCCACGCTGGCCACAGACCCCCAGTCAGCCACACGGCCACACACATACAGTAGACGGGGCTGTACACACAGACCGGGGAGCAGCCCGGGAGCCGCTGGCTCGGGGTTTAGCAGCTAAACGCCACGCTGGCCACAGACCCCCAGTCAGCCACACGGCCACACACATACAGTAGACGGGGCTGTACACACAGACCGGGGAGCAGCCCGGGAGCCGCTGGCTCGGGGTTTAGCAGCTAAACGCCACGCTGGCCACAGACCCCCAGTCAGCCACACGGCCACACACATACAGTAGACGGGGCTGTACACACAGACCGGGGAGCAGCCCGGGAGCCGCTGGCTCGGGGTTTAGCAGCTAAACGCCACGCTGGCCACAGACCCCCAGTCAGCCACACGGCCACACACATACAGTAGACGGGGCTGTACACACAGACCGGGGAGCAGCCCGGGAGCCGCTGGCTCGGGGTTTAGCAGCTAAACGCCACGCTGGCCACAGACCCCCAGTCAGCCACACGGCCACACACATACAGTAGACGGGGCTGTACACACAGACCGGGGAGCAGCCCGGGAGCCGCTGGCTCGGGGTTTAGCAGCTAAACGCCACGCTGGCCACAGACCCCCAGTCAGCCACACGGCCACACACATACAGTAGACGGGGCTGTACACACAGACCGGGGAGCAGCCCGGGAGCCGCTGGCTCGGGGTTTAGCAGCTAAACGCCACGCTGGCCACAGACCCCCAGTCAGCCACACGGCCACACACATACAGTAGACGGGGCTGTACACACAGACCGGGGAGCAGCCCGGGAGCCGCTGGCTCGGGGTTTAGCAGCTAAACGCCACGCTGGCCACAGACCCCCAGTCAGCCACACGGCCACACACATACAGTAGACGGGGCTGTACACACAGACCGGGGAGCAGCCCGGGAGCCGCTGGCTCGGGGTTTAGCAGCTAAACGCCACGCTGGCCACAGACCCCCAGTCAGCCACACGGCCACACACATACAGTAGACGGGGCTGTACACACAGACCGGGGAGCAGCCCGGGAGCCGCTGGCTCGGGGTTTAGCAGCTAAACGCCACGCTGGCCACAGACCCCCAGTCAGCCACACGGCCACACACATACAGTAGACGGGGCTGTACACACAGACCGGGGAGCAGCCCGGGAGCCGCTGGCTCGGGGTTTAGCAGCTAAACGCCACGCTGGCCACAGACCCCCAGTCAGCCACACGGCCACACACATACAGTAGACGGGGCTGTACACACAGACCGGGGAGCAGCCCGGGAGCCGCTGGCTCGGGTTTAGCAGCTAAACGCCACGCTGGCCACAGACCCCCAGTCAGCCACACGGCCACACACATACAGTAGACGGGGCTGTACACACAGACCGGGGAGCAGCCCGGGAGCCGCTGGCTCGGGGTTTAGCAGCTAAACGCCACGCTGGCCACAGACCCCCAGTCAGCCACACGGCCACACACATACAGTAGACGGGGCTGTACACACAGACCGGGGAGCAGCCCGGGAGCCGCTGGCTCGGGGTTTAGCAGCTAAACGCCACGCTGGCCACAGACCCCCAGTCAGCCACACGGCCACACACATACAGTAGACGGGGCTGTACACACAGACCGGGGAGCAGCCCGGGAGCCGCTGGCTCGGGGTTTAGCAGCTAAACGCCACGCTGGCCACAGACCCCCAGTCAGCCACACGGCCACACACATACAGTAGACGGGGCTGTACACACAGACCGGGGAGCAGCCCGGGAGCCGCTGGCTCGGGGTTTAGCAGCTAAACGCCACGCTGGCCACAGACCCCCAGTCAGCCACACGGCCACACACATACAGTAGACGGGGCTGTACACACAGACCGGGGAGCAGCCCGGGAGCCGCTGGCTCGGGGTTTAGCAGCTAAACGCCACGCTGGCCACAGACCCCCAGTCAGCCACACGGCCACACACATACAGTAGACGGGGCTGTACACACAGACCGGGGAGCAGCCCGGGAGCCGCTGGCTCGGGGTTTAGCAGCTAAACGCCACGCTGGCCACAGACCCCCAGTCAGCCACACGGCCACACACATACAGTAGACGGGGCTGTACACACAGACCGGGGAGCAGCCCGGGAGCCGCTGGCTCGGGGTTTAGCAGCTAAACGCCACGCTGGCCACAGACCCCCAGTCAGCCACACGGCCACACACATACAGTAGACGGGGCTGTACACACAGACCGGGGAGCAGCCCGGGAGCCGCTGGCTCGGGGTTTAGCAGCTAAACGCCACGCTGGCCACAGACCCCCAGTCAGCCACACGGCCACACACATACAGTAGACGGGGCTGTACACACAGACCGGGGAGCAGCCCGGGAGCCGCTGGCTCGGGGTTTAGCAGCTAAACGCCACGCTGGCCACAGACCCCCAGTCAGCCACACGGCCACACACATACAGTAGACGGGGCTGTACACACAGACCGGGGAGCAGCCCGGGAGCCGCTGGCTCGGGGTTTAGCAGCTAAACGCCACGCTGGCCACAGACCCCCAGTCAGCCACACGGCCACACACATACAGTAGACGGGGCTGTACACACAGACCGGGGAGCAGCCCGGGAGCCGCTGGCTCGGGGTTTAGCAGCTAAACGCCACGCTGGCCACAGACCCCCAGTCAGCCACACGGCCACACACATACAGTAGACGGGGCTGTACACACAGACCGGGGAGCAGCCCGGGAGCCGCTGGCTCGGGGTTTAGCAGCTAAACGCCACGCTGGCCACAGACCCCCAGTCAGCCACACGGCCACACACATACAGTAGACGGGGCTGTACACACAGACCGGGGAGCAGCCCGGGAGCCGCTGGCTCGGGTTTAGCAGCTAAACGCCACGCTGGCCACAGACCCCCAGTCAGCCACACGGCCACACACATACAGTAGACGGGGCTGTACACACAGACCGGGGAGCAGCCCGGGAGCCGCTGGCTCGGGGTTTAGCAGCTAAACGCCACGCTGGCCACAGACCCCCAGTCAGCCACACGGCCACACACATACAGTAGACGGGGCTGTACACACAGACCGGGGAGCAGCCCGGGAGCCGCTGGCTCGGGGTTTAGCAGCTAAACGCCACGCTGGCCACAGACCCCCAGTCAGCCACACGGCCACACACATACAGTAGACGGGGCTGTACACACAGACCGGGGAGCAGCCCGGGAGCCGCTGGCTCGGGGTTTAGCAGCTAAACGCCACGCTGGCCACAGACCCCCAGTCAGCCACACGGCCACACACATACAGTAGACGGGGCTGTACACACAGACCGGGGAGCAGCCCGGGAGCCGCTGGCTCGGGGTTTAGCAGCTAAACGCCACGCTGGCCACAGACCCCCAGTCAGCCACACGGCCACACACATACAGTAGACGGGGCTGTACACACAGACCGGGGAGCAGCCCGGGAGCCGCTGGCTCGGGGTTTAGCAGCTAAACGCCACGCTGGCCACAGACCCCCAGTCAGCCACACGGCCACACACATACAGTAGACGGGGCTGTACACACAGACCGGGGAGCAGCCCGGGAGCCGCTGGCTCGGGGTTTAGCAGCTAAACGCCACGCTGGCCACAGACCCCCAGTCAGCCACACGGCCACACACATACAGTAGACGGGGCTGTACACACAGACCGGGGAGCAGCCCGGGAGCCGCTGGCTCGGGGTTTAGCAGCTAAACGCCACGCTGGCCACAGACCCCCAGTCAGCCACACGGCCACACACATACAGTAGACGGGGCTGTACACACAGACCGGGGAGCAGCCCGGGAGCCGCTGGCTCGGGGTTTAGCAGCTAAACGCCACGCTGGCCACAGACCCCCAGTCAGCCACACGGCCACACACATACAGTAGACGGGGCTGTACACACAGACCGGGGAGCAGCCCGGGAGCCGCTGGCTCGGGGTTTAGCAGCTAAACGCCACGCTGGCCACAGACCCCCAGTCAGCCACACGGCCACACACATACAGTAGACGGGGCTGTACACACAGACCGGGGAGCAGCCCGGGAGCCGCTGGCTCGGGGTTTAGCAGCTAAACGCCACGCTGGCCACAGACCCCCAGTCAGCCACACGGCCACACACATACAGTAGACGGGGCTGTACACACAGACCGGGGAGCAGCCCGGGAGCCGCTGGCTCGGGGTTTAGCAGCTAAACGCCACGCTGGCCACAGACCCCCAGTCAGCCACACGGCCACACACATACAGTAGACGGGGCTGTACACACAGACCGGGGAGCAGCCCGGGAGCCGCTGGCTCGGGGTTTAGCAGCTAAACGCCACGCTGGCCACAGACCCCCAGTCAGCCACACGGCCACACACATACAGTAGACGGGGCTGTACACACAGACCGGGGAGCAGCCCGGGAGCCGCTGGCTCGGGGTTTAGCAGCTAAACGCCACGCTGGCCACAGACCCCCAGTCAGCCACACGGCCACACACATACAGTAGACGGGGCTGTACACACAGACCGGGGAGCAGCCCGGGAGCCGCTGGCTCGGGGTTTAGCAGCTAAACGCCACGCTGGCCACAGACCCCCAGTCAGCCACACGGCCACACACATACAGTAGACGGGGCTGTACACACAGACCGGGGAGCAGCCCGGGAGCCGCTGGCTCGGGGTTTAGCAGCTAAACGCCACGCTGGCCACAGACCCCCAGTCAGCCACACGGCCACACACATACAGTAGACGGGGCTGTACACACAGACCGGGGAGCAGCCCGGGAGCCGCTGGCTCGGGGTTTAGCAGCTAAACGCCACGCTGGCCACAGACCCCCAGTCAGCCACACGGCCACACACATACAGTAGACGGGGCTGTACACACAGACCGGGGAGCAGCCCGGGAGCCGCTGGCTCGGGGTTTAGCAGCTAAACGCCACGCTGGCCACAGACCCCCAGTCAGCCACACGGCCACACACATACAGTAGACGGGGCTGTACACACAGACCGGGGAGCAGCCCGGGAGCCGCTGGCTCGGGGTTTAGCAGCTAAACGCCACGCTGGCCACAGACCCCCAGTCAGCCACACGGCCACACACATACAGTAGACGGGGCTGTACACACAGACCGGGGAGCAGCCCGGGAGCCGCTGGCTCGGGGTTTAGCAGCTAAACGCCACGCTGGCCACAGACCCCCAGTCAGCCACACGGCCACACACATACAGTAGACGGGGCTGTACACACAGACCGGGGAGCAGCCCGGGAGCCGCTGGCTCGGGGTTTAGCAGCTAAACGCCACGCTGGCCACAGACCCCCAGTCAGCCACACGGCCACACACATACAGTAGACGGGGCTGTACACACAGACCGGGGAGCAGCCCGGGAGCCGCTGGCTCGGGGTTTAGCAGCTAAACGCCACGCTGGCCACAGACCCCCAGTCAGCCACACGGCCACACACATACAGTAGACGGGGCTGTACACACAGACCGGGGAGCAGCCCGGGAGCCGCTGGCTCGGGGTTTAGCAGCTAAACGCCACGCTGGCCACAGACCCCCAGTCAGCCACACGGCCACACACATACAGTAGACGGGGCTGTACACACAGACCGGGGAGCAGCCCGGGAGCCGCTGGCTCGGGGTTTAGCAGCTAAACGCCACGCTGGCCACAGACCCCCAGTCAGCCACACGGCCACACACATACAGTAGACGGGGCTGTACACACAGACCGGGGAGCAGCCCGGGAGCCGCTGGCTCGGGGTTTAGCAGCTAAACGCCACGCTGGCCACAGACCCCCAGTCAGCCACACGGCCACACACATACAGTAGACGGGGCTGTACACACAGACCGGGGAGCAGCCCGGGAGCCGCTGGCTCGGGGTTTAGCAGCTAAACGCCACGCTGGCCACAGACCCCCAGTCAGCCACACGGCCACACACATACAGTAGACGGGGCTGTACACACAGACCGGGGAGCAGCCCGGGAGCCGCTGGCTCGGGGTTTAGCAGCTAAACGCCACGCTGGCCACAGACCCCCAGTCAGCCACACGGCCACACACATACAGTAGACGGGGCTGTACACACAGACCGGGGAGCAGCCCGGGAGCCGCTGGCTCGGGGTTTAGCAGCTAAACGCCACGCTGGCCACAGACCCCCAGTCAGCCACACGGCCACACACATACAGTAGACGGGGCTGTACACACAGACCGGGGAGCAGCCCGGGAGCCGCTGGCTCGGGGTTTAGCAGCTAAACGCCACGCTGGCCACAGACCCCCAGTCAGCCACACGGCCACACACATACAGTAGACGGGGCTGTACACACAGACCGGGGAGCAGCCCGGGAGCCGCTGGCTCGGGGTTTAGCAGCTAAACGCCACGCTGGCCACAGACCCCCAGTCAGCCACACGGCCACACACATACAGTAGACGGGGCTGTACACACAGACCGGGGAGCAGCCCGGGAGCCGCTGGCTCGGGGTTTAGCAGCTAAACGCCACGCTGGCCACAGACCCCCAGTCAGCCACACGGCCACACACATACAGTAGACGGGGCTGTACACACAGACCGGGGAGCAGCCCGGGAGCCGCTGGCTCGGGGTTTAGCAGCTAAACGCCACGCTGGCCACAGACCCCCAGTCAGCCACACGGCCACACACATACAGTAGACGGGGCTGTACACACAGACCGGGGAGCAGCCCGGGAGCCGCTGGCTCGGGGTTTAGCAGCTAAACGCCACGCTGGCCACAGACCCCCAGTCAGCCACACGGCCACACACATACAGTAGACGGGGCTGTACACACAGACCGGGGAGCAGCCCGGGAGCCGCTGGCTCGGGGTTTAGCAGCTAAACGCCACGCTGGCCACAGACCCCCAGTCAGCCACACGGCCACACACATACAGTAGACGGGGCTGTACACACAGACCGGGGAGCAGCCCGGGAGCCGCTGGCTCGGGGTTTAGCAGCTAAACGCCACGCTGGCCACAGACCCCCAGTCAGCCACACGGCCACACACATACAGTAGACGGGGCTGTACACACAGACCGGGGAGCAGCCCGGGAGCCGCTGGCTCGGGGTTTAGCAGCTAAACGCCACGCTGGCCACAGACCCCCAGTCAGCCACACGGCCACACACATACAGTAGACGGGGCTGTACACACAGACCGGGGAGCAGCCCGGGAGCCGCTGGCTCGGGGTTTAGCAGCTAAACGCCACGCTGGCCACAGACCCCCAGTCAGCCACACGGCCACACACATACAGTAGACGGGGCTGTACACACAGACCGGGGAGCAGCCCGGGAGCCGCTGGCTCGGGGTTTAGCAGCTAAACGCCACGCTGGCCACAGACCCCCAGTCAGCCACACGGCCACACACATACAGTAGACGGGGCTGTACACACAGACCGGGGAGCAGCCCGGGAGCCGCTGGCTCGGGGTTTAGCAGCTAAACGCCACGCTGGCCACAGACCCCCAGTCAGCCACACGGCCACACACATACAGTAGACGGGGCTGTACACACAGACCGGGGAGCAGCCCGGGAGCCGCTGGCTCGGGGTTTAGCAGCTAAACGCCACGCTGGCCACAGACCCCCAGTCAGCCACACGGCCACACACATACAGTAGACGGGGCTGTACACACAGACCGGGGAGCAGCCCGGGAGCCGCTGGCTCGGGGTTTAGCAGCTAAACGCCACGCTGGCCACAGACCCCCAGTCAGCCACACGGCCACACACATACAGTAGACGGGGCTGTACACACAGACCGGGGAGCAGCCCGGGAGCCGCTGGCTCGGGGTTTAGCAGCTAAACGCCACGCTGGCCACAGACCCCCAGTCAGCCACACGGCCACACACATACAGTAGACGGGGCTGTACACACAGACCGGGGAGCAGCCCGGGAGCCGCTGGCTCGGGGTTTAGCAGCTAAACGCCACGCTGGCCACAGACCCCCAGTCAGCCACACGGCCACACACATACAGTAGACGGGGCTGTACACACAGACCGGGGAGCAGCCCGGGAGCCGCTGGCTCGGGGTTTAGCAGCTAAACGCCACGCTGGCCACAGACCCCCAGTCAGCCACACGGCCACACACATACAGTAGACGGGGCTGTACACACAGACCGGGGAGCAGCCCGGGAGCCGCTGGCTCGGGGTTTAGCAGCTAAACGCCACGCTGGCCACAGACCCCCAGTCAGCCACACGGCCACACACATACAGTAGACGGGGCTGTACACACAGACCGGGGAGCAGCCCGGGAGCCGCTGGCTCGGGGTTTAGCAGCTAAACGCCACGCTGGCCACAGACCCCCAGTCAGCCACACGGCCACACACATACAGTAGACGGGGCTGTACACACAGACCGGGGAGCAGCCCGGGAGCCGCTGGCTCGGGGTTTAGCAGCTAAACGCCACGCTGGCCACAGACCCCCAGTCAGCCACACGGCCACACACATACAGTAGACGGGGCTGTACACACAGACCGGGGAGCAGCCCGGGAGCCGCTGGCTCGGGGTTTAGCAGCTAAACGCCACGCTGGCCACAGACCCCCAGTCAGCCACACGGCCACACACATACAGTAGACGGGGCTGTACACACAGACCGGGGAGCAGCCCGGGAGCCGCTGGCTCGGGGTTTAGCAGCTAAACGCCACGCTGGCCACAGACCCCCAGTCAGCCACACGGCCACACACATACAGTAGACGGGGCTGTACACACAGACCGGGGAGCAGCCCGGGAGCCGCTGGCTCGGGGTTTAGCAGCTAAACGCCACGCTGGCCACAGACCCCCAGTCAGCCACACGGCCACACACATACAGTAGACGGGGCTGTACACACAGACCGGGGAGCAGCCCGGGAGCCGCTGGCTCGGGGTTTAGCAGCTAAACGCCACGCTGGCCACAGACCCCCAGTCAGCCACACGGCCACACACATACAGTAGACGGGGCTGTACACACAGACCGGGGAGCAGCCCGGGAGCCGCTGGCTCGGGGTTTAGCAGCTAAACGCCACGCTGGCCACAGACCCCCAGTCAGCCACACGGCCACACACATACAGTAGACGGGGCTGTACACACAGACCGGGGAGCAGCCCGGGAGCCGCTGGCTCGGGGTTTAGCAGCTAAACGCCACGCTGGCCACAGACCCCCAGTCAGCCACACGGCCACACACATACAGTAGACGGGGCTGTACACACAGACCGGGGAGCAGCCCGGGAGCCGCTGGCTCGGGGTTTAGCAGCTAAACGCCACGCTGGCCACAGACCCCCAGTCAGCCACACGGCCACACACATACAGTAGACGGGGCTGTACACACAGACCGGGGAGCAGCCCGGGAGCCGCTGGCTCGGGGTTTAGCAGCTAAACGCCACGCTGGCCACAGACCCCCAGTCAGCCACACGGCCACACACATACAGTAGACGGGGCTGTACACACAGACCGGGGAGCAGCCCGGGAGCCGCTGGCTCGGGGTTTAGCAGCTAAACGCCACGCTGGCCACAGACCCCCAGTCAGCCACACGGCCACACACATACAGTAGACGGGGCTGTACACACAGACCGGGGAGCAGCCCGGGAGCCGCTGGCTCGGGGTTTAGCAGCTAAACGCCACGCTGGCCACAGACCCCCAGTCAGCCACACGGCCACACACATACAGTAGACGGGGCTGTACACACAGACCGGGGAGCAGCCCGGGAGCCGCTGGCTCGGGGTTTAGCAGCTAAACGCCACGCTGGCCACAGACCCCCAGTCAGCCACACGGCCACACACATACAGTAGACGGGGCTGTACACACAGACCGGGGAGCAGCCCGGGAGCCGCTGGCTCGGGGTTTAGCAGCTAAACGCCACGCTGGCCACAGACCCCCAGTCAGCCACACGGCCACACACATACAGTAGACGGGGCTGTACACACAGACCGGGGAGCAGCCCGGGAGCCGCTGGCTCGGGGTTTAGCAGCTAAACGCCACGCTGGCCACAGACCCCCAGTCAGCCACACGGCCACACACATACAGTAGACGGGGCTGTACACACAGACCGGGGAGCAGCCCGGGAGCCGCTGGCTCGGGGTTTAGCAGCTAAACGCCACGCTGGCCACAGACCCCCAGTCAGCCACACGGCCACACACATACAGTAGACGGGGCTGTACACACAGACCGGGGAGCAGCCCGGGAGCCGCTGGCTCGGGGTTTAGCAGCTAAACGCCACGCTGGCCACAGACCCCCAGTCAGCCACACGGCCACACACATACAGTAGACGGGGCTGTACACACAGACCGGGGAGCAGCCCGGGAGCCGCTGGCTCGGGGTTTAGCAGCTAAACGCCACGCTGGCCACAGACCCCCAGTCAGCCACACGGCCACACACATACAGTAGACGGGGCTGTACACACAGACCGGGGAGCAGCCCGGGAGCCGCTGGCTCGGGGTTTAGCAGCTAAACGCCACGCTGGCCACAGACCCCCAGTCAGCCACACGGCCACACACATACAGTAGACGGGGCTGTACACACAGACCGGGGAGCAGCCCGGGAGCCGCTGGCTCGGGGTTTAGCAGCTAAACGCCACGCTGGCCACAGACCCCCAGTCAGCCACACGGCCACACACATACAGTAGACGGGGCTGTACACACAGACCGGGGAGCAGCCCGGGAGCCGCTGGCTCGGGTTTAGCAGCTAAACGCCACGCTGGCCACAGACCCCCAGTCAGCCACACGGCCACACACATACAGTAGACGGGGCTGTACACACAGACCGGGGAGCAGCCCGGGAGCCGCTGGCTCGGGGTTTAGCAGCTAAACGCCACGCTGGCCACAGACCCCCAGTCAGCCACACGGCCACACACATACAGTAGACGGGGCTGTACACACAGACCGGGGAGCAGCCCGGGAGCCGCTGGCTCGGGGTTTAGCAGCTAAACGCCACGCTGGCCACAGACCCCCAGTCAGCCACACGGCCACACACATACAGTAGACGGGGCTGTACACACAGACCGGGGAGCAGCCCGGGAGCCGCTGGCTCGGGGTTTAGCAGCTAAACGCCACGCTGGCCACAGACCCCCAGTCAGCCACACGGCCACACACATACAGTAGACGGGGCTGTACACACAGACCGGGGAGCAGCCCGGGAGCCGCTGGCTCGGGTTTAGCAGCTAAACGCCACGCTGGCCACAGACCCCCAGTCAGCCACACGGCCACACACATACAGTAGACGGGGCTGTACACACAGACCGGGGAGCAGCCCGGGAGCCGCTGGCTCGGGGTTTAGCAGCTAAACGCCACGCTGGCCACAGACCCCCAGTCAGCCACACGGCCACACACATACAGTAGACGGGGCTGTACACACAGACCGGGGAGCAGCCCGGGAGCCGCTGGCTCGGGGTTTAGCAGCTAAACGCCACGCTGGCCACAGACCCCCAGTCAGCCACACGGCCACACACATACAGTAGACGGGGCTGTACACACAGACCGGGGAGCAGCCCGGGAGCCGCTGGCTCGGGGTTTAGCAGCTAAACGCCACGCTGGCCACAGACCCCCAGTCAGCCACACGGCCACACACATACAGTAGACGGGGCTGTACACACAGACCGGGGAGCAGCCCGGGAGCCGCTGGCTCGGGGTTTAGCAGCTAAACGCCACGCTGGCCACAGACCCCCAGTCAGCCACACGGCCACACACATACAGTAGACGGGGCTGTACACACAGACCGGGGAGCAGCCCGGGAGCCGCTGGCTCGGGTTTAGCAGCTAAACGCCACGCTGGCCACAGACCCCCAGTCAGCCACACGGCCACACACATACAGTAGACGGGGCTGTACACACAGACCGGGGAGCAGCCCGGGAGCCGCTGGCTCGGGGTTTAGCAGCTAAACGCCACGCTGGCCACAGACCCCCAGTCAGCCACACGGCCACACACATACAGTAGACGGGGCTGTACACACAGACCGGGGAGCAGCCCGGGAGCCGCTGGCTCGGGGTTTAGCAGCTAAACGCCACGCTGGCCACAGACCCCCAGTCAGCCACACGGCCACACACATACAGTAGACGGGGCTGTACACACAGACCGGGGAGCAGCCCGGGAGCCGCTGGCTCGGGGTTTAGCAGCTAAACGCCACGCTGGCCACAGACCCCCAGTCAGCCACACGGCCACACACATACAGTAGACGGGGCTGTACACACAGACCGGGGAGCAGCCCGGGAGCCGCTGGCTCGGGGTTTAGCAGCTAAACGCCACGCTGGCCACAGACCCCCAGTCAGCCACACGGCCACACACATACAGTAGACGGGGCTGTACACACAGACCGGGGAGCAGCCCGGGAGCCGCTGGCTCGGGGTTTAGCAGCTAAACGCCACGCTGGCCACAGACCCCCAGTCAGCCACACGGCCACACACATACAGTAGACGGGGCTGTACACACAGACCGGGGAGCAGCCCGGGAGCCGCTGGCTCGGGGTTTAGCAGCTAAACGCCACGCTGGCCACAGACCCCCAGTCAGCCACACGGCCACACACATACAGTAGACGGGGCTGTACACACAGACCGGGGAGCAGCCCGGGAGCCGCTGGCTCGGGGTTTAGCAGCTAAACGCCACGCTGGCCACAGACCCCCAGTCAGCCACACGGCCACACACATACAGTAGACGGGGCTGTACACACAGACCGGGGAGCAGCCCGGGAGCCGCTGGCTCGGGGTTTAGCAGCTAAACGCCACGCTGGCCACAGACCCCCAGTCAGCCACACGGCCACACACATACAGTAGACGGGGCTGTACACACAGACCGGGGAGCAGCCCGGGAGCCGCTGGCTCGGGTTTAGCAGCTAAACGCCACGCTGGCCACAGACCCCCAGTCAGCCACACGGCCACACACATACAGTAGACGGGGCTGTACACACAGACCGGGGAGCAGCCCGGGAGCCGCTGGCTCGGGGTTTAGCAGCTAAACGCCACGCTGGCCACAGACCCCCAGTCAGCCACACGGCCACACACATACAGTAGACGGGGCTGTACACACAGACCGGGGAGCAGCCCGGGAGCCGCTGGCTCGGGGTTTAGCAGCTAAACGCCACGCTGGCCACAGACCCCCAGTCAGCCACACGGCCACACACATACAGTAGACGGGGCTGTACACACAGACCGGGGAGCAGCCCGGGAGCCGCTGGCTCGGGGTTTAGCAGCTAAACGCCACGCTGGCCACAGACCCCCAGTCAGCCACACGGCCACACACATACAGTAGACGGGGCTGTACACACAGACCGGGGAGCAGCCCGGGAGCCGCTGGCTCGGGTTTAGCAGCTAAACGCCACGCTGGCCACAGACCCCCAGTCAGCCACACGGCCACACACATACAGTAGACGGGGCTGTACACACAGACCGGGGAGCAGCCCGGGAGCCGCTGGCTCGGGGTTTAGCAGCTAAACGCCACGCTGGCCACAGACCCCCAGTCAGCCACACGGCCACACACATACAGTAGACGGGGCTGTACACACAGACCGGGGAGCAGCCCGGGAGCCGCTGGCTCGGGGTTTAGCAGCTAAACGCCACGCTGGCCACAGACCCCCAGTCAGCCACACGGCCACACACATACAGTAGACGGGGCTGTACACACAGACCGGGGAGCAGCCCGGGAGCCGCTGGCTCGGGTTTAGCAGCTAAACGCCACGCTGGCCACAGACCCCCAGTCAGCCACACGGCCACACACATACAGTAGACGGGGCTGTACACACAGACCGGGGAGCAGCCCGGGAGCCGCTGGCTCGGGTTTAGCAGCTAAACGCCACGCTGGCCACAGACCCCCAGTCAGCCACACGGCCACACACATACAGTAGACGGGGCTGTACACACAGACCGGGGAGCAGCCCGGGAGCCGCTGGCTCGGGGTTTAGCAGCTAAACGCCACGCTGGCCACAGACCCCCAGTCAGCCACACGGCCACACACATACAGTAGACGGGGCTGTACACACAGACCGGGGAGCAGCCCGGGAGCCGCTGGCTCGGGGTTTAGCAGCTAAACGCCACGCTGGCCACAGACCCCCAGTCAGCCACACGGCCACACACATACAGTAGACGGGGCTGTACACACAGACCGGGGAGCAGCCCGGGAGCCGCTGGCTCGGGGTTTAGCAGCTAAACGCCACGCTGGCCACAGACCCCCAGTCAGCCACACGGCCACACACATACAGTAGACGGGGCTGTACACACAGACCGGGGAGCAGCCCGGGAGCCGCTGGCTCGGGGTTTAGCAGCTAAACGCCACGCTGGCCACAGACCCCCAGTCAGCCACACGGCCACACACATACAGTAGACGGGGCTGTACACACAGACCGGGGAGCAGCCCGGGAGCCGCTGGCTCGGGGTTTAGCAGCTAAACGCCACGCTGGCCACAGACCCCCAGTCAGCCACACGGCCACACACATACAGTAGACGGGGCTGTACACACAGACCGGGGAGCAGCCCGGGAGCCGCTGGCTCGGGGTTTAGCAGCTAAACGCCACGCTGGCCACAGACCCCCAGTCAGCCACACGGCCACACACATACAGTAGACGGGGCTGTACACACAGACCGGGGAGCAGCCCGGGAGCCGCTGGCTCGGGGTTTAGCAGCTAAACGCCACGCTGGCCACAGACCCCCAGTCAGCCACACGGCCACACACATACAGTAGACGGGGCTGTACACACAGACCGGGGAGCAGCCCGGGAGCCGCTGGCTCGGGGTTTAGCAGCTAAACGCCACGCTGGCCACAGACCCCCAGTCAGCCACACGGCCACACACATACAGTAGACGGGGCTGTACACACAGACCGGGGAGCAGCCCGGGAGCCGCTGGCTCGGGGTTTAGCAGCTAAACGCCACGCTGGCCACAGACCCCCAGTCAGCCACACGGCCACACACATACAGTAGACGGGGCTGTACACACAGACCGGGGAGCAGCCCGGGAGCCGCTGGCTCGGGGTTTAGCAGCTAAACGCCACGCTGGCCACAGACCCCCAGTCAGCCACACGGCCACACACATACAGTAGACGGGGCTGTACACACAGACCGGGGAGCAGCCCGGGAGCCGCTGGCTCGGGGTTTAGCAGCTAAACGCCACGCTGGCCACAGACCCCCAGTCAGCCACACGGCCACACACATACAGTAGACGGGGCTGTACACACAGACCGGGGAGCAGCCCGGGAGCCGCTGGCTCGGGGTTTAGCAGCTAAACGCCACGCTGGCCACAGACCCCCAGTCAGCCACACGGCCACACACATACAGTAGACGGGGCTGTACACACAGACCGGGGAGCAGCCCGGGAGCCGCTGGCTCGGGTTTAGCAGCTAAACGCCACGCTGGCCACAGACCCCCAGTCAGCCACACGGCCACACACATACAGTAGACGGGGCTGTACACACAGACCGGGGAGCAGCCCGGGAGCCGCTGGCTCGGGGTTTAGCAGCTAAACGCCACGCTGGCCACAGACCCCCAGTCAGCCACACGGCCACACACATACAGTAGACGGGGCTGTACACACAGACCGGGGAGCAGCCCGGGAGCCGCTGGCTCGGGGTTTAGCAGCTAAACGCCACGCTGGCCACAGACCCCCAGTCAGCCACACGGCCACACACATACAGTAGACGGGGCTGTACACACAGACCGGGGAGCAGCCCGGGAGCCGCTGGCTCGGGGTTTAGCAGCTAAACGCCACGCTGGCCACAGACCCCCAGTCAGCCACACGGCCACACACATACAGTAGACGGGGCTGTACACACAGACCGGGGAGCAGCCCGGGAGCCGCTGGCTCGGGGTTTAGCAGCTAAACGCCACGCTGGCCACAGACCCCCAGTCAGCCACACGGCCACACACATACAGTAGACGGGGCTGTACACACAGACCGGGGAGCAGCCCGGGAGCCGCTGGCTCGGGGTTTAGCAGCTAAACGCCACGCTGGCCACAGACCCCCAGTCAGCCACACGGCCACACACATACAGTAGACGGGGCTGTACACACAGACCGGGGAGCAGCCCGGGAGCCGCTGGCTCGGGGTTTAGCAGCTAAACGCCACGCTGGCCACAGACCCCCAGTCAGCCACACGGCCACACACATACAGTAGACGGGGCTGTACACACAGACCGGGGAGCAGCCCGGGAGCCGCTGGCTCGGGGTTTAGCAGCTAAACGCCACGCTGGCCACAGACCCCCAGTCAGCCACACGGCCACACACATACAGTAGACGGGGCTGTACACACAGACCGGGGAGCAGCCCGGGAGCCGCTGGCTCGGGGTTTAGCAGCTAAACGCCACGCTGGCCACAGACCCCCAGTCAGCCACACGGCCACACACATACAGTAGACGGGGCTGTACACACAGACCGGGGAGCAGCCCGGGAGCCGCTGGCTCGGGGTTTAGCAGCTAAACGCCACGCTGGCCACAGACCCCCAGTCAGCCACACGGCCACACACATACAGTAGACGGGGCTGTACACACAGACCGGGGAGCAGCCCGGGAGCCGCTGGCTCGGGGTTTAGCAGCTAAACGCCACGCTGGCCACAGACCCCCAGTCAGCCACACGGCCACACACATACAGTAGACGGGGCTGTACACACAGACCGGGGAGCAGCCCGGGAGCCGCTGGCTCGGGGTTTAGCAGCTAAACGCCACGCTGGCCACAGACCCCCAGTCAGCCACACGGCCACACACATACAGTAGACGGGGCTGTACACACAGACCGGGGAGCAGCCCGGGAGCCGCTGGCTCGGGGTTTAGCAGCTAAACGCCACGCTGGCCACAGACCCCCAGTCAGCCACACGGCCACACACATACAGTAGACGGGGCTGTACACACAGACCGGGGAGCAGCCCGGGAGCCGCTGGCTCGGGTTTAGCAGCTAAACGCCACGCTGGCCACAGACCCCCAGTCAGCCACACGGCCACACACATACAGTAGACGGGGCTGTACACACAGACCGGGGAGCAGCCCGGGAGCCGCTGGCTCGGGGTTTAGCAGCTAAACGCCACGCTGGCCACAGACCCCCAGTCAGCCACACGGCCACACACATACAGTAGACGGGGCTGTACACACAGACCGGGGAGCAGCCCGGGAGCCGCTGGCTCGGGGTTTAGCAGCTAAACGCCACGCTGGCCACAGACCCCCAGTCAGCCACACGGCCACACACATACAGTAGACGGGGCTGTACACACAGACCGGGGAGCAGCCCGGGAGCCGCTGGCTCGGGGTTTAGCAGCTAAACGCCACGCTGGCCACAGACCCCCAGTCAGCCACACGGCCACACACATACAGTAGACGGGGCTGTACACACAGACCGGGGAGCAGCCCGGGAGCCGCTGGCTCGGGGTTTAGCAGCTAAACGCCACGCTGGCCACAGACCCCCAGTCAGCCACACGGCCACACACATACAGTAGACGGGGCTGTACACACAGACCGGGGAGCAGCCCGGGAGCCGCTGGCTCGGGGTTTAGCAGCTAAACGCCACGCTGGCCACAGACCCCCAGTCAGCCACACGGCCACACACATACAGTAGACGGGGCTGTACACACAGACCGGGGAGCAGCCCGGGAGCCGCTGGCTCGGGGTTTAGCAGCTAAACGCCACGCTGGCCACAGACCCCCAGTCAGCCACACGGCCACACACATACAGTAGACGGGGCTGTACACACAGACCGGGGAGCAGCCCGGGAGCCGCTGGCTCGGGGTTTAGCAGCTAAACGCCACGCTGGCCACAGACCCCCAGTCAGCCACACGGCCACACACATACAGTAGACGGGGCTGTACACACAGACCGGGGAGCAGCCCGGGAGCCGCTGGCTCGGGGTTTAGCAGCTAAACGCCACGCTGGCCACAGACCCCCAGTCAGCCACACGGCCACACACATACAGTAGACGGGGCTGTACACACAGACCGGGGAGCAGCCCGGGAGCCGCTGGCTCGGGGTTTAGCAGCTAAACGCCACGCTGGCCACAGACCCCCAGTCAGCCACACGGCCACACACATACAGTAGACGGGGCTGTACACACAGACCGGGGAGCAGCCCGGGAGCCGCTGGCTCGGGGTTTAGCAGCTAAACGCCACGCTGGCCACAGACCCCCAGTCAGCCACACGGCCACACACATACAGTAGACGGGGCTGTACACACAGACCGGGGAGCAGCCCGGGAGCCGCTGGCTCGGGGTTTAGCAGCTAAACGCCACGCTGGCCACAGACCCCCAGTCAGCCACACGGCCACACACATACAGTAGACGGGGCTGTACACACAGACCGGGGAGCAGCCCGGGAGCCGCTGGCTCGGGGTTTAGCAGCTAAACGCCACGCTGGCCACAGACCCCCAGTCAGCCACACGGCCACACACATACAGTAGACGGGGCTGTACACACAGACCGGGGAGCAGCCCGGGAGCCGCTGGCTCGGGGTTTAGCAGCTAAACGCCACGCTGGCCACAGACCCCCAGTCAGCCACACGGCCACACACATACAGTAGACGGGGCTGTACACACAGACCGGGGAGCAGCCCGGGAGCCGCTGGCTCGGGGTTTAGCAGCTAAACGCCACGCTGGCCACAGACCCCCAGTCAGCCACACGGCCACACACATACAGTAGACGGGGCTGTACACACAGACCGGGGAGCAGCCCGGGAGCCGCTGGCTCGGGGTTTAGCAGCTAAACGCCACGCTGGCCACAGACCCCCAGTCAGCCACACGGCCACACACATACAGTAGACGGGGCTGTACACACAGACCGGGGAGCAGCCCGGGAGCCGCTGGCTCGGGGTTTAGCAGCTAAACGCCACGCTGGCCACAGACCCCCAGTCAGCCACACGGCCACACACATACAGTAGACGGGGCTGTACACACAGACCGGGGAGCAGCCCGGGAGCCGCTGGCTCGGGGTTTAGCAGCTAAACGCCACGCTGGCCACAGACCCCCAGTCAGCCACACGGCCACACACATACAGTAGACGGGGCTGTACACACAGACCGGGGAGCAGCCCGGGAGCCGCTGGCTCGGGGTTTAGCAGCTAAACGCCACGCTGGCCACAGACCCCCAGTCAGCCACACGGCCACACACATACAGTAGACGGGGCTGTACACACAGACCGGGGAGCAGCCCGGGAGCCGCTGGCTCGGGGTTTAGCAGCTAAACGCCACGCTGGCCACAGACCCCCAGTCAGCCACACGGCCACACACATACAGTAGACGGGGCTGTACACACAGACCGGGGAGCAGCCCGGGAGCCGCTGGCTCGGGGTTTAGCAGCTAAACGCCACGCTGGCCACAGACCCCCAGTCAGCCACACGGCCACACACATACAGTAGACGGGGCTGTACACACAGACCGGGGAGCAGCCCGGGAGCCGCTGGCTCGGGGTTTAGCAGCTAAACGCCACGCTGGCCACAGACCCCCAGTCAGCCACACGGCCACACACATACAGTAGACGGGGCTGTACACACAGACCGGGGAGCAGCCCGGGAGCCGCTGGCTCGGGGTTTAGCAGCTAAACGCCACGCTGGCCACAGACCCCCAGTCAGCCACACGGCCACACACATACAGTAGACGGGGCTGTACACACAGACCGGGGAGCAGCCCGGGAGCCGCTGGCTCGGGGTTTAGCAGCTAAACGCCACGCTGGCCACAGACCCCCAGTCAGCCACACGGCCACACACATACAGTAGACGGGGCTGTACACACAGACCGGGGAGCAGCCCGGGAGCCGCTGGCTCGGGGTTTAGCAGCTAAACGCCACGCTGGCCACAGACCCCCAGTCAGCCACACGGCCACACACATACAGTAGACGGGGCTGTACACACAGACCGGGGAGCAGCCCGGGAGCCGCTGGCTCGGGGTTTAGCAGCTAAACGCCACGCTGGCCACAGACCCCCAGTCAGCCACACGGCCACACACATACAGTAGACGGGGCTGTACACACAGACCGGGGAGCAGCCCGGGAGCCGCTGGCTCGGGGTTTAGCAGCTAAACGCCACGCTGGCCACAGACCCCCAGTCAGCCACACGGCCACACACATACAGTAGACGGGGCTGTACACACAGACCGGGGAGCAGCCCGGGAGCCGCTGGCTCGGGGTTTAGCAGCTAAACGCCACGCTGGCCACAGACCCCCAGTCAGCCACACGGCCACACACATACAGTAGACGGGGCTGTACACACAGACCGGGGAGCAGCCCGGGAGCCGCTGGCTCGGGGTTTAGCAGCTAAACGCCACGCTGGCCACAGACCCCCAGTCAGCCACACGGCCACACACATACAGTAGACGGGGCTGTACACACAGACCGGGGAGCAGCCCGGGAGCCGCTGGCTCGGGGTTTAGCAGCTAAACGCCACGCTGGCCACAGACCCCCAGTCAGCCACACGGCCACACACATACAGTAGACGGGGCTGTACACACAGACCGGGGAGCAGCCCGGGAGCCGCTGGCTCGGGGTTTAGCAGCTAAACGCCACGCTGGCCACAGACCCCCAGTCAGCCACACGGCCACACACATACAGTAGACGGGGCTGTACACACAGACCGGGGAGCAGCCCGGGAGCCGCTGGCTCGGGGTTTAGCAGCTAAACGCCACGCTGGCCACAGACCCCCAGTCAGCCACACGGCCACACACATACAGTAGACGGGGCTGTACACACAGACCGGGGAGCAGCCCGGGAGCCGCTGGCTCGGGGTTTAGCAGCTAAACGCCACGCTGGCCACAGACCCCCAGTCAGCCACACGGCCACACACATACAGTAGACGGGGCTGTACACACAGACCGGGGAGCAGCCCGGGAGCCGCTGGCTCGGGGTTTAGCAGCTAAACGCCACGCTGGCCACAGACCCCCAGTCAGCCACACGGCCACACACATACAGTAGACGGGGCTGTACACACAGACCGGGGAGCAGCCCGGGAGCCGCTGGCTCGGGGTTTAGCAGCTAAACGCCACGCTGGCCACAGACCCCCAGTCAGCCACACGGCCACACACATACAGTAGACGGGGCTGTACACACAGACCGGGGAGCAGCCCGGGAGCCGCTGGCTCGGGGTTTAGCAGCTAAACGCCACGCTGGCCACAGACCCCCAGTCAGCCACACGGCCACACACATACAGTAGACGGGGCTGTACACACAGACCGGGGAGCAGCCCGGGAGCCGCTGGCTCGGGGTTTAGCAGCTAAACGCCACGCTGGCCACAGACCCCCAGTCAGCCACACGGCCACACACATACAGTAGACGGGGCTGTACACACAGACCGGGGAGCAGCCCGGGAGCCGCTGGCTCGGGGTTTAGCAGCTAAACGCCACGCTGGCCACAGACCCCCAGTCAGCCACACGGCCACACACATACAGTAGACGGGGCTGTACACACAGACCGGGGAGCAGCCCGGGAGCCGCTGGCTCGGGGTTTAGCAGCTAAACGCCACGCTGGCCACAGACCCCCAGTCAGCCACACGGCCACACACATACAGTAGACGGGGCTGTACACACAGACCGGGGAGCAGCCCGGGAGCCGCTGGCTCGGGGTTTAGCAGCTAAACGCCACGCTGGCCACAGACCCCCAGTCAGCCACACGGCCACACACATACAGTAGACGGGGCTGTACACACAGACCGGGGAGCAGCCCGGGAGCCGCTGGCTCGGGGTTTAGCAGCTAAACGCCACGCTGGCCACAGACCCCCAGTCAGCCACACGGCCACACACATACAGTAGACGGGGCTGTACACACAGACCGGGGAGCAGCCCGGGAGCCGCTGGCTCGGGGTTTAGCAGCTAAACGCCACGCTGGCCACAGACCCCCAGTCAGCCACACGGCCACACACATACAGTAGACGGGGCTGTACACACAGACCGGGGAGCAGCCCGGGAGCCGCTGGCTCGGGGTTTAGCAGCTAAACGCCACGCTGGCCACAGACCCCCAGTCAGCCACACGGCCACACACATACAGTAGACGGGGCTGTACACACAGACCGGGGAGCAGCCCGGGAGCCGCTGGCTCGGGTTTAGCAGCTAAACGCCACGCTGGCCACAGACCCCCAGTCAGCCACACGGCCACACACATACAGTAGACGGGGCTGTACACACAGACCGGGGAGCAGCCCGGGAGCCGCTGGCTCGGGGTTTAGCAGCTAAACGCCACGCTGGCCACAGACCCCCAGTCAGCCACACGGCCACACACATACAGTAGACGGGGCTGTACACACAGACCGGGGAGCAGCCCGGGAGCCGCTGGCTCGGGGTTTAGCAGCTAAACGCCACGCTGGCCACAGACCCCCAGTCAGCCACACGGCCACACACATACAGTAGACGGGGCTGTACACACAGACCGGGGAGCAGCCCGGGAGCCGCTGGCTCGGGTTTAGCAGCTAAACGCCACGCTGGCCACAGACCCCCAGTCAGCCACACGGCCACACACATACAGTAGACGGGGCTGTACACACAGACCGGGGAGCAGCCCGGGAGCCGCTGGCTCGGGTTTAGCAGCTAAACGCCACGCTGGCCACAGACCCCCAGTCAGCCACACGGCCACACACATACAGTAGACGGGGCTGTACACACAGACCGGGGAGCAGCCCGGGAGCCGCTGGCTCGGGGTTTAGCAGCTAAACGCCACGCTGGCCACAGACCCCCAGTCAGCCACACGGCCACACACATACAGTAGACGGGGCTGTACACACAGACCGGGGAGCAGCCCGGGAGCCGCTGGCTCGGGGTTTAGCAGCTAAACGCCACGCTGGCCACAGACCCCCAGTCAGCCACACGGCCACACACATACAGTAGACGGGGCTGTACACACAGACCGGGGAGCAGCCCGGGAGCCGCTGGCTCGGGGTTTAGCAGCTAAACGCCACGCTGGCCACAGACCCCCAGTCAGCCACACGGCCACACACATACAGTAGACGGGGCTGTACACACAGACCGGGGAGCAGCCCGGGAGCCGCTGGCTCGGGGTTTAGCAGCTAAACGCCACGCTGGCCACAGACCCCCAGTCAGCCACACGGCCACACACATACAGTAGACGGGGCTGTACACACAGACCGGGGAGCAGCCCGGGAGCCGCTGGCTCGGGGTTTAGCAGCTAAACGCCACGCTGGCCACAGACCCCCAGTCAGCCACACGGCCACACACATACAGTAGACGGGGCTGTACACACAGACCGGGGAGCAGCCCGGGAGCCGCTGGCTCGGGGTTTAGCAGCTAAACGCCACGCTGGCCACAGACCCCCAGTCAGCCACACGGCCACACACATACAGTAGACGGGGCTGTACACACAGACCGGGGAGCAGCCCGGGAGCCGCTGGCTCGGGTTTAGCAGCTAAACGCCACGCTGGCCACAGACCCCCAGTCAGCCACACGGCCACACACATACAGTAGACGGGGCTGTACACACAGACCGGGGAGCAGCCCGGGAGCCGCTGGCTCGGGGTTTAGCAGCTAAACGCCACGCTGGCCACAGACCCCCAGTCAGCCACACGGCCACACACATACAGTAGACGGGGCTGTACACACAGACCGGGGAGCAGCCCGGGAGCCGCTGGCTCGGGGTTTAGCAGCTAAACGCCACGCTGGCCACAGACCCCCAGTCAGCCACACGGCCACACACATACAGTAGACGGGGCTGTACACACAGACCGGGGAGCAGCCCGGGAGCCGCTGGCTCGGGGTTTAGCAGCTAAACGCCACGCTGGCCACAGACCCCCAGTCAGCCACACGGCCACACACATACAGTAGACGGGGCTGTACACACAGACCGGGGAGCAGCCCGGGAGCCGCTGGCTCGGGTTTAGCAGCTAAACGCCACGCTGGCCACAGACCCCCAGTCAGCCACACGGCCACACACATACAGTAGACGGGGCTGTACACACAGACCGGGGAGCAGCCCGGGAGCCGCTGGCTCGGGGTTTAGCAGCTAAACGCCACGCTGGCCACAGACCCCCAGTCAGCCACACGGCCACACACATACAGTAGACGGGGCTGTACACACAGACCGGGGAGCAGCCCGGGAGCCGCTGGCTCGGGGTTTAGCAGCTAAACGCCACGCTGGCCACAGACCCCCAGTCAGCCACACGGCCACACACATACAGTAGACGGGGCTGTACACACAGACCGGGGAGCAGCCCGGGAGCCGCTGGCTCGGGGTTTAGCAGCTAAACGCCACGCTGGCCACAGACCCCCAGTCAGCCACACGGCCACACACATACAGTAGACGGGGCTGTACACACAGACCGGGGAGCAGCCCGGGAGCCGCTGGCTCGGGGTTTAGCAGCTAAACGCCACGCTGGCCACAGACCCCCAGTCAGCCACACGGCCACACACATACAGTAGACGGGGCTGTACACACAGACCGGGGAGCAGCCCGGGAGCCGCTGGCTCGGGGTTTAGCAGCTAAACGCCACGCTGGCCACAGACCCCCAGTCAGCCACACGGCCACACACATACAGTAGACGGGGCTGTACACACAGACCGGGGAGCAGCCCGGGAGCCGCTGGCTCGGGGTTTAGCAGCTAAACGCCACGCTGGCCACAGACCCCCAGTCAGCCACACGGCCACACACATACAGTAGACGGGGCTGTACACACAGACCGGGGAGCAGCCCGGGAGCCGCTGGCTCGGGGTTTAGCAGCTAAACGCCACGCTGGCCACAGACCCCCAGTCAGCCACACGGCCACACACATACAGTAGACGGGGCTGTACACACAGACCGGGGAGCAGCCCGGGAGCCGCTGGCTCGGGGTTTAGCAGCTAAACGCCACGCTGGCCACAGACCCCCAGTCAGCCACACGGCCACACACATACAGTAGACGGGGCTGTACACACAGACCGGGGAGCAGCCCGGGAGCCGCTGGCTCGGGGTTTAGCAGCTAAACGCCACGCTGGCCACAGACCCCCAGTCAGCCACACGGCCACACACATACAGTAGACGGGGCTGTACACACAGACCGGGGAGCAGCCCGGGAGCCGCTGGCTCGGGGTTTAGCAGCTAAACGCCACGCTGGCCACAGACCCCCAGTCAGCCACACGGCCACACACATACAGTAGACGGGGCTGTACACACAGACCGGGGAGCAGCCCGGGAGCCGCTGGCTCGGGGTTTAGCAGCTAAACGCCACGCTGGCCACAGACCCCCAGTCAGCCACACGGCCACACACATACAGTAGACGGGGCTGTACACACAGACCGGGGAGCAGCCCGGGAGCCGCTGGCTCGGGGTTTAGCAGCTAAACGCCACGCTGGCCACAGACCCCCAGTCAGCCACACGGCCACACACATACAGTAGACGGGGCTGTACACACAGACCGGGGAGCAGCCCGGGAGCCGCTGGCTCGGGGTTTAGCAGCTAAACGCCACGCTGGCCACAGACCCCCAGTCAGCCACACGGCCACACACATACAGTAGACGGGGCTGTACACACAGACCGGGGAGCAGCCCGGGAGCCGCTGGCTCGGGGTTTAGCAGCTAAACGCCACGCTGGCCACAGACCCCCAGTCAGCCACACGGCCACACACATACAGTAGACGGGGCTGTACACACAGACCGGGGAGCAGCCCGGGAGCCGCTGGCTCGGGGTTTAGCAGCTAAACGCCACGCTGGCCACAGACCCCCAGTCAGCCACACGGCCACACACATACAGTAGACGGGGCTGTACACACAGACCGGGGAGCAGCCCGGGAGCCGCTGGCTCGGGGTTTAGCAGCTAAACGCCACGCTGGCCACAGACCCCCAGTCAGCCACACGGCCACACACATACAGTAGACGGGGCTGTACACACAGACCGGGGAGCAGCCCGGGAGCCGCTGGCTCGGGGTTTAGCAGCTAAACGCCACGCTGGCCACAGACCCCCAGTCAGCCACACGGCCACACACATACAGTAGACGGGGCTGTACACACAGACCGGGGAGCAGCCCGGGAGCCGCTGGCTCGGGGTTTAGCAGCTAAACGCCACGCTGGCCACAGACCCCCAGTCAGCCACACGGCCACACACATACAGTAGACGGGGCTGTACACACAGACCGGGGAGCAGCCCGGGAGCCGCTGGCTCGGGGTTTAGCAGCTAAACGCCACGCTGGCCACAGACCCCCAGTCAGCCACACGGCCACACACATACAGTAGACGGGGCTGTACACACAGACCGGGGAGCAGCCCGGGAGCCGCTGGCTCGGGGTTTAGCAGCTAAACGCCACGCTGGCCACAGACCCCCAGTCAGCCACACGGCCACACACATACAGTAGACGGGGCTGTACACACAGACCGGGGAGCAGCCCGGGAGCCGCTGGCTCGGGGTTTAGCAGCTAAACGCCACGCTGGCCACAGACCCCCAGTCAGCCACACGGCCACACACATACAGTAGACGGGGCTGTACACACAGACCGGGGAGCAGCCCGGGAGCCGCTGGCTCGGGGTTTAGCAGCTAAACGCCACGCTGGCCACAGACCCCCAGTCAGCCACACGGCCACACACATACAGTAGACGGGGCTGTACACACAGACCGGGGAGCAGCCCGGGAGCCGCTGGCTCGGGGTTTAGCAGCTAAACGCCACGCTGGCCACAGACCCCCAGTCAGCCACACGGCCACACACATACAGTAGACGGGGCTGTACACACAGACCGGGGAGCAGCCCGGGAGCCGCTGGCTCGGGTTTAGCAGCTAAACGCCACGCTGGCCACAGACCCCCAGTCAGCCACACGGCCACACACATACAGTAGACGGGGCTGTACACACAGACCGGGGAGCAGCCCGGGAGCCGCTGGCTCGGGGTTTAGCAGCTAAACGCCACGCTGGCCACAGACCCCCAGTCAGCCACACGGCCACACACATACAGTAGACGGGGCTGTACACACAGACCGGGGAGCAGCCCGGGAGCCGCTGGCTCGGGGTTTAGCAGCTAAACGCCACGCTGGCCACAGACCCCCAGTCAGCCACACGGCCACACACATACAGTAGACGGGGCTGTACACACAGACCGGGGAGCAGCCCGGGAGCCGCTGGCTCGGGGTTTAGCAGCTAAACGCCACGCTGGCCACAGACCCCCAGTCAGCCACACGGCCACACACATACAGTAGACGGGGCTGTACACACAGACCGGGGAGCAGCCCGGGAGCCGCTGGCTCGGGGTTTAGCAGCTAAACGCCACGCTGGCCACAGACCCCCAGTCAGCCACACGGCCACACACATACAGTAGACGGGGCTGTACACACAGACCGGGGAGCAGCCCGGGAGCCGCTGGCTCGGGGTTTAGCAGCTAAACGCCACGCTGGCCACAGACCCCCAGTCAGCCACACGGCCACACACATACAGTAGACGGGGCTGTACACACAGACCGGGGAGCAGCCCGGGAGCCGCTGGCTCGGGTTTAGCAGCTAAACGCCACGCTGGCCACAGACCCCCAGTCAGCCACACGGCCACACACATACAGTAGACGGGGCTGTACACACAGACCGGGGAGCAGCCCGGGAGCCGCTGGCTCGGGGTTTAGCAGCTAAACGCCACGCTGGCCACAGACCCCCAGTCAGCCACACGGCCACACACATACAGTAGACGGGGCTGTACACACAGACCGGGGAGCAGCCCGGGAGCCGCTGGCTCGGGTTTAGCAGCTAAACGCCACGCTGGCCACAGACCCCCAGTCAGCCACACGGCCACACACATACAGTAGACGGGGCTGTACACACAGACCGGGGAGCAGCCCGGGAGCCGCTGGCTCGGGTTTAGCAGCTAAACGCCACGCTGGCCACAGACCCCCAGTCAGCCACACGGCCACACACATACAGTAGACGGGGCTGTACACACAGACCGGGGAGCAGCCCGGGAGCCGCTGGCTCGGGTTTAGCAGCTAAACGCCACGCTGGCCACAGACCCCCAGTCAGCCACACGGCCACACACATACAGTAGACGGGGCTGTACACACAGACCGGGGAGCAGCCCGGGAGCCGCTGGCTCGCGGTTTAGCAGCTAAACGCCACGCTGGCCACAGACCCCCAGTCAGCCACACGGCCACACACATACAGTAGACGGGGCTGTACACACAGACCGGGGAGCAGCCCGGGAGCCGCTGGCTCGGGGTTTAGCAGCTAAACGCCACGCTGGCCACAGACCCCCAGTCAGCCACACGGCCACACACATACAGTAGACGGGGCTGTACACACAGACCGGGGAGCAGCCCGGGAGCCGCTGGCTCGGGGTTTAGCAGCTAAACGCCACGCTGGCCACAGACCCCCAGTCAGCCACACGGCCACACACATACAGTAGACGGGGCTGTACACACAGACCGGGGAGCAGCCCGGGAGCCGCTGGCTCGGGGTTTAGCAGCTAAACGCCACGCTGGCCACAGACCCCCAGTCAGCCACACGGCCACACACATACAGTAGACGGGGCTGTACACACAGACCGGGGAGCAGCCCGGGAGCCGCTGGCTCGCGGTTTAGCAGCTAAACGCCACGCTGGCCACAGACCCCCAGTCAGCCACACGGCCACACACATACAGTAGACGGGGCTGTACACACAGACCGGGGAGCAGCCCGGGAGCCGCTGGCTCGGGTTTAGCAGCTAAACGCCACGCTGGCCACAGACCCCCAGTCAGCCACACGGCCACACACATACAGTAGACGGGGCTGTACACACAGACCGGGGAGCAGCCCGGGAGCCGCTGGCTCGGGGTTTAGCAGCTAAACGCCACGCTGGCCACAGACCCCCAGTCAGCCACACGGCCACACACATACAGTAGACGGGGCTGTACACACAGACCGGGGAGCAGCCCGGGAGCCGCTGGCTCGGGTTTAGCAGCTAAACGCCACGCTGGCCACAGACCCCCAGTCAGCCACACGGCCACACACATACAGTAGACGGGGCTGTACACACAGACCGGGGAGCAGCCCGGGAGCCGCTGGCTCGGGTTTAGCAGCTAAACGCCACGCTGGCCACAGACCCCCAGTCAGCCACACGGCCACACACATACAGTAGACGGGGCTGTACACACAGACCGGGGAGCAGCCCGGGAGCCGCTGGCTCGCGGTTTAGCAGCTAAACGCCACGCTGGCCACAGACCCCCAGTCAGCCACACGGCCACACACATACAGTAGACGGGGCTGTACACACAGACCGGGGAGCAGCCCGGGAGCCGCTGGCTCGGGTTTAGCAGCTAAACGCCACGCTGGCCACAGACCCCCAGTCAGCCACACGGCCACACACATACAGTAGACGGGGCTGTACACACAGACCGGGGAGCAGCCCGGGAGCCGCTGGCTCGGGGTTTAGCAGCTAAACGCCACGCTGGCCACAGACCCCCAGTCAGCCACACGGCCACACACATACAGTAGACGGGGCTGTACACACAGACCGGGGAGCAGCCCGGGAGCCGCTGGCTCGGGGTTTAGCAGCTAAACGCCACGCTGGCCACAGACCCCCAGTCAGCCACACGGCCACACACATACAGTAGACGGGGCTGTACACACAGACCGGGGAGCAGCCCGGGAGCCGCTGGCTCGGGGTTTAGCAGCTAAACGCCACGCTGGCCACAGACCCCCAGTCAGCCACACGGCCACACACATACAGTAGACGGGGCTGTACACACAGACCGGGGAGCAGCCCGGGAGCCGCTGGCTCGGGGTTTAGCAGCTAAACGCCACGCTGGCCACAGACCCCCAGTCAGCCACACGGCCACACACATACAGGCCCTCACGTGGTACAGGAAGGAGGGGCGGGGCTTGTCAGCCGTTGGTGGCGGTACACCACGCCCACGCCAATCTGAAGCAGCCTCAGCCACACATAGAGCACTGACTCTGTAGAGGAGGGACGGGGGCTGCCCAGCTGGTGGTCGCGGTACACCACATAGCAATCTCTCTGTACAGGAGGTATCGGGTCGGGACGGTAGCCTATTGCCGCTTGCCGTTCCCGTGACCGTCCACGGTATTTTTTTTTTTTTTTTTTTTTTTTTTGCTGACCTCCCTCAAGTTTTACCGTCGTTCTCTCCTCCACTTGAATGGCACCCAGTCTACCGTCTGCCGGACTCCATGTGAACCAACGCTCCTCTTTCCGGTATGTTACTTACTGCTTTGTCGACTGCCGAAAATAGTGGATCTGACCACATGCAAGTTTACACTGTTGGATCGCGTCGGTCATCGGCTTAACTTATAGTGGGCTGCTTGGTTGTAAGATAATAATAATAATAAAAAAAGCTGTCACTCACCTGTCACATTGTCCTCCTCTTCAGCTCAAAATTTCCCGCGATTTCCACCGATACATCAGATAACTTCCTGCGTGCTCCATGCAGTTTCAAAATAAAAGCTGTCCGTTGCGTTAACATATTATGCTATCGGGGCCTCTTGTATTTTTTTTCTCTCACAAATTTTTACCAAGGTCCGGACCTCGGTGACCTCATACCTGGCTACGGCCCTGGTTTCCCCCACATTTCCTCAAGATCCAGTTCATACACTTCATATTTTGTATGTACCTAAAAAGATGATAAAATGGTATCTGGCAGCAATTCAGGTAAATGAGATTCAGAGAATCAGGTACACCAAAACAATATATTTACTGACAGCACTGGACGACCAATGGGTGAGACGACTGTAGTACAGAGTGAATAACGTAATTAACATTACTAAACCTGACTGCTCTCTAGAGTTAAGTCGTATGTTATATATAAAGTAATGTAATGGACCTTTTGTTTTCACTTGTCAAATGATGTCAGAGGATTTGAACAGAACCACCGAGACAAATAAGTACTTATAACAAAAAAATACACTATTTATTTCATTTAAGACAATAATAAATTAGGGCGCTAGAGCGAGGCAGCCACGAGACAGGTAGTGGATAATTAGCAGGAGAGGGGCCACAAATACACCGCTTCACCCACAGGGCTAGATAGGAAATAGACTAGCTTCAACCCCCCCCCGGGGTCTTCGCCTGATGCGCCGCCCGAATCCCCGGGGGACAATGACGTCGCCAGGCGGCGCGTTCTGGGAGTCAGGAGTCCCACGGCAGCACGAATGGTGGAGTGCTGCGGGAAAGCGGCCGCGGAAGGCGGCAGCCGGAAACGCCCCTCCCAGCCCAAGGGGTACCAGCCACCAGGTAGACAGACTGTTCACAGCCGACGCTCTTCCTCCACTCATTGTCCTCTGTTACACTCCTCTGCTCTCCTCCGGCCTCTCCAGGTGTCTCGCATCGTCACTTATTAGTCCTTGTCCTGCAGGGAGACAGCTCCGCCCACTGTCTCACTACAGTAATGTAGCTACTTCGTCTCATTTGTGGTGTGACAAACAGTACACTGATCAAATCCAGTGCCCTCAGTTGCTATTGTCCAACTGTGGCTGTTTTATTTCTCTAACCTAGTGAAGTTAACACCCGTTAATGCTAATGTTAGCTGTGTAGCACTGTAGCAGATACTTCCATACAGGTCCTATGACCGAAAAAAGTAGAATTGAATGACACTAATATGAAGCCACTCCATTATTTGGGATAGTTCATCCACAGTTCATATCATTTATTGTATATTATCTATAGTTTCAGTCCATTCAGATGAATATTTTATCACATGTTGACCAGTGATCAATACAGCTGAGTAAAGTCATCAAGAATGAAACATTTAAAATGACATGCAACACAGGAACAATAACAGGGGGAAAAAAGCATGTTTAAGTACATTTAATCCTCGGCACAGAGTGTGATATAAACGGTACAATCATTCATTTCATCATCAAAGTCTATTTTCTTTAACGTGTGTATTTGGCATTGTCATTTTTTGGGCCTGCCGCCCTTCTCCTTTTCAAACTGGGCGATCTGATTGAAAATATTTAGCAGATTAGCAGGAAGGTCTTTTTTAGGCCTTGCCCCCGGCACCGAGGTCACACCACGAGGGTTTCCAGCTGTTTCTGATCTCTCTCTGATCTCGTCCTCCTCTCTCACCTTTCTGCTTTCCTTCTCTCTTTTCACTCCCTCCACCTCAGACAGTTCCTCCCTCCCTCTGTTCTCATACCTACCTCCATCAAAGGAGTTCCTCTTTGATAGCTCATGTCTCGCCCTGTTGTCCAAGTGTTTGGACACAGAAGCAGAGTTTGCTGAATACTCGGACCGGACACTGGATTTGCGTGAATACTCGGAGTCGGCTGATGAGCAGGACACTTTACGCCTTCTGTTCTCGTCTGAGCTCCTTCTCCTCTTAGAGTCACTGTGACTCCTGTTATCTTCCTTCCCTTTCTCCCTGTTTTTCTCTCTCCTTTCTCTGCTCCTGCTCCTCCTCTCCTCTCTTTCTGGACTTACACTGCTTCTCCTTCTCCTGCCTCTGCTCTCCTCCCTGTCTCCTCCCTTTCTCTCTCTACGTGAGGAGTCCGACTCCTCGTTCTCCGAGGCTGCCGACAGTGAGTAAAGCTGAGAGATCCTCCTCTCTGTGTCCTCCTCATCCCTCTCTCCGAACCCTGGGCCTCCCCTCTGGTTCAGAAAGGTGGCAGAGGTGTTGGGAGGCGCAGGGTACCACTCCACCTCGTCCTCCTCATCCTTCTCCTTCCTGTCTCTCTCGCTCTTACCCTCCTCACTCCTCCTGCTCTCCCTCGAGGAGATCCTGCGGTGGCGTTTACTTCCACGCTCGGACCTCCGACGCTTCTTCTTCTTCTTTTTGGACCTCCTGCGAGAGGAGGATGACGATGATGAAGTGGAGGAGCTCCTAGTGGAAGCGGAGGATGAGGACGCGGACGATGCTGATCTCTTTCGTTTTTTCTTCATCCTGAGGAGAGGAGAGATTCACTGATGCTGTCATTCTTGACCAAACAGCTGCTTTTCCTTATGAGATGTTTTACCAGCAGTAAATTTACCTGCCATACCTTTAAACCATCACAGCCAACTCACCTCTTCTCCTCTTTTAAGATCTTACGCAATTTCTCAGCGCTGCTCTGGCTGCTGTTTGCTTTCACCTGCTCCTTCGCCAGCGCTTCTTCTCGCAGGCGAATTGATTTCTTCACAGTCAGCGAGCAAGGCAACGTAAGGCGTGACAACGCCGGGCAAAAGTCCACAGAGAAAAATCCAAACACATACACACCACAACCCGAGAACATAAACAAATTCATTCATTTATTCGTCATTTGTCGGAGGTAGAAGGTATGGGAGGCAAAAGGAAGGTGAAAGGTCACAGTCAACAACCACAGGTGAGAGAATGACAGAGGAATAAACAGAGTCACGTATTTACCAGAGAAAAAGTGTCGTGGTCCAAGAGCAGGGTGGTTGGCACACGAGCAGAAGGATGGACGGATGTACAGGCAGAGATGTGCAGAGAAAACAAACAGCATTTGTTCCCCATTGAGACAGAGACGGATTCAACGTTACCGTGTTGGACCAGAGACGCAGCGTCACGCCCACAGTCCACAGGAGTCGTTGTTGTTGTGCAGTTTGTTGTTGTTGTTGTTTGTTTTCACCCCCAGAAAGGCAGGTGTCAAGGCCGTGGCAGTCAGAGGGTCAAAGGGCAGAGTCCCAGGGTTAGGGACACACACACACCAAAACACTTGATCAGTATTACAAACCACAACATCAGCAGTATGTGTGTGTGTGTGTGTTGTGACAGTTTCCCATCAGACACATGAGAGAAAAGCTGATCAGAGGCATCTCAACAGTTTTTATAACCCTGGCAACAAAAACACTGAATGATGTTATTTCACCTGCTTTTATTTGTTTGAACCCCATGTGTGTGTGTGTGTGTGTGTGTGTGTGGCCCACTCACCTGTATAGTGTCTGTGATCTTGCGCAGTGCCTCTTGTGCCTCAGAGTTGGAGTCATCCAGAGCCAAAGCTCTCCTGTACATCCCCTCTGCTGTGACTAGTTTCTCTTGTTCTTCAAGCCTACACAGACAACACACAAAGACACACACACACACACACAAAGACAGCTGAGTTAATGAGGTCAAGGCTTTTAATCAGCAACAATGAAGTGATTCCTGTTGCTCTTCTCTGTTTTTGATTCTGCATTCAAACCACCTGCTTCCTTTGAACCTGACCTCAACATGAAGCTGGGCTCCAGTCAAGAGTCATTTAACTCAGCTGAACTGTTAGCGGTGTCAAACACACAGTGAGTGAACGTGCTTACTGTCGTCCTCTCTCCACCAGTGTCTGGCAGAGGTACTTCTTGGCGTTGCGGTGATCTGGACAGCTCTCCAGAGCCACTTCAAAGTCGGTTATGGCCTTTAAGATGCTGCCTTTGTTGGCGTACCTGAGCCAGGACAGAAACAAAAAGGAGAACTGCATCAGTGACAATGAGATTAAACTGTTTAAACTGACAATATATTCAACATATTACTAATACACACAGAGGGAATGCAAAGCCCAAGCTGCAGGTTAAAAACAGACTATAACAAATGTATAATAATGTATAATAAATGTAAATATTTATGATAAATGTGTTTACAAATACACACCATTATGCATTATTCATTTATTATGTTACTATAAAAGAGTTTCCTTTCTGTTCTCTCAGACACTGATCAGCTCTAAAATTAACACAAGTGACTGTTTTTTATGTTGTAAATGATCTGCACATGGAAATTCATATAAAGTACAAAATTCATTTCAAAACGAATGGCTAATGATACAGAATGAACAGGACGTGGACATTTAATGTCACAGGTGCACTCTAAAAAGTGTTTTGTGTTTTTATAGGCACTGAGTGAAGGTGACACTTATTATTATTTATTAATACATAGACAAAGACATTATGACAGGAACTGTTCAGTGTTGTTCCTCATATTTTCTTTCCATATGATCAATGCACACTCTGTATCGAGGGCGTTCTGTGTCTCAGTTTTAGAAGATGTGAGTATACAATCAATGTTTAATAACTCAGATATCAGAGATGATAGACAAATATAATGAATTTAAATACACCATCTAATGTAGGTTGAATGTCTTAAGCTAAGACTGGACTCACAGAGCTCCTCGTGCCACCAGAGCTTCTACATTATTAATGTCGATCTCCAGGGCTTTGTTGTACTCGTTCATGGCGTCCACGTGACGACCATGTTTGAAGTGGTCCACACCTGCACGGACACTGGAGAGACACAAACACAAACAAACATGGAGGACTGAAATTAAATATTACATATGAATCAACTAAAAAATCAAGTGACAGGACGAGGGAGAGAGAGAGTGGATTAAAACTAGTTCATCAGTGGCACAGTTATTGGCTCCACTCCATCTGTTTACTGTGGTCACAATGAAAACGTTCAGCGTTACCACTTCAAGGCCAGGAGGCCGACTGCTTCTTCCTGATTGCAGAGGCAAAATCCTCCTCGTGGAAAAGTTTGCTGCAGAGAAAAGAGGCACAGGCTCAAAACTCGTCATGTCGACACGTAAACACTTAAACACACAGAGGTTTCTGATTTCTAACCATCACACGACAGGAAGTACAGACACCAAAATCACTCAGTAGATTGTTGCCTCTGCTACTGTATGACAGATAATATACAGCAAACATCACTATGAGTATATCATAAGTTTCATCTGGCAGATTTCTTGGTATGTAACAGACATTATGTGGAGAAAACTTATTCACTTAAAAATGATTCAAATATGAAGTAAAAACTTGTCAGTGTCTCTGATTTAGTTTGACAAACAGTGAAACACATTTGTCTTGTGGTAATTAGTCTCAAAGGAAACTCGCTGATGTCGACAGACATACAACTTCCCTCTTTGTTCTTCAGTCTCACTGTGTTGATGTTTAAAATAAGGAGCTTGTTGCAGACAAGATGAAGACAAGATGGAAGCCAGCCGACATATTTACCTCTGTAGTCCTCTCATCATCGATGGTGGGTGGGTGTCGCTGATCCCCACCTTCTCCAACAGGTGCTCCACCACAGAGGGGTTGTGGTAGCCATGGCAACTCCTCAGTATGCACTCATATGTCTCGCTGGAGTCACTGACAGTACGAACGCTACGACTGAGAGGAGAGACCGTGACCGTGAGAGTTTGGTCTTTCCAAGAGGGCAGCGTTGTGTGTTTTGCCAGTTCACGTTGTGGTGTTACCTGTAGTGCACGGGCAGCTCCTCCCGGGTGATGACTCCCAGTTTGATGTGCTCTAAACTGGGAGAAAGAGAGGCCTGGTGCAGGGACACGGTGATCTTCTCCTGGTAGCGGTCAATGTCTTTGACTCCAGCTGCAGAAGAAGAAACCATACAGAGGAAGTCAACATCTTTGCAGCTGATGTTTACAGAGCTGGGCATTCACACTTTTCAGTCATATGTCCAGTGTGTCTAATTGAAATGATTGAGAGAGCTGCATTTTCTACCACTGTGCTCTTATGTACAGAGCTGTGGTAAATGGTTCTAGGACAATGGTGAAGTGACAGTCTGACCCAGCTGATTGTTTAAGACAAACTAACCTCTGATGAAGTCTCCAATCTGGTAGTAGGACAGAGGATCATCATGGTTCCCGGTGGAGGGGATTTCTCTGACGTGACATAAAGCCTGAAAATAAAAAATAAAACATATTTAGTTCAATTTGGTGGATGTGTGATGGATCAGGAGCGGTTCAAGGAAGAAACTGAGGAATGATAAGAGCAAACAGGATGATAATGTTCCCTTATTTAATTGACCCCCTTTATGGACATGTCATGTAATTCTTCTGCCAGCCATTCAGGAACCTGCAGAACCACAGAGCTGCCACCTTTGCTCCTTGCTTTACAATAGCAGATCAAGTTTATCTTTGATCTGTGACTGGATTCATGAGATGGTTCATGTGCATTCACTGATTTTAGCTTGTTAACCTACAGACAGCTCCAGGTCTTCTATGTCCCTCTTCAGGCCTCCTGCCATGCAGAGCAGAGTGAGGAAGAAGCCGTATTCTCTTATGTTGTTGATCCTCCCCACCACGATGTCTCCTCTCTCCAAGTCCCTGTACAACATGGACCTCCTCTCCTCGTACGACACCTCCATGAACAACTCCACTGGTGGCATGATGGCATAGGGCTCTGGGGAGAGCACAGACAGACAACTGACTCAATCAGACAGTCTCTAGATGTTCTGAGAGTGAAGAGGCCTGAAGTTAAAAGGTCATCTTAGCTTTTCTAAAAACGGTCTCCAGAGTGAATAAATCTAAAAGAGTGGATGAACATCATCATCTTCAATCTCAGATCGGATTCTGAACATTTGACAGTTTCACGTGGATGGAGTTTCAGACTTGTGGTCAAGCTATCACTGACCTGCAGCGTCCTCCTCCTGCTCGTGCTCCTCGTCTTGAAGAGTGGCCGTCCTCCATGCTGGACAGAACAGGATGTCAGCTTTCCTGGCAATGAACTGCTCCACCAGGGGGTTGCTCTGCTCTTCACCACTGCTGCACAGAAAACATCAACAATCAACAGCAGCTCTAAAAAACACAAAAACATTTTGGCAAAGTAATAGTGGTCGAATTTAAACCCTGATTTGACCTTGTTTAAGCAGGAGCAATCAGATAATGCTGATGTGTGCACAATACACACTGCCTGCTTTGCATTTGCATGATTTATGGTTATGACACAGGGGTTGTTCTATGTCACAGCTCTTATGAATGTCAATATCTTCATCTTGACACAGCTGGGAGCTTCACTGGATGCTTCACACGTGGAGCAAAAGGTGGAGGGTGTAACTTTGCGTCTCACCTTTCGCTCGTGGCCTTGCACAAGTCAGACACCACAGCCTGGAAGTCTGGGTTCTCCGTTTGTTCACATTTCAGCTTGTTGAACAACGACTCTCCGTGATACGTGAGACACTGCCTCAACAAGTCTCTGTCCATCCTGAGAGTCTGCAGCGCCACAGTCACATTATCAAACAAGTGCAAAGGCACGAGCTAGCTGTTAGCAGCGTTTAGCAAATGTGGTATTTATTTTGCAATAGGGACGCGTTTTTAAGCCTCTGTGCAGAGTAGTTTGACAAATCCGTGGGCAAAGTTGAGTTTACTTTAATTATTTAAAGAGCACCCAGAGGGATAAAGATCGATCGAACAACAAACGGTGCTCAGTGTCGTTTAGCTAGCCGCCTAGCAAAACAAACGCTACTTATTGATGCTAACACTCCGACAGTGTGTATTTTAAGTTTTTTTTTATCGTTATAAAATCCTCTAATGTTCCGATAGTTTCACATGTGTAAAACCTCATCCGGTTCCCGCGAGAGAAAACACAGCAACCGTTTCATGTGCACTCGGTTTAGCTACAGCAGTGTGTGTCGTTAGCAGCCACGGAAGAGCCTGGCTGCGGCGTGTCACACTGAAACTGTCCGGAGAAACAAGCTCCACGTGGGAACCAGTGATTGAATTGTGTTCATGTGAAATAAATACAAGGAGGTTTTGTTTTGTTTTTAATTTTTTACACATTTATGTCCTGTGTCTGTTTAAGGTGTTTTGTCACAAATACACGAATGATGCTGAGACAAATCTTCCTCCATTCAACGACGCTTGAAAAATAAAATAAAACGGTGAGAAATCATTTTATTTGTGTCCATGTGAGCTCGTGCCGATTAGCCGCTACAGTCCCACCTATCCGCGAGACAGCTCGCCGTGATCGTATAGTGGTTAGTACTCTGCGTTGTGGCCGCAGCAACCCCGGTTCGAATCCGGGTCACGGCAAAATTTTGAGGCTCATCTGGTAAAACATAAAATTGATAACACACTATCAACGACAGTGCAGTGCAATCTCTACCGACATACTGCATTCACTGCTTAACAAAAAATACACTGTGTAACCCAAAATGATTATTGATTAGGTATTGAAGTCTTTAAATCTTGGATCATTTGTGAAGTTAATGCCGTACATTTTTGATTTCCTGTATTATATTCCAGTTATAATTTTTAAATGACTGTTTTGCCCAATAAAAACATTTACACTTCCCAAAATATTATAATGAAACAAGAATTGTCTTGTGATTGGTATTCGACACACTGTAGTCTCTCTTTTTTTTAAATTGTGATATAATAAAAGGGAGACAGGACAAGGGAGGAGGCCTTATATAGTGGGACAGGCTTTAGGATGGTGGTTATGTCACAGAGAGTATAGAGTCCAAAGGTTTTCATGAATCAGACATTTTTATCATGTGTTGAACGGTTGCCAGGCAACACTTCAACCATCTGTGACAGGTGGAGACAAGACGTAATCTCAGCTTTGTAAATTATAGAGGACACACCTGTTCAAAGAGCAGCAACCATTTGTCAGTCCTTACCCTATAGGCCCACAGGGTCTGAAGCAGTCTGCAGGGGTCACATGAGAAATCTGCCACACTGAAAAATATCGAAGTAATGAGACAAAGTTTGATTAGAAACCTGATGGTTCCTCTTCATTTGACTCAGGAGTGAAGTTTAACAAAGTAAACATCACATTCCTCACTGTGCACATCCTCCCCCAGCAGCCCCACTTCAAATCCAAACAGGCCTACGCTTTTCTTTTTTTTTTTTCCACCCTGCTCTTCATTGAAATGGTTCAACAGCAGCATTTCCTCTGCTATCAGCTCCTCCATGTTAACTACATTGACACACATACCTGTGAGTTATTTGACGTGACCTTAACCCTTTTACTTACCTGTGCACCTGTCTGCCTGGCACTCACTTAACTAGTTCATTTATGATAATTTCACAAACCTCATTTACTTTGCTGTTTTCTCACCATCATTTGTGTATCACATTGCAGTGTTTGTGCACAGCCTGTCCTTAGACTAACCTTATTTTTTATGCACTGGCATCTCATTAAATAAATGTACTGTATTTCTCCTGCACCTGATAATGTAGAGAGACTATTTACCACCCATTTGCACAACATTATAGGGAAATGAGAAGGCATGGATGAGACATTGTGTATCTTTGATATTTGTGTGGGGTCTGGTCTGTGCTGAGATTATATGGGTGGGGTCCTGGAGGACAGGAGGGACGTGGGCAAACTCAAAATCATATCATTGCATGATGATGAAGTCATCATGTCACCGGACTGTGTTAAACGTGTTTTTAAAGGCCTCAGTATAATGGGAGTTTTTGTCTGTTGTAGTTGAGTTATCGCGCAGTCACGCGTCCCACCCACAGAGGCACACACACACACACACACACTGCGCTCGGTATAAACAAGGTGGATCACTTTCGAGCTGAAGCCCAATCAGACACACACACCCTCCGAGAGGTCCCACTCTGTCGGGTGTTTTAGGGACTTTACTTTTTACCAGATTTCTTCCTGTTTCTAACTTTCACTTTCAGCAGAGAGAGCTTCATCAGCAGGAGGAACACCAGGTAATCAACACACCGCGTGTTATGTACCTTATTCTGATATATGACGGTGTTATTTCTCACCAGCTCGTGCTCTGTATGAAGTTTAAAGGCGTGTACAGCTTCATAGGTCTGTGTTTCCGGGTGTCGACCACCGTCTGAACGCTGTTTTGCACTAAAGTGAAAACGACGCTTTGTCCTTTGAAACGCGTTGAATAAAATGTCTGTAAATCCAACATGGTCTGTGCTAACACCGTCCAGGGCCAGGCTGCCCTCACTGACATGAATGGATTTAACGAAACGAGCTGGTGAACTGGTACCGATATAGTACTGGTACTGGTTATAGACCCCCCCCCCCCGTGACACACCAATCGAGCATGCAAACTCAAATTTACCTTTTTTACTTTACGTATTATGCACGTTAGGTTTTTGCAGGTAGTGGATGATCGTGTTGTATGCATCAAAGCTTTTGAACCCAATGGTATTTTGCATTTTTGATGAGTCAACAGGTGATAAATTGTGGGACTCTACTAACGTTAGTTAAAGGATATTGGATCACTAGCCTGCTGGGACATCCCCAGGCCTCTATCGTTAAAATGAACAGATTTATTGTCATCATTTAAAGTTCACGTTGATCTGCACCTTAAATTTAACTTCACGTTTGATTTTACATGAGCTGCAAGTGTGTTTAGGATAAGACCTAGAGATGTTACTGTCTCTAAGAGTGTGTTTAACTTGACATTTCCTTTCATGTAAACACTCATTTGTGTTTAGTTTATAGTGGAATTTCAAATGTTTTTTTAAATTATTATTATTGTTTTTATTAATCTCAGGACAACCCGTCATCAGCCATGGCCGCCATCAGCACCTCGAACACAAATTTTGCCTTGGACCTTTTCCGGACTCTGAGCCAAGCAAACCCCACGGGGAACATCTTCATCTCCCCGTTCAGCATCAGCTCAGCTCTGGCCATGGTCTACCTGGGAGCCAGAGGAGACACAGCTTCTCAGATGGCACAGGTAAGTCGCACATGCATGCACCTACTCCATTCATAGTACCACGTCACCTTAGTGTAATATTGAGCCCAGTTCTATGTATGAAAAGCAATATACATGATGAAATCCAGTCATCCAGGCTTCTGTAGCCATAAAACAAGTTCAACACTTCAGGTTCAGGTGTGTATCTAGGCACAGAGCTTAAGGTGTGGCACAACTGCACTTTGGCCTCAATAACCACGGCCTCAGAAACAACATATGCCCCTGTCCTTTAAAACCCAGAGGGCTGTAGTTCCACATTCAAGTCCCGTTTCTGCAGTTTCAGTTCATGAAATCTGTTTGTGAATATTGTCAATATTACTATCTCCAGTGATTGTTTAGACCTCGATCTCCAGTTTAGACAAGAAGAGTACAAGATGAGACTAACTCAGACGAGGAAATCCGAAATAATCAATCCATCATCAGTTATCAGCTCTTTTGTCTGTTACCTAGCAACAGATGCTACTTTTCTCATCTCATCTCACTGAGCTGTAACTGGATGCATTTGTCCCTGAAATGTACAAACAGTGGAACAGGGACTATCAGAGGTATTGAACACAAGGCAGATGAGTTGGTGGAGTTAGTGGACATTTTGTCGGTTGCGTAAAAGCAACAAAACCACAGTCACTGGTTGTAAAGCAGGAGGAGTTTATGTGAGATCATAGAAAGTCAGGAAGCTTCTTTATCCTGTTTTAGGAACTTATGATCTGATCTGTACTCACTGTTTTCATAAATCAGGTCCTGGTTGTTACCAAACAGTTAAGACAGCGTCTGCAAGTTAGGACATCTCTGAGATAGTCCCAGGTCTCTGTGCAGACCAGTCGAGTCCCTACACACCACACTGATAACTGGAAGCTCCCTATTGTTCAACGATGACTGTATTAAAGGTGACAAACAGGCTCAGACCAAAGGATGTGGACTGTCTGTACACTTTTGGTCATATAGTATATAGAGAGTATGCACAGAAGTCACATTCATTAAAACTACAAACTAATCATTAGAACTGCAGTAAACGTAATCAGATATGAGCCTCCAGCATAATGAGGGAAAAAATACAGGACCAACATAGTAATGTAATATATAATAATGATAATTAGTCTATTTATTGTATTTCCCAGCATCTGTTTTCTTCCTCTAACGTCGTTTGTCACTCCATCCTCCCACGCAGGCTCTGTCATTCAGCTCGGGTGAGGGTGTCCACACAGACTTTGAGACCCTAAACGCCGACATCAACTCCCCATCTGCATCATACATCCTGAAAACAGCCAACCGTCTTTATGGAGAGAAGACAGCCAACTTCCTCACGGTGAGTTTTTTCACTTCATCACAGAAAGCGTAGGTGAACGTGAGCGAGTCAATGACCCGAACTGACGAGACACCGCGCGTCCTCCGTCTCTTCTGCCTCCTTTCTGCAGGACTTCCTCACAGCCACACAGAAGTACTACCAGGCAGACCTGAGGGCAGTCGATTTCATCGGAGCTGCAGAGGCATGCCGAGGGGAGATCAACAGCTGGGTTGAGCAGCAGACAGAGAGTGAGTGTTTACATCTTAACTGAACCATAAAATGCACTGCTTCAGTTCGTGCAGCAATAAATCATTACAACTGTCTTCTGTGAGTCGGTGTTCAGGGGTCACATTGTCTTACTTTTTTTCAGATAAGATTAAAGATCTCCTGAAACCAGGAACAGTCAGCCCAATGACAAGACTGGCTCTGGTCAATGCCATCTACTTCAAGGGAAACTGGATGCATCGCTTTGATGAAGCAAACACCAAAGAGATGGACTTTAAAGTCACCAAGGTGAAAAAAGATGCTCACATTTAATCGTTTGACTCGAGGCTGATCTTGAAAACAGACATCCCGATAACTTGTCTGTGTTTCCTGTGTGTGTGTTAGCTTGAGACCAAGCCGGTCCAGATGATGTACCAGATGAGGAAGCTGCCCTACAACTATATTCCTGAACATGATCTCCAGATCCTGGAGCTGCCGTATGTGGAGGAGGAGCTCAGCATGTTTATCCTGTTGCCTGGAGACAAGTCACTTTCTCAGGTTGTTGAGATGTTGACATTTTATATCCGAATGTGACGTCCCAATGTCTGGTCATTATCCAGTACTGTAACTCTAACGACAATGTTCTTTGCAATTTGGATGCTCAGTGGTGATTCTAGTTTTACAGGAAAATGCATTCATGAAAACAAAATAAGTCCAGCCACTGGATCAATATAGAGCACTGAAAGGCAGCGTCCTAATAAACATGGGTTTGAGAGATGTAATAAAATGTATTTGTTGTATTGCAGCTGGAGAATGAGCTAACGCCACAGAGGCTGGATGAATGGACCAACAGGGAAATGATGGACATCCATTCAGAAGTCATCGTTCACCTGCCGAAGTTCAAGCTGGAGGAAGACTACGAGCTGAACGAACCTCTGGCCAAACTGGGCATGACAGATGTGTTCTGCTCAGACAAGGCCGACCTGTCTCCCATGAACGGGGAAGGAGGACTCTTCCTGTCCACGGTGGCCCACAAAGCCTTTGTGGAGGTGAACGAGGAGGGCACAGAGGCGGCTGCGGCCACGGCTGGCATAGTGGCGTTCTGTATGTTGAGGGAGGAGCACTTCACCGCAGACCATCCCTTCCTCTTCTTCATCAGGCACAACAAGACAAAGTCCATCCTCTTCTTCGGCAGGTTCTCATCTCCTCAGTAGACAGAACCAGTGGAGGAAGATGTCGGACCACCACAAATAAAGAAAAAACCTTTGAATGAGAGTTTTATCTTTTGTGCTTATTAAAGTTTTTATATCTTCTTTTGCACTGAAATTGTAGATTTAGCTAATAGTTGAAGAGGTTGGACTATTTTTGATTATTTGATTAATGAATGGATTGTAATATTGGTGTTGATATTGGGATCTCTGTAGTCTAGACTATTAGTTAATATAAATAAAGTCACGCATTCCAATGAAATGTGTTCAGTTGCTTCAGACTTTTTCACATATAGTGTTTTCAGTGTGTAATACACGACAAAATCCTACCCACCTGCTGTGTTTCATTGTCCAAACAATGCCATTGCATTTCATTTGATTCATATATCCAAAAATGTGCCCACCCCGGTGCACACTGATCCTAAATACAATCTACCTATGCAAATAACTAAAATGTGTCCATTGCAGTTCCCATTATCTAACCCCGACATAAAAACGATATTGTGCTTGGGATCAGTGAATAAAATCAGACAAATCAATTAATCCAAACTCGACTTTTATAATATTTCATGCTTTGTGTTTTGACCCACACTTTGGCTTTAGTTTAAAATTGTACTTTAAATGTGCCAACTCTCCTTCTCTCCACTAAGGGGCAGTGGCAGTTAAAAAATAACATGTGCCACCTCTATTACCTCTTCAGGTGGTGTTATAAACTACAGATCAAATGATCTCCGATGTGTGGGGCAATTAAAAACATTCATCGAGCGCAAAAAATCAGAAATAATCAAAACCTGTAACAATTTAAAAAATAATTATTAAAATCATTTATACAATTAAATTCACATTTAGTTTCACTCACGTCCAAAGAAATCTTCGTTAATAGACGTTTATTTTGAAGGTTGACGCCGGAAGCGGAATATGTAATAAGCTGACGTTGACAGCGGTTCCTCGTGCACGTATGAAAGAGTGAGGGTGTGTGTGCAGTTTACAGCTAACTGGTGAGTAACAGTTACTTTACATATGTTGTTAGCTCAGAGTTTACGTTACTCTATTGCGCCGGCGCGAGGTCATATAGCTTACGTAAACATAGCACAGCTGTTTGATATGAATGAATGTGACTGTTGGCTAACACCAACTTTGGCTGATGACGTTAGCTTGTGTGGCTAGCTACGTACATGACAACATAGGTCTGTGCGGAGTAGTTAGTTACCACGAAGACAAGCAGGTAACAAGTTACAGGTAGACTTGAGGAAGTCGTATCTAAACAGAGCAGAAACAGAGCTAAGCTACAGCTAGTTAGCCAGAATATGCTACCGCTAGTTAGCTGTTTCAGGTTTGACTCAGGTATGATAGCTGTCCAACTTCCTTTGTTGTTATATGCTCCTCTTGTTTGATGCCCTCATAGACACATGTAGCACACATGTGCATGCAGAAGTTTCTTTACCTGAGCTTCACCTGAGCTTTCGGGCTAATGACGTGGCATTTAGCTCTGCAAACAGCTGAGTGGAGCTGTATCATAGCCACCTGTAGACTGTATGTTTACAAAGCTAAGTCATTGTATCACGCGGCTCATAATGGAAAACTTTTGAGTACATCAGAAAAACTCGACTTACATTTTATCAATGTATTTGTTTTAGCAGTCTGTCGGTTCTTATTTGGGTCCAGGCATAGACAGATTAATAAGCAACTGAGCACAGATAAGTAAAAACCCCTCTCACCTTCTATACAGGACCCAAATTACAGATCAATAACACAACATTTTTGTGCCTGCCTTTTTGTAGATGAACTGTCAGGATAATCACACCACCCCAATGAGGGTGTTGGTTACAGGAGGCTCTGGTTTAGTGGGCAGGGCCATACAGCATGTGGTCAAGGAGGAGGGGGGAGCCAAAGAGGGGGAAGAATGGATATTCCTCTCCTCGAAAGATGCCGACCTCATGTGAGAGCCGCCTGCACAACTCCTAATGAACAAGGTTTTGGTTACATACAAACTCACGTGATTCAGAGACTGGTTTCATGTTGTGTGTGTGTGTGACCTCTCTGCAGGAAAATGGAGGAGACAAGGGCGGTGTTTGAGAAACATCGGCCGACCCACGTCATCCACCTGGCTGCTATGGTTGGAGGGCTTTTCAAAAACATGAAGTACAACCTGGACTTCTGGGTATGTGGAAGTTGATCTCCTGCTTATGTGCTATTTTCAGATTTTGTCAGTGTTGACTGTTGAAATGTCCGTGTCCTCCAGAGGAACAACATCTACATCAATGACAATGTGCTGCAGGCAGCACATGAAGTGAATGTCATCAGGGTGGTGTCATGCTTATCCACCTGCATCTTTCCAGATAAGACCACCTATCCTATTGATGAGACGATGGTGAGAGTCTCTTAACTTCGCACATTTGCAGCTTTGATATGTGTTGATTCATAAATGCCAACTAACTTCCTAACTAACTTTGCACCAGATCCACAACGGTCCGCCTCATCAGTCAAACTTTGGCTATGCCTATGCAAAGAGAATGATTGATGTTTACAACAGGTATGTCGGCTGAATCTGTCGGTTTTTTTGCCTGTAAAAATCAATCCCATAAAATCTTTCCAATCCAATTGATCCAATCTAGTCACATGAATTAAGGTGTTTGTTTGTGTATGTTCCACAGGGCGTATCTAGAGCGGTATGGGAGGTGCTACACAGCCGTGATTCCCACCAACGTGTTCGGTCCCCATGACAACTTCAGCATCGAGGATGGTCACGTGCTGCCGGGCCTCATCCACAAAGCCTACATCGCTCAAAGTAAGTCTCATTCTCATACATGGTGCCGAAGCAGGAATTCACCATTTTCTCTCCTGATGTGAAACAGTTTGAAAATTCCTTGATACTCAGTACAATTTTTGTGTGTTGCTAGAGGAGGAGAAGCCCTTGGTGGTCTGGGGCTCTGGCACTCCCAGAAGACAGTTCATCTACTCTTTGGATTTGGCTCGTCTCTTCCTGTGGGTGCTGAGGGAGTACCAAGAGGTCGATCCAGTCATCCTCTCTGGTGAGTCATCAAACGAAGCACATCATTTTTTTTCTACTTTTATTTGTTTATTTTCCCACATTTTAACATTTACTGTAATTGTGCCATTATTAGCTACGTAGCTAGTTTTCAACTGTAGTGTCAACTGCCAGCCGGTAGCAACAAACACAACACAACAACATTACATGCATCACATACTGTATACAGATTACATGGTGTATCACTAAAATAATACTACCTAAAGGCACATATGTCACTAAAATGGCTAAATGCAGAAACACACACAAGCACACAGCAAACAGAGACACAACACAAGGGTGTAGCATGCAAAAGCACACAGCATGCAAACACTGAAGCAAGCATTGTCACACGTGGCATTCAATCAGGTACCGAAGCTGAATTTTAACTGTGGTGTAAATTACTGTGTTCTGTCTGTTGGTTGCAGTTGGAGAGGAAGATGAAGTGTCCATCAAAGAAGCAGCAGAATCTGTCGTCGAGGCGATAGGCTTCAAAGGAGAGGTTATTGTATCCTTTCAATCATGCAAGCTATCAGCAACTGATGAAGTGTTAGGAGCTGTTGAGGCCAGATCAGTGATATGTGGTTGTAGTCTGTGTTCCTGATTTGTTGCTGCTGCAGTTTTCTGCTCAGTTTATCAGATTATTCACTTAACTTGCTCCGTGGACAGGAAAAAATATTGGCTGATGCACATTTTTTAAGAAGGATTTACAGCCCTGCAGGCAGCCAGTGGCTTCAGCCAGTTTCAGTCTGCTAACAAATCTCCATCTGCTCAGACTTTAAAATTATCCACAGTGATAAAAAGCAAAATCCTTGTCTTGTTCACTGTGATCAATTACCAACTCAGCCAAACGACAAATCTGAATTTGAGCATCAGACACTACTGAAATGAATCATAAGTAACAGCTACTTTCCTGACAGGTATGAAATCACATGACTACATATGCAAAACATGCAAAATGTGTGTTTCATGTGGTTTCCTTGACCTCAGACCTGTAGTATGACACAAGTAAAGCAGATGGTCAGTTCAAAAAGACAGCAAGCAACGCAAAGCTGCGTCGCTACCTTCCAGACTTCACCTTCACGCCCTTCAAACAAGGTGGGGACTGGCTTATTGAATTCCTGTGTGCTCATGGCTATTAGTTTGATTGATGTCAATGACAGTAAAAATGTTGTGGTTACATCTTCTGTTTGTTCTTACTGCTTCTTCTTGTTCCCACGTACAGCCTTAAAGGAAACCTGTGACTGGTTTGTTGCCCATTATGACGAAGCCCGCAAATGAACAAAACTCAGCTTCACAAAGTTGGCACAAAGTCTGTGGATCTGTGACCTGTTGCTCTGATGGAAGAGAAGATGAATGAAGGAGACTGTTGTGATGGCAGAGAGACAGAGGGAGCAGGCTGGAAGAAAACACCCTGGTTCTGTTACTCCTGCCTTTGCACTCTAGACTGAAGGGACTGAATGTCTCTCCCTAAACCCACACTTCACACCATAGTGTTTTATGTTTGACTTGTTTCTCTATAGATATAATAAGCATATCTCTTGTACTTGTAGTCACCATATTCCACTACTACTGGTTTGTAGTATTTCCAGGGTCTTACTCACTATGGTAGTTGATAATCATTTTGTTAATTGACCGCTTCAAGCTTGGAATCCAGGTGCTGGCACAAAATTTAATTTTAGCAAGTCTTATTCCTTAAAATCAATGTTATTGTTCAAATATTTTTATTGATTTTCACATTATATGCTCACAGTAGTACTCAATACTCTAGACAAGGGGAAATAAATGCATAAATATATAGATATGAAAAAAAAATCAGTAATACAGAAAAACATGTAATTACTTTTACTATTGGAGAGTTTGGGGATTTTATATTTTATTTTATAGAAGAGGATGTTAAATAAGTCTGCCGTGACTAGATTGGAGATTGGAGTATGAGTGTGTGTGTGTTTTTTTCTCCTCCATATGCTGGCATTGAGAAAATAAATATTTTATACCACTTTCCTTTCACTGGCTGAGTTTTCTGATCTGAAAGTGTGAGGTTTTCATTACAGGAGGATGAAATCTAAAACCAACTGAATTCAGCTTTCAGCACGAGTCATTGAAACATTTCCAGACAAAATCACAGATGTGGAAATAATTTATTCAACTAAAAATGGTTATTAAAAAAACAACAACACTGAAATAAAAATATAAATGCACATTTAAAAATATCTGAATGCACAGTGCCTGTTAAGTAAAGCAGACAGAATTAAACAACAAAGACACAGTGACAGTTCATTTTTGCAGAGAAGTCTCTCTAATAACATAAACACAGTTAAAAAGGTAAAGAAGTGAAGTTTTTTCAGGAGTGAATGTAAGAGATGTGCCCCCCTTCATGCACTCTGCAGTACTCCTGTCCCAGCACGGCTCTCTTCTTGCAGGCCTTCCCTGTTTTAGTGATTCCATTGCACAGCTGACGTCCTGACAGGGAGCTGCCGCAGGAAAACATTCACTTTACTGGTGTCATTAGAAAGTGTGCTGTAACCATCAGAAGAGTGAACACTGACCTGTTGCTGACCACTGACGTGGTGGGACTCGCGCTTCGTGAGTCATTCACCAAATCACGTGAGTCATTCACTGCATCAAAAAATCCTCCGAGGTTCCTGGGGGGTATATCATCGATCAGAGCCTGAAAAAAAAACAAAAAAAACACAAGATTTGTGATCATGTGTATGGATGATTCATTAAGAGTTATGTTCCCTGTGATACTGATTGAATCGCTCACCGCTGACAGACATGGCTGTGATATGAGCCTCGGAGTGGAGTGACCGGGTGTGCCGCAGATTATTGGCACAAACCTGGACTCTGGCATCGGCTTCCTGGGAGGGGGAGACACAGCTGATATGCCGAGGTCGCCTACACACAGAGACATAAATGTGGACAGACATTCAGTTACTCGAATCACTTCTAAAACATGTCACTGTTAAAAACAATTTACAATTCACACCTGATATGAAGCTGTCCTGATTCAACAGGTCTTCGTTCTTTATGAAGCCGTCGATTTCGTCCCTGAGGATGAAAAAAATAACAGATCGAATCAAATAAACTAAGTACAAAGCTGTAAGGGGAGTTTCTGTCCTGTATTATAATGCATTATCAGGGGACACATGTGCAACATGTACATACATACAACAACAGGTTTATTAATAAAACCAGTCATGAGCTACAGCCTTGTCTGTGGACTCACTTCTGTGGTGTAGAGGACGGAGGATATGAGTTACAGGAGGAAATGTGCTGCTTCTGTGGCTCCACGATGTCACATGGAGGCAGCGGCGCTGGGATGGCCGGCTTTCCTCTCATCTGGAAGCACGACAACAGCTGACTGACAAACCAGTGGCCTGCACACAGGAAAGGAAAAACTGTGACCAATGCATGTAAATAACAGAGGCGTCTCATTTGCCTTGTTGTGAGCAGCTCTAGGTCCGTACCCAGAGACAGAGTGAGCAGCAGCAGGCTGAGGCTGCACAGGTCCAGCGCTGGCTGCTGGTTGACCTCAGCCACTGCGTTCAGAGGGACGGTGAGCAGCAGCATCGCCCGAGAGAAACCTGGACAACGCAGGAAGGTCAGCAGGACGGCACACAGCACGAAGTAGCCGCTGTGAGCAACACATGTCCACATGGCCGACAGACTCAAACCTGTGAGCACAACAAGCACGAGGGAAGCAGTCACCATGACACGTTCAAACAAAACAAAACAAAGCCATGAAAAGTGTGAGCATACCGTCAGTGTGTGGTCTCACCTGCCCAGCCCAGGTAGCCCTGGATCATGTGAAGCCTCTCCTCCATGCGGCTCTGCATGTTGTCGATGTAGTGCAGCATCACTCCAGCGTGCTGTTCATGCGCTCCAGTTTGTTCATCAGGTCGGTGTAGTACTGGAGGTCTGGTCCTGGTACTGCAGAAACTCCGCCATGCTGTGATCTGAGCAGAGGGAAGACAACACTGACGTCAGCTACAAATTCAGACAGCGTGCGATGATGACTTCTTTCTGTGATGCTCTGGTTTGATTACCGATTTTTTGGTAGATGTCTTGAGCTTGGTGTCTGACGTCTGAGAGGTCCTTCACAATCGCGTTGTGGTTGTCCTGCACCTCGGAGCCTTGAATCTGCAGATGCTCGCTCACGTTCTCTAGGAGGAGGACAAGAAGACAATGTGATTTCAGTGACTGAGACATCAGGGAGTGTTTCTAGTCCAACGGTGTGACAGCTCTCACCCATTTTCTTAGTGATGCCCTGAATGAGCTGCGCTACCAGCTCTGTCCTGAGGCAATGAGGGCCTTCTCCTGACCCAGACGCTCCAGGTTGTCCTTCAGTGAACTCTCCATTTGGCCCTGGCTTCATACAGTTTACCCTGCTGGGCCTGCAGAGCACTGTGGCCCTCCAGCAGCTTGTCCAAGGAGGCAGCAGTCAGCTCCCTCAGCTCCAGCTGCCCCTCCTAAAAAAAAACAACCCCCGATCAGAAGCCGAATACTCAGACCACAAACTGAGCGTGTGAAGTAGGAGGAGGAGCAAAAGAAGGAGATGCCGACTGTACCTTCAGGTCCTTCATGGCATCCAGCTGGCTGGTGGCTGTGGAGATGAGGGAGTTGACCGTGTGCTCTGCTCGGCGCCGAAAGAGCTGCTGGCGAGTTGCGTAGCAAACAGAGCGAGCTCGGTTGCTCACTATGTGGTAGGCGTTCCACGTGTCTGAGTCCATGTCTGCTGTGCACTCTTTAATAGACTGAAACATCACATCACATCAACACAACACTATCTATATACACATTGTATTTTTAAAAAGTCTTTGTAGTGCAGTTTCTGTATGGCTTTACCATCTCATCTGTACACGTGTAGGTCCGCCGCCCCTCACTCTCCGACTGGCAGTTAAACAGAACCACTCCGAGCTTTGCCAGCTGCTCCTCCGAGAGGCTTTCACAGCTCGCCTTCAGTCGAGCAACCACCTGCCACAGGACACAACGCCGTTTTCAGATGTGACAAGAAGACAGTGGAAGTGTACGGACACTATTGTGACTCTATGAATGAAGCTGCTGCAAACAAATTTCTGACTTTTTCATTTCTAGTTTCTTCCCAAAAGCTCGTGAAGATGCACTGGTCAATAAATCATTTCATCAGGTTATTTATTTGTCTTTACTTTCTGATTCCTGTCGAATGAACAAATGCGTAGCAGAGTGATTGATAATGGACCTGAGTGTAGTGTAGGGTGACGTGTTTACCCTGTGATGGCATGCTGTGTCCCGTCAGTGGCTGAGCTCATGTGCTTTGCCTCAGCAGAAACTTCTCATCTGCAGTAGCCATCTCAAACTTAGCATCTTTTGCTAGAAGAGCTGGGGATACAGCTGCTGCTGCTGGTGGTGCTGGTGGTAGAGCTGGAGGAGCATCCACCTGCCTCAGCCATTCAAACAGCCCAGTGACTGGAGGATACTGACAGGCCAGAGTGATGAGCAGCAGGAGAACCTGGTGACGGCTCATGTCTGAGAGAGGACACAAATTGATAAACTAAAGATGAATGATAATGATAAATACTTTTTTCTTTACATGTGATGATCTATACTCTCAATTTCTTATCTACCATCTTGCCAGAATGATATAAATTACTCATCATATATCATGTTCCTTAACAAAGGTCTAAAGTACTTTGTAAACAAAAAGCAAAAGAAGACTTCTCTATCTATGCGAACTGGTGGATGCTTTATATTCGTGGAAAAATGGAAAAGTTTTTCCTATAAGTAAAAAAAAACTACTTATTGCATGTAACTGAAAAATAATCATATATTTTTTAATGTTTACCTGCTCCACACCAAATATCTCATGATTCAAATAACCAAGTTACTTAATTGGTCACTAGATGGTGACATCAACCGATTCAATCTGTTAGATGATGGTTCAAAATGTGTGATGCATTTTTTTTTTTTTTGTTAAATCAGGACTAGATGAGTTTTGGTGTTTTAAAACTGAGGAGTTTGGGCATGGATGCTCTTCGTTTATCCATTCACTCATTCATAAGTTTGACTGAGGACCGCACTTGCAGACTTGCCCAGGCATGTCTGCTGCTGCAGCTCCAGGCACTACATCCATTGAAAAGCATGTAAGGTAATGAAATTTAAAGGTAATCAACCAAACGCACACAAACGTCGCCTCACGGGAGGAAAAAAAAAAACAAAAAACATCAGCGTATCAAACTTCACATTTCAACACAATCAGCACCTACTTTTTACAGAAACGTGTGAGTAATACACCTGAAAATAAATGCACTTATCCTTTGCAACAGGCTGGATTAAATGCACAAAACTAAATATCCCCCTACCTGTTGTTCACTTTTGCAGGATGGTCGTTTGCACAGAGGAGAAGGAGCTGATCCTGGGTTTCCCTCAGCTGATTGGAATGACAGTTGATTTTTTTTAAGTCCACCATTTCTC